>JAWDJD010000001.1:336018979-336133979 GCA_035047305.1 Bradypodion pumilum | reverse complement strand
TGGTAATCTGGGGAAATATAGAGTTTCATTTTAAAAGAAGTCTGAAATCCAATTCTGTATTTTACACATAATTTTCTGAAAGAAGGAAATATGTTTTCTTCAAAAAAAAATTAAGAGCTTCTCAAGATTTAACTAAGGTTTCTTTTTTCCTCCTTCAACCTTCTTCCATGGGATTAATAATATTTATTGTTATTATATGCTAGACTCAATCCTGTGAAAAGTAGTCAGAAGTATACTCATTTTGGATTAGGAATGGGAGGAGGCTCAGAGACCCATCAAGCATGTATTTTCATTGGGGCATACTTGTGCCTTTCCTTCTCATGTGCCCACCTCTTTATACAAAGCAAATGCAAAAAGTATTTATTCTTTCAAGAGGCACAATTCAGTATTTGTAAGGTGTGAAGACTTGTTTGGACATGGAAACACTTAAACCAATCAATAGAGTCATACATTGTCTGCAGAAAAATGTGGAAACATTGGCTATATGTGGGATTTTTGCATATTTTTAAGGTGATCATGGGGCCATGTCAGTGTTAAGCTGCCACAGGTGCCCACAGGTGCCCAGAGGTGCCCAGGCACTGGTAGCGGAAATCCCCCCCAGGCCATGCCTACATGGCCAACCACACCCACCTCCCTACCCCAGGCCATGGTGTAGGGAGGCCAAGTGGGTGTGGCCCACAGAGTTAGCCACACCCACAGAGTTAGCCACGCCCATGGTGGGGTAGTAAAAATTTTAGCAGCGCATCACTGGGCCATGTACATAGCTGATGGCAGGACAGAGCAGCACTGCACATGGAGCCCTCATGTTCAGTCTGTCAAGGAAGAAAAGAGAAAGACAATGAGAATGAGAAATAATAGCAAATGTAGAGATAAGGCTGGAAGATTATCCCCATCTTTTTTCTCAATAGTTTTATTTTGAATAAACCTATTTGTTGTGTTGGTGGAGGGGAAAAGGTGACAAAGGAAAGAGAACAAAGTGAAATTCCAGGTGTTGTGAAGACAGAGCAGGCTGTGTCGCCATGTTAAGAAGGAATCAAAGAGAATAGGGTCAATTGTCCTTTTAAAGTTCTTCATTCTCTCCCTT
Source organism: Bradypodion pumilum (assembly GCA_035047305.1). Classification (NCBI taxonomy): domain Eukaryota; kingdom Metazoa; phylum Chordata; class Lepidosauria; order Squamata; family Chamaeleonidae; genus Bradypodion; species Bradypodion pumilum. The sequence goes on along the minus strand of JAWDJD010000001.1, from coordinate 336,132,895 downwards.
CTTTGTGGCTGCCTCACAAATCCATTCTTCTTCCTTGTGTGATCAGTCATTCTCTCTGGATACGGGGGGGGGAGAGAGAGAGAGAACAGGAAAAAGGAAACAAGAATGTCCAGCTTTGCAGATTTCAAATGCCCTGACCAACATCTTTTTGTCCTACCTGTACTTCAAAGATGTCCAAGGTTTGGTGCTCTTCCACAATTGCCATATCTGTTTTCATATTGATAGAGACAGGTTTCTTCCCAGAGATTTGAAAATTATTGTTCATACTTTTCTGCTTTTGAATGTAATTTGAAGGAAACTATAAGCTTATTTTTTTGCTTCTAGTTAAAAAAAAAAGACAGGCTAAAGCTTTCTAACACAGTCGTCTCTCTTGGTTTTAACTTCTTGTTAGGGAAGTGTGTGGTAGACTCAAATCATGCATTTGAAAGAGAAAATATCACACTATCCAGATGTTCCAGCCTGCTCTTTCTGTGCACATGGAGAACTATTCACAGAACGGATGCTTTACTAAAACAGCTACCTAAAAAAAGGAGATGAAGAGATTTGTTCCCTGGTTAAAGAAATGAAAGTCAGTCACAAAGCTTGGTCATTTCTCATAGAATCAGGCTATTCGTCACTGAAGTTTTCACATTTGGGTGGCTAATTAACCCTAACCATAACTTTCTATGTTCAGAATGAATATATGCTTTTGTGTTGGGGAAGGCAGTGTCGATTTTTTTGGTGTTCTAAACACAGAGGTGCAAATTGTGTGGGATCCTGATTCAGTTATAATTAGGGTCCAGCAAATCCCTGTTTTTCTTTCATGTGCTGTTTCCTGGTATTCCTTTGTATTTGCCCGTAATGTATGGCACTGTTAAGGGTGGGGGAGAGAATTGGAGTCAAAGTGATGGGAAAGTTAGGTCTGCTCTATAGCACTGTGAGATGGTTGACATCTGCCGAGGTTGGAGAGCTCAGTAAGCAGGAAATGGAGTGTCACTCTGAGTGGTAGTTTACCATTATCCTGGCATCCTAATAAAGGTCTGCAGTGCACAGAGCCTCTGGATGGCATCTTAACGCACGGCTAAGCAAAAGCACTTCTCTTCTTGTCACTGTCATCCATCTGCCTGCACCCCTACTGTAGCCAATGGGATGGAACCATGCTACAATGTGTGATAAGCCATTTAGAGCTGCACATTGCATAATCACTCCTATCAAATATGCTAAAAATGACAATTATTGGTTATTTCTCTCGAACAACCTGGAGGTTGAAACATTCAATGTTTAACTTTTCCAAAGTTCTACAAAATGTATGTGTTTTTACTCCATTAATTGCCCGTACTTAATGGCAAAAGTCTTAGTAACTCATTGTCTTAAGCCTTGCTAATGGATTGAAAATTATGTATGACTATGCATTGGAAAACTCTTTTTTACAGACCACATTTGGTGAAATGATCAACTGATAGTGCTGAGACATAATATTTGTTTCTTTTAGCATTTTTATTTTCTCCCTGCCTTTGGGAGGGGAGGTTACATGAATAAATTGCAAAATAATCCACATTTTGAAAAGTGACCATAAATTCATTAAGAGAGATTATATAATTTTAACACAACAATGTCTATTCACGTTATAAAATCAATATTGCCTGTGATTGATTGGGAATTGTGGCGTTTATTCAAAATAAATGATAAACAGAAATAGAGCTGTATCTATATTTCTAGTTTTAGAATCTATTAATTACTTTTTCTATGTATTATATTTCTACAACCACTTACAGTTTGCTCCTGCCTAAAGTTCAGCTGGCTTAATCAAATATGTATTCTGTTTTAGCGATGCTTCACACATAGGTACAAGATTTGGGAGGATGAGAGAGGAACAAATATATTTTAGAAAGCCAGGCTGGCATAGAGCTGCTGAAACTGAACGAGGACAATAGAGATTGTCTAAGTCGGATGTTTTATTTACATCCAGGAGGGCAAAGCATAATTTAGTTGCCTCCAATTTTTTCACAGACGTTGAAACTATAGCAAACATACCAGCAGGGAAGCTTACATAGTGGCTCAGTGGGGGAGCTTGCTGAGCGTCTGCCCAACACGATGGCTGGTTATAGCCAGAATCCAATGTCTCACATTTTCTCTAGCAGTTAGAATCTCAAACTAGTCCCCTTGGTTTTTGTTTTCCAGTAGAGGCAAATGAAGCAGGCTGATAGATGAAAACGAGAGGTGAAACGATCTTGCTAACAGAAACTTTCTCTGTGAATACAAGGCAGACATAATGGAAAGCTAACTCTGAGGAGCTGAGGAGAGCAAAGGCAGGGGAGGGAAGACAATGGCTATAGCAATAGTAGTAATAGAAAAGCACACAAACATGTCTATGAAGACTGATTGTCTGCTATTTGAAAAGTGAGATCACATGGAGGTACACAATGGCACACAGATTGACAGTTCTAAATCAGATGAAGCACTGCCTTGAGCTATAATTGTGACTTTAACATTATATATGCACTGTATTTTTTTTCTGAAGTGCCTGGTGAAGGAAGCCAATAGTGGGGTAAAATGGCACCAGGGCTGTCAGCCATGAATAATGCAGCAGGACTGAGAACAGGGCAGAGGTCAAACTCCACTACCTTACAACATAATGAATTTATGGCTTAAACCATAGGTCTAGTCCGACCAAATGATAACTAAGGGAGAGAAATTCTGGACTTCCTGTTACGTTACAAAGTGGTTAGCAATAAACATCCACATCCATTTAAAATTAATGATTGGAAGCATTGGTGTGTGTGTGAGTGTGTGTGTGTGTTTTATTTTTTTTGAAGAAAACATCATGCAAAGTGATCAGTATCAACCTTTCTAATGAAAAGATATCCAATATTTTCATGGAACTGTAAAAGAAAGAATGAGTGTTATGGCAAAAAGCCTAGCCTCAGCAGCTTTGAGTGGGAAATGGTGAAATGTGACTGTGATTTATAATGAGAAAAGGTATCTACAAGATACAATTTTCTACCTAGCTGCAAATAATAATTCATAGTGATGTCCCTTCCAGATAAAATACCTTTGCTATGGAGGACCCATGTAGTAAGATGATCATGATAAATGTCAGACCAGTGCAGGTAACAGCTTTACAAACCATTAAGATTAGCTTCTTTTTTTATTTCTCATGATAACGGTAACCATGCTGTGAGCCTATGTGGTAATAATATCACTGTACTGATAAATGCCAGAGACAAGCAGAGGTGTTTATCATTCCCAGTTCAGAAACGCTGACTAAAGCTACCACATGTTGCCTATTTTTCAATCAGATAACAATTAGCAAATTTGTTGATTCATAAAATAGTGATGTGCAACATTATGTCTATGCTTTAGCATTGAATTGCCTGTTTTTCACCATCTTTCTTAGTGGTTGCGCTCTCTGAAACAGTGAGATAAATTTGGGGTTGTACTGTAGATTATGAAGTTTGCACCGTATGCTCACCTCCTTTTTCGTGATCTCACTCACCCCCATTCATTTTAGCTGATCTGCTTCAGTTCACATTAAGTAAGATTTTGGATTGAAAACATATGGCAGTGTATATAAACCAAAATAATTTATTTCTGTAACTTTAAAAATTACATTTAAGAAGAACGAAGCCAATGACATGCTAAAGCAGTTCATAACTGACCCAATGCATCACCTTACCTCTGCTCAGTTATGGTTGGCTTCAACATATTGTTTTATTCTCCTTCTTAAAAATAACTTTCCTGTTTGTTTATTTGAACATTTAAAGGTAAAGGTCTTCCTTGCTCAAAAGCCAGTCATGTCCGACTCTAGGAGGTGGTGGCCCATCTCTATTTACAACCTGGGAGCTAGCGATGTCTGTGTCTGCAGATATTTCATGTGGCAGGCATGACTAGATACTAGAGCACATGGAATGCTGTTACCTTTCCGACTGACGTGGTACCTAGGCCTCAACTAACCAGTTACCATCCAGAGGCCTTGGGGGGAGGTGAGTGAAGAATCGGCCCTTCCCCCCCACCCCATCCTAAAACCTGGGTGCAGGGAAGGAAAAGGCAGAGAAAGACCTAGGCCTCAACTGACCAGTTACCATCCAGAGGCCTTGGGGGGAAGTGAGTGAAGAATCGGCACCTCTCCCCCACCCCATCCTAAAAACTGGGTGCAGGGAAGGAAAAGGCAGAGAAAGACCTAGGCCTCAACTGACCAGTTACCACCCAGAGGCCTTGGGGGGAGGTGAGTGAAGAATCGGCCCCTCTCCCCCACCCCATCCTAAAACCTGGGTGCAGGGAAGGAAAAGGCAGAGAAAGACCTAGGCCTCAACTGACCAGTTACCATCCAGAGGCCTTGGGGGGGGGGAGGTGAGTGAAGAATAGGCCCCTCTCCCCCACCCCATCCTAAAACCTGGGTGCAGGGAAGGAAAAGGCAGAGAAAGACCTAGGCCTCAACTGACCAGTTACCATCCAGAGGCCTTGGGGGGAGGTGAGTGAAGAATCGGCCCCTCTCCCCCACCCCATCCTAAAACCTGGGTGCAGGGAAGGAAAAGGCAGAGAAGGACACAGGCCCCAACTGCCCAGTTACCACCCAGAGGCTCAGGGGAGTCGTCCTAGAGTATCCTTTTGCCAGGAGAGGTAAAGGGCCGTCAGAAGACAAGAAGCCTCTGACCAGCTGAGGTGAGCCCCGCCCCTCCTCCCTTTTGCCAGGAGAGGTAAAGGGCCGTCAGAAGACAAGAAGCCTCTGACCAGCTGAGGTGAGCCCCGCCCCTCCTCCCTTTTGCCAGGAGAGGTAAAGGGCCGTCAGAAGACAAGAAGCCTCTGACCAGCTGAGGTGAGCCCTGCCCCTCCTCCCTTTTGCCAGGAGAGGTAAAGGGCCGTCGGCCGGCAGAAGACCAAAGCCTCTGACCAGCTGAGGTGAGCCCCGCCCCTCCTCCCTTTTGCCAGGAGAGGTAAAGGGCCGTCAGAAGACAAGAAGCCTCTGACCAGCTGAGGTGAGCCCCGCCCCTCCTCCCTTTTGCCAGGAGAGGTAAAGGGCCATCGGGGCCGGCAGAAACAACAGCCTCTGCCCCTCCTCCCTTTGCCAGGAGGTTGTTGGGACCACCCTCACCATCGGCGTCCCGGGCTTCTGCCTCCCTGCGGGGGGCTCAAACAGCTGGCGGCTGTGGATGAATTTCCACCGCCACCCTGGAGACACCTGCGGCCAGTCTGGAGCTCGCTGGGACCACCATGCCATCGGCGTCCCGGGCTCCTGCCTCCCTGCGGGGGGCTCAAAAGGCTGGCAACTGCGGAAGAACTTCCACCACTGCCCTGGAGACACCTGCGGCCAATTTGGAGCTCACCGGGACCATCCCACCATCGGCGTCCCAGGCTCCCGCCTCCCTGCGGGGTCTCAAAAGGCCAGCAGCCATGGCGGGATTTCCACCCTGCCCTGAAGACACATATGGCCAGTTGGAGCTCGCTGGGACCACCTCACCATCGGCATCTCAGGCTCCTGCCTCCCTGCAGGGGGCTCAAAAGGCGGGCGGCCACGGAGGAACTCCCACCGCCGCCCTGGAGACACCTGCGGCCAGTTGGATATTGCTGGGACCACCCCCATCATTGGCATCCCAGGCTCCCGCCCCCCTGTGGGGGGCTCGGTAGGCCAGCGGCCGCGGCGGAGCTTCCGCCACCACCACCCTGGAGACACCTGCGGCCAGTCAGAGATTGCTGGGACCACCCCACCATTGGCGTCCCGGGCTCTTGCCTCCCTGCAGGGGGCCCAAAGGGCCGGTGGCCGCGGCAGAATTTCCCCTGCCGCTCTGGAGACACCTGCAGCCAATCAGAGCTTGTTGGGATCACTTCCTCCATTGGTGTCCTGTGTTCCCACCCCCCTGCGGGGGGCTTAAATGGCCGGCGGTCGCACCGGAATTTCCACTGCCGCCCTGGAGACTCTTGCGGCCAGTCGGAACTCGCCGGGACCATCAATATGGGAAGAGAGACTGAGAGGGTATGTTTTAAGTGGGTTAGGGAGGGAGGGAGGGAGAGATGGCCCTGCCAGCCAGGAAGATGGGGCGACACTCCGTCTGGGTTAATGGTGGAGGTTCCAGGGGCCCATTTAGAGGTTGTGACGGGCATGGGGCGTTATAGCGGGAACCGTGGGGCGGGCCGCACTCGGGGAAGGCGGGACCGATGCTTAGTATCTGTCCCACGTTCTGGCCCCCCGGTTTCACCTCTAGGTCCTGAGCAGCTGATCCAGGGTGACCCCACCCTTAGGCTGCTGCTGATGAATGCCAGGTCGGTCTGTAGTAAGGCGCCCCTAATACAAGATTCTATTCTGGGAGAGAGGGCCGACCTGGCATGCATCACTGAGACCTGGCTGAGACCAGAGGATGGGGTGCCTCTATCAGAGATGTGTCCAGCCGGGTTCGGTGTTTGGCACCAGCCTAGGGATGAGGGCAAGGGCGGTGGTGTTGCCATTATAGCCAGGGAGTCACTAGGAGTTACCAGGGCCACTGCTCCACAATTCCTGGGTTGTGAGTCCCTGCTCCTGCGGCTGGGCCCAAAGGGTCAGTTGGGGGTCCTACTCCTGTACCTGCCCCCTTGCAGGGTAAGGGACTCCCTGCCTGGGCTCCTCGAGGCTGTCTCAGCATTGGCGTTGGAGTTCCCTAGGCTGATGGTTCTGGGGGACTTCAATTTGCCTTCGCTGGGGTCCGGTTCCGGGGTGGCTCAGGAGTTCATGGCTTCCATGGCAACTATGGACCTGGCTCAGGTAATTCGGGGTCCTACCAGGGGCAGTGGCCACACACCAGATTTAGTCTTTTTGTCGGGGCGGTGGCAGAGTGATCTGAATTTACAGAAGCTAGACATAACACCTGTGCCATGGTCAGATCACTATCTGGTGGCTCTAGACTTCCTGGGGGCAACACATCATCGTAGGGAGGCAGGGTCTATTAAAGTGGCCCGCCCCCGGCAACTGATGGATCCGGATGGATTCCAGAGGGAACTGGGGGCTTTTCCCCTGGATCGGCAACACGATTCGCCCGAGGCACTTGTTGACCTATGGTGTGGGTCAACGATAGCTGCCTTGGATGTAATCGCTCCACTACGGCCTCTCAGAGCCCGTGGAGCTAGGTCATCCCCGTGGTTCACAGAAGAACTCCGGGAGCTCAAACGGGCAAAGAGACGCCTTGAGCGCCGCTGGGTGAAGACCAGGAACGATTCCGATTGGACACTAGCTAGAGCCGCTATTAGGGCCTACCTAGTGGCGATGGGGGTGGTGAGGAGGCAATACTTCACCTCCCTTATTGCCTCCGCTGATAATCGCCCAGCCACCCTGTTTCGGGTGACCAGGTCCCTCCTTGGTGGGGGGGGGGCTGTGCCTGGTTGGCAGGGATCGGCTGAGGACTTTGCTGACCATCTGGTGGAGAAAATCGATCGGATTCGCTCAGGGTTTAATCTTGGCGTGGATGGGGAGGGTCAGGGGGGAGCCAGTGCACAGTCGTGCTGTGTTATCTGGGATCAGTTTGATCCTGTTGCCCCAGATGAAGTGGACAGGCTCCTTGCGGCGGTCCGCGCCACTAATTGTCCATTGGATCCCTGTCCCGCCTGGCTGGTAAAAGCCTCAAAGATGGTGACAGGTGGCTGGGTCGGGGCTATAATTAATGCGTCTTTTCGGGAAGGGATATTTCCTGCACCATTGAAACATGCTTTGGTGCGCCCCCTCCTGAAGAAGCCATCCCTCGATCCAGCAGTCATAACCAACTACAGACCTGTTTCCAACCTCCCCTTTTTGGGGAAAGTATTGGAAAAGGCAGTGGCGCGTCAGTTGCAGGGGGTACTGGATGAAGCGGAATATCTGGACCCCTTCCAGTCAGGATTCAGACCTGGATATGGTACTGAGACTGCATTGGTCGCGCTGATGGATGATCTCTGGCGAGAGCGGGATGGCGGTCATCCGTCCGTCCTTGCTCTTCTTGACCTCTCAGCGGCCTTCGATACCGTCGACCACGGTATCCTTCTGGAACGGCTCCGAGGATTGGGAATCCAGGGCACTGTGTGGTCCTGGTTTTCCTCATTTCTGAGGGGCCGGACCCAGTCGGTGTGGTTGGAGAGCGAGAAGTCCAGTCCTAGGTCCCTAAAATATGGGGTGCCTCAGGGCTCGGTACTCTCTCCTCTCCTTTTTAACATCTACATGAAGCCGCTGGGTGAGATCATCCGTTCCCACGGGGTGCGGTACCATCAGTACGCGGATGATACACAGTTGTACATCTCGGCCCGTGGGGACCCCAGTGATGCAGTCAAAGTCCTTTCCAGCTGTCTGGAGGCTGTTGGGGTCTGGATGGGGGCAAATGGGCTACAGCTGAATCCTAGCAAGACTGAGTGGCTATGGATAGGGGGTCCCGCCTTATCCCGGGAGCTACCATCTTTGGTTTTGGACGGGGCTATTCTGCCCCAGACCGACCCGGTGCGCAACTTGGGGGTCCTCCTGGATTCGCGGCTGCTGCTAGAAGAACAGGTGGCGGCTGTGGCCAGGAGGGCCTTTGCCCAACTTCGGGTGATTCGCCAGTTGCGCCCGCTCCTGGACCGGGACTCTTTGCTCATGGTCACTCATGCTCTGGTTACCTCCAGACTAGACTACTGTAATGCGCTCTACATGGGGCTGCCCTTGATGACCATTCGGAGGCTGCAGCTGGTCCAGAATGCGGCGGCCCGGGTGGTGATGGGGTGTGGACGTTATGCCCATGCCTCACCACTGCTGCGGGAGCTGCACTGGTTACCAGTTTGTCTCCGGGTGCAATTCAAGGTGCTGGTTTTGACCTTTAAAGCCCTATATGGTAGTGGGCCAGGTTACCTTAGAGACCGCATCGCCCTAAGGACGTCTGTCCGTCCAACCAGAGCGGACCGGAGGGGCTCTCTAATTGTGCCATCGGCCAGGGGGGCTCGCCTCTCTGGCACAAGGAGGAGAGCCTTCTCTGTGTCCGCACCGGCCCTTTGGAACCTCCTGCCTGTGGAACTGCGTCTCCAGACGGAGTTGTTGCCCTTTAGAAAAGAACTAAAAACCTGGCTGGCGGGCCAAGTTTGGGGTGCAGGTGGAGGGGTGGCTTCCGTTGGGTGGTTAATATAGGGGAGGATGCCTGCCCCACGGTTTCTTCAGTTCCTGCACCCCTCTCTTTTTAGGGGTGGGTTCTTATTGCTGGTTTTATCTGTTTTATTTGTTTTTATATGTTTTTACCCATTGTTGTGAACCGCCCGGAGTCGGCTTTGGCTGAGTGGGCGGTATAGAAATTTGACAATAAAATAAAAATAAAATAAATAAATCAACGCCCCAGAGGGCAAAGAGGAAGGGTCGCGCTGACACTGCAGACACAGACACTGCAGACACAGGAGACCCTCAACCACCCCCAGGAGACACAGCCACCATCACAGCGGGGCCCAAGTCGGCGCCTTTGACCAACTCCTCGCAGCCGAAGTGAGGCGAGAGCTGCTGCATGCATGCAAGGGATCAGTAATCAAACTGAAATAATATAGTTGACTTAACATAGATGACTTATAGCAACTGACATAGTCACTGTGTCACTGTGTCAGTTTAGAGCTGACTGACATCAGTTCTAAACTGATACTGTGTTCTAAACTGTGATAATATGCATGATGTTACCTTGTTTTTAACTGTGATAATATGTATGATGGGAGGGGGGGAATGGCATAGAAACCGGCAAAGCACGCCAGGGAGTTTGCCAAGAGAACCCTATTGACCAAAGCAAAGGCAAAACAAAGGGACAAATCAGAGGAAACAGGAAGGATGCTCAGCATATTAGATGCACAGAAAGGGATGGGCAGGAAAGGGGGAGGAGAAATACAGTGTTGTAAGGAACAATATTGCATAGGGACATGGAATGTAAGATCTATGAACCAAGGAAAGCTGGAAGTGGTAAAAAAGGAAATGGAAAGAATAAGTATTGACATCTTGGGAATCAGTGAGCTAAAATGGACAGGGATGGGTGAATTCAGCTCTGGAAACCATCATATCTACTACTGTGGACAAGAAAACCTCAGAAGAAATGGAGTGGCCATAATTGTAAATAAAAAAGTGAGAAAAGCAGTAATGGGATACAATCTCAAAAATGATAGAATGATGTCAGTCAGACTACAAGGCAAACCATTTAATATCGCTGTAATCCAAATATATGCACCAACTACTAGTCCAGATCAAGCCACAGTAGACCAGTTCTATGAGGACCTACAACATCTTATAGAACAGACACCAAGAAATGACATCCACATTATCTTAGGAGACTGGAATGCAAAAGTAGGAAATCAAAAAGTGGACGGAATAACAGGCAAGTTTGGTCTGGGAACACAAAACGAAGCATGGCAAAGACTGATAGAGTTCTGCCAAGATAACACACTAGTCATAGCAAACACCCTTTTCCAGCAACACAAGAGGAGACTCTACACATGGACATCACCAGATGGCCAACATCGAAACCAAATTGACTACATACTCTGCAGCCAAAGATGGAGAACCTCCATACAGTCAGCAAAAACAAGACCTGGAGTGGACTGTGACTCAGATCACAATCTACTGATTGCAAAATTCAGGCTCAGATGGAAGAAAATAAGGAAAACTAATAGGCCGGATAGATATGATCGAGACAACATACCCAAGGAATACACGGTTGAGGTGAGGAACAGATTCAGTGGTCTGGACCAGATAGACAGAGTACCAGAAGAATTATGGACGGAGAAAAGAAGCACAAGAAAGCAAAGTGGTTGTTGGATGAGGTTCTTAAAATAGCAGAGGAAAGAAGAAACGCAAAAGGCAAAGGAGAAAGGAAAAAATACAATCACTTAAATAAAGAATTTCAAAGAAAAGCAAGGAGAGATAAGGAAAGCTACCTAAATGAACAGTGCAAAGAAATAAAGGAAAACAACACAAGAGGCAGGACTAGAGATCTCTTTTAAAAAATTGGGGAAGTCAAGGGAATGTTCAAAGCAAAAATGACCACGATAAAAGACAAAGATGGCAAAGAGTTAGCGGATGCAGAAGAGATAAAGAAAAGATGAAAAGAGTACACAGAGGAACTTTCCAAAAAAGGCCTAAACACCCCGGATAATAACAATGAGGGGGAAATTGAACTTGAACCAGACATGCTAGAGAGGGAAGTCAGAAAGGCCCTAAAAAGCACGGCAAATAACAAAGCCAGTGGAGATGATGGTATCCCAGTTGAATTCTTCAAAGCCCTAAAAGATGATGGAATCAAGCTACTACATGCTATATGCAAGCAGATTTGGAAAACGAAACAGTGGCCACAGGATTGGAAAAAATCAGTATACGTCCCAATCCCAAAAAAGGGCAATGCCAAAGAATGTTCAAATTATCGAACAATTGCGCTCATCCCACAAGCTAGCAAAGTGATGCTCAAGATAATACAGGATAGACTGCAGCAGTATGTAGAAAGAGAACTACCAGAGGTGCAGGCTGGATTCAGAAGAGGCAGGGGGACCAGAGATCACATTGCCAACATACATTGGATCATGGAGAAAACAAAGGAATACCAGAAACAAGCTCACTTCTGTTTTATTGACTACACCAAGACCTTTGATTGTGTGGACCACAACAAAATGTGGCAAGTAATTAAAGAGATGGGAATACAAGAACACCTCATATGTCTCATGAGAAATCTGTACATGAGTCAAGAAGCAACAGTTAGGACAGAGTATGGAATAACGGAAGTGGTTTGGAATAGGAAAAGGAGTAAGACAAGGTTGCATTCTGTCACCCTGCTTATTCAACTTATACACAGAGCACATAATGCGCAATGCAGGGATGGAGGAATCACAATATGGGATCAAAATTGCTGGGAGAAACATCAACAATTTGAGATATTCAGGTGATACCACCCTACTGGCAGAAAGTGAAGAAGACCTAAAGAAGCTCCTGATTAGGTTGAAAAAAGAGAGTGCAAAAGCTGGCCTCAGACTCAATATCAAGAAAACCAAGATAATGAAAGTGCGGCGCCAAAATGGCCGCCGCGCTCTTTGCGGGGGCCCCACCCCACTCAGACATCCGGGTGAGTTAGGGGGCGTGGCCACGAGGCAGCCGAGCTGCCATTTTAAAATAGCGACGGAGAGGAGAAGTTTTCTCTGCCGCTGTTTCTTCATTTCCCCCCTTCCCGGCTGGGAAGGAAGGATTTTCGCACGGAGCCTTTGGCTTGCTGGCTCTTCCGTGCCTTTTTTGCGCTCTTTGATCCCTGGAAAGGGATCCTGCTCCTTCTTTAAGATATGCCTCCCAAACGGAGGGCCTCGGCGACGAAGCCGCGGCCAGCGGGGAGGATTTTTGGCCCTGCGCAACGCGGGGGGCAGCCCTCGGGTCGGAGGACCAGGGCTGCGCCCCTGCAGCAGGGCACGATAATGGTTTTACCCACCAATACCGGTGGAGAGGGGCAGGCTGGAGTATGGCCCTCGGCTCCCCAGCCTCGGGCCGGCCCTTCGGGGGCTCCGGTCCTCGGCCCGCAGTTTCCGGGTGCTGGAGGCATCCTGGGGATTACACACAAACCCGTGGGAGGGGGCCCTTCCTTATATACTGGGGGCCCCTCGTGCCCGCCGGTTACCTCGATGGCCGCCACACTTCAACAGGTGGCCGGCCGGATCGAGCTGCTTGAGACACTTCGGCCGTGCCTGCCGCTGTCTCGCAGCTCCCTGTTCGTCCTGAGCTACAACCGGGGAGTGGTCAGATGTGGCTCCAGAGCTCGATTCCTGGTCGCGAGCTCCGACGCCTGCTGTGGGCCGGAACCCCCAGTGGGGCTGGCTCACGGGGGTGCACCTAATGAGTATGGTTCAAGTTAATGCACCCACATCAGAGTCCACTTCCAGTGGCGGGGTTCAGTGGCCAATATGGCCTCGCCAATTTGAGGCGAGTGGGCATCAGTTGCCAGCCTATCCCAGTGCCCCTTGGTTGCATACTGGCACGACATTGGGGGTGGGGGTTTCCGCCCCCGGGGCAGTGCCGGGCATCGCAGGGGCTGGCCAGGTACCGCTGCGTATGCCCCGTGTACCTCATGTGCCGGTCACGGCCTTGCCGACGGCTGATTATTCATTGCCCCTTGGTGATCAGTTGTCCTGGGTCACGAGGGACAAGATTTGGCGGGGGGAGTACGTGGATATATTCTCCCTATGAACCGAGAGCCCACTAAGGAGGGGAGAGACGGACGGGGTGGCAGAGACATAGAGCTGTCACGCCGGAGTAAGCCACCATGCAGGGGGGTGTCTGCCCCCGGGACAGTGCCGAGCATCGCAAGGGCGGTCCGGGTCCTCCTGCATATGCCCTTTATACAGGATGTGCCATAGATGGCTTTGGCGACGGCTGGTAATTACTTGCCCCTGGATGATTATTGGCCGCAGGTCATGAGGGGCAAGGGCCGGAGGGGGACAGGTGGATATTCCCCCTATTGAACTGTGAGCCCACTGCGGAGGAGAGAGAGGGACAGGACGACTGAGACAAAGAGCTGTCCCATCGCCGTGAGCCACCGCGCACCTTGGGCCAACTGGTTGGCGGCATACCTTGTATATATGGTGGTATGCCTCAGGGCCCGGCCTGATTGGCACACCCTGATGGTTCCATCCATCGCTAAGATTTACAGGGCGATAGTTGACTGGATGGGCCCGTGCAGTTGGCTTACGGTGAGGAATGCGGATGAGGGTGGCTCTATACCCTGAGAGGAGGTGGGATGAGCACTGTCAGCAGTTGTGCTCGTGTACATCACTCCCACGTGCCTGGTGCCTGGTGATAGGTACCATGGTGTCCATGCTGATCAGAGGGCTGCTCAGACACAGGCTCCACATAACTGGTCAGGCAGGGGGTTCCAGCCCGCCTGCTGTGTTTGACCTGCTCAGCTGGCGATGTGTGTGCTAAGCGCCAGTGTCGTTACCGACTTGGTGTCACCTTTTGCGCCGGCTCTTACGCTGCCTCCGCGTGCATGCGGGTTGGTTGGTTACGGGGCAGAGGTAGGGGTGCACAGGGGCGATCAGAGCTCCGTCTAAAGAACTAGCCTTGACAAAGCTTCCCCCCCCCTCCCCAATTGGTGTACTCAGGCGGGAGAGATGGCAATCAGCCCATCCAAGAGGGGATGGGGCGGGGTACCTCCTGGAGGGTTTTCCATGGGGTTTTTTGTATTCCATTCCGGGGTGTTAGAGCTCCCAGGATGCTACTAATCTGGTTCCCTTGAAGGGTAACGAAGAGGGGGCTCCACTGTGCACAGCTGAGGGAGTTGGGGCTATGAGAGTAGCGGGGCCCGTCTTGGAACCACCTTCCTAAGTCGACTGTCTCCCCTACGAGGCTCATACCGAGCTAGGACCGGGGTGAATTTCATTAATCCTCCATTTATCTTACCCTGTGGGTTATCCATTCAGCGATGCCATGCTGATGACCTCACTCAGTCAGGTACTCGTAGTTGGTTCGGCCCCTATGGGTGGCACGCTCACCCAGTCCTGGTGCTGTTCGGGCACAGTGCGATATGCACTCGGATTTCAGATTATGGCCAGTGCACCCAATGGATGTGCAGCTATTGGGTTTTTAGGTCCCGAGGGGAATTTTACTTAGATAAGGCCAACCCCTTCTGACTGAGTTAATACATGTTCAGCACTCAAACGATTCGGGATTTTCGTTCAGTGGGCCTTTCCTCATGGGTAGGGGTCTCGGTCTCTAGCCCATTACCTCGACGACTTTGGGTTCGGGGGTGAACGGGGCTTGGACACGTGCACGCGTCTCCTCATTACATTTCAGACACTCAGGTGGGAACTGGGTGTCCCCTTGGCGCCTGAATAGACCGAGGGCCCAGCTACTAAGCTCACATTTCTAAATCGACTCTGTCGCGCGGGCACCCGGGTTAACCATGAACAAGGTGGCTTGGATCTCCGCGGCGATTGTGGCATTGATTGCCACACATAAAGTGTCCCCTTGTGAGCTACAGTTACTTCATGGCCACCTTACTTCGGCCTGCAGGGTGGTTCCGTCCGGCAGAGCATTGGCCAGGCGCCTGTGTGACGCCATGGCTGGCCTGTTACAACGTCGACACAGGCTCCGGCTGATCAGGGGCATACGGGTGGGCCCTCTGGTCTGGCTCAAATTGCTCCTGGGGTTTTAACGGGGTCTCTTCCTGGAGATCAGACCTGATGGTCTGCCCTAGATTTCAAGTACGGTCGGATACCTCCGGCTCCCTGACTTATGGGGGTTTACTCTGGGGGTGGGTGCACGGATCGCCTCCGCGATCTTATCTTCCTTGCGTTTCTCCCCATTTTGGGGAGCACTACTGCTATGGGGCGATGAGTGGGCCTACTCAGTGGTCCAATTTAGGTGTGACAATGCGGCAGTGGTGCATATTGTCAACATCCAGACATGCAAATCCCCCAGGGTTAGGACATTAGTTTGTCTATTCCTTTTGAGAAGCCTACGCCTAAATGTGCTGTTCTGAGCGAGACATGTTCCAGGCATTAACAACGACATTGCTGCTGCTTTCTCCCGCCTACAGATCCCCCGGTTCCGGGCCTTACTCCGGAAGCAGAGGGGTTCCACTCGCCACTCCCGGCCGATTTCGGACGTTTGGTGAGGAGAGGCGAACCGGGCATGTCATTGGCACCTCGCACGCGTAAGGCGTATCACCATGCATTCATGCATCGTGTTTGGGAGGGGAGGGCACGGGAACGTGTCCGCCGCCCGTACATGCGTCACCCTAGTTCCCAGGTTTTTTGACCCACCTTGCACGAGGCTGGCATTATTTATGTTCAGATAGGTGTGAGGTGGCTCTTGGCCACGCAGCTACCACGGTAGCCTTTTTGGAGCGCTCCGCATCAGTGTGTGGGTGCCAGAGTTGGTACCACCTGTGTAAGGCGGATGTGTCTCGTAGGGCACTGGAACTCGACGATGTCTCTGTCACACATGAGTGGGCTCAAGTGGGGATACGGTCCTCACAGGTTGTTCAGCACGGCGTAGGCAGTGGAGTTAGACTGCTACGAAGGTTTATTGGAGACATCTGTCCGGTTGGTGCCCTACATGAATTTTCGACAGTGCCTGCTGCGCGCCCCAGCCTGTTTTTCTGCCACCAGGATAGGTCTACCCTTGCCGAAGTAATGTTACGGGGGGTGACCGGTGCCGCGCTTCGCGGTGTGTGGGCCCGTTTTGGCACCCATTTATTTAGGATAGGTGTCGTGTTGATCGCGGCTACGTTTGGAGTACTCGGAGGCGGACATGCGTGTACGCGCAATTTCTTATATGTACGTGCCCTCACTGTGTGAGTACCTAGTTATGACCTTAACCTCTTCTCCTCTTTTACAGATCCTGTGTGTCTCTACACACCGGTGTCAGTGGGGCTGGTGGGCCGCAGCTATGTACACTGTGCAGCAGTATATGCTGCGGTGACAGAGAGTGGACCCCGACTTGGGCTCTGTGCATCCGCACGTATGCGATGGTATGGTATGCGCGGCACAAGGGGGCGGGAACTGTTGCCATTCCTGATGTCCGTCGGGGATGCTGGACCGCCCGATGTTCTTAATAGGCACCTCGGTGGCAACGATCTTATATGGATCACTGCTGTTACTAAACGGTCGAGGGGCTGTGACCTGGCGTTTTTATCACGTATGGTACACACGGTTGCTATGGTCTAACATCGTGCCGAGACACCGATTTAGGGGAGACGTGGATCTCCGTGGTTCGGACTGTTTCGGCAGTCAGCGGACAGGGCTGTTGCTCAGTCCCTTGCTGAGCATGGCTGGGAGACAGCCATTGGACACCTGAGGATAGGCTTACAAAAATTTTGCCGGTAGGCAGGGGAAGGGGTCCACCTGTTGGCTGGAGGTATGTACCTCGTTCCTGGTGTGGTGCAAGCAGGCCTGGCGACCGAGCTGACGGTCTTGGGGGGAGGCGGTGAGTCATCATGGACGCCTCCCCATGTTGCGGGTAGCACTGATAAGGTAAATATTTATGACCCATAGGTATCCGGTAGGTTCGCAATTGACTGGCCGACACTTAGACAGGTACAGGTGTAATAACGTTGACCGGTCAACGACGAACCAGGCAAGGGGTGATGGCAGGAGCTTTTCAGCATGCAACACCCCGTGATTTGACGGACACACGTCAGAGGGTGGGGTCAGTAGATAGTTTATTGACTACGGTCAACAATTTGTTTGTGTCAACAAACAAATTGATACAAATGGATACATTGTAGCCAATTGCCATTGGCAATTTTGGGAGGAACCTTACCAGTGTTACTGCGGCCTGCTTGCCTTAAGAATTATAATTGGATGAGTACCAATTGAAAGTTATAATTTGGACTAGGGCATTATGCAATAAAAGTGGCCCAATGCCTTTATCCATATACCGGTGTCTGAGTCTTTCTTTGGGGGGTGCGCCTGCAATGGCAACAGGCCATATCAGCACCTGGAAAATAGATGGGGAAGAAGTAGAAGCAGTTACAGATTTTACTTTCTTAGGATCCAAGATCTCTGCAGATGGAGATTGCAGCCATGAAATAAAAAGGCGACTGATTCTTGGGAGACAAGCTATGAAAAACCTGGGGAATCTAGTGAAAAGTAGAGATATCTCACTGCAAACAAAGGTCCGCATAGTCAAAGCAATGGTATTCCCGGTGGTAATGTATGGCTGTGAGAGCTGGACCATTAGAAAGGCTGAGCGAAGAAAAATAGATGCCTTTGAGATGTGGTGCTGGAGGAGAGTTTTGAGAGTCCCCTGGACAGCGAGGAGAACAAATAGGTCAATATTAGAAGAGATTAGCCCTGAGTGCTCCTTAGAAGGACAAATAACAAAGATGAAGTTGAAGTATTTTGGACATCAAATGAGAAGAGAGGATTCACTTGAGAAGGCTTTGATGCTGGGGAAGGTGGAGGGCAAAAGAAGAAGGGGACGGCCAAAGATGAGATGGCTAGATGGTATTGTAGACACAATGGGCACGGGGCTGTGTGGACTAAGGAGGATGGTGGAGGACAGAGGTGCCTGGAGAGCGATGGTTCATAGGGTCGCAAAGAGTCGGAATCGACTGTGCGACTGAACAACAACAACAACAACAACAACTGCTAGGTTGGCAGGAGCTGGGATAAACAACCGGAGCTCACTCTGTCATGCTCACTCTGTCCCTGCTGATCTGCCAACCTTCTGGCCGTCAGACTCAGTATCTTAAACACTAGCCACCATGGCCCTCATTTGAACATTTACTGGGTCACAGTTTTGGCTTTGTATGTTTAAACAATGCAATGTGATTGTGATTTACAGTCACAGACTCTGTTTTCAAATGTGTGACTGGTTTCATCTTTACTCATCTATATAATAGCAGCTCCTCTGGTGGCTTAGTGGTTAAGATGCTGAGCTTGGAGACTGGAAGGTCAGGTTTCAATATCCGAGGGCTGCACTTGGGGACATGAAAGGAGCCTCATTCAGTTGTCCTGTGGGCCGAGTTTCTCCAGCAAAAATCCTTTCAAGCCAGAGTAATCTCTGACACTAAATTGTTATTATCTATATAATGCCTGATCTACTTGTTATATTTTGCATTGTAAATGACATAGAAGGTGGGACCATCCTGTACTTTGGCTCTTAAGTTGCTCTGCTGTTTTTATTAGGGGAAAGGATGGTTTTCACCAATTTCCTCCTTCTTCTGCACTATCACTACCCCAAAGCAGTGGAGGCTCATGACTTCAAATTCATAGGGAGTGTGACTCTTACATCATCTCCCCTTGCTTCTCCTGACATATCTTAGAACAGAAATGGATGTCATACAGCTTATGGCAGTGATAGCGAACCATGGCACTCCAGCTGTTCTTGGACTTCAATTCCCAGAAGCCCTGATCAGCAGACTTCTTGTTATTGAAGTCCAAGAACAGCTGGAGTGCCAAGGTTTGCCACCAGGGGCCTATGGGCTGTTGGTACGCACTCTGAGGCATTTTTGCATCCATCAGGCTGCCTTATTGACCTTCCACTAAAGAAAAAAAAAGATTTTATTTTATCTAGCTTTTAAAAATTCTTTGTTTCTGCTCCTAGAAGTCTACAGGAATAGTCATTTTTTCCACCAAAGAATCAAGAGGGTGCTTCCCTTAAGGCCCCCTCCATCCCCTCACCACAAATAGAAATAAATGAACCATATATTCTCATTTCGGTGCTTCCAAATTATACTTTTGGGTTTTAGTTTTGTTTTCTTTAAATAATTTTTTTGTTGTAAATACAGATCTAATACAAACAAAACAGAATCAAACTCAAAACATATCACATACAATACATATTATACAATCACTGACAAAAATACATACAATATTCACCCTTATGATGGCTGCATTATCATTATGACCAGGTCTCAATGCCCCCTAATTATTAATCCAAAACAGCAGGTTTTCAGACACTGGGCTGTCACCCCTTCCATTAATCAATGTATGATCGAAGAAGGGTTTCCAGATATCATAAAATTTGTTCTCTTTACTGATGCCTTTTTTAAAAATTTAACTCTGAAGTCATTGAGCGCTACCATCAACATTTGCTTTACCATTCCTCCATTTTTAATGGTGCTGCACTTTTCCAGTTCTTAGCTATGATTATTCTGGCCATTGTCACTAAATCTACTGCCTTAGCACCTAAATTCAAACTGTCTAACTCAAATAATAACACAGTCCCTGCATCCAATTTGATATTCACACCAATTTTACTCACAATTTCTTTTTCAATTTCAATCCAAAATTGTTTCACTTTTTTTACATTCCCACCACATATGGATGTAGGTTCCTATCTCTTAATTACACCTCCAACATAAGTTGGATTTAATAAGTTCCATTTGGTGCATACATACCAGTGTTAAATAACACTTCCAAATTACTTTATAATTATGTTCCTTAAGTCTAAAGGATAACACTCTCATGACCCTCATTTTCCACTTCTTCTTCCAACCTGTTTCACTAATATTTATATTTAAATCATTTTCCCATGCTGTTTTCAAAGGCTCACCTGCGTAGTCTTCCTTGCTTCAACATTTTATATAGTTTACCTGATAGACCCTTTATGCCAATGACTCCTAATCTCAATTTATGCACTATTTCCTCAAAATCCATCCTCCTTCTATCAAACAATTCCCAATTCTGTACTTGGAGTGACCTGCAGGAGGAACTAAGTTCAAAACTGTAGTCGCAGGTATACTGAGGTTGCCTATCCCTGACTTAGCAGAAGACAGTCAGAAATGTTTGCATCTGTTTTTAGCTAAGTGAAAGCTTTTAGCAGACATTTAGTTGACCTCAATGTGGATGAACTGGTAAATCCTAACAATGGGTTATTTGAAACAAGTTTGGAGATTTGGAGTTGTGATTTCAAATAACAGTTATAATTGCAACAGATTATTTGGAGAGGAGGAGGTATCAAAGGTATGGAAGAGTTACACTTCAACAGCAGCATAATGTGATGTAATTAGTTACTTTAAAACATTACATTTAGGAGCATTTTAGAGGTATTTTGACAGGAACTTTTTTCAATTATTATGCCATGTTCTCTTACATAATCCATCTGTTTGAAGAGTGAGTGAACATACATTATACTACGGATGGGTGGAGTGGGAAGAAGAGTTGAGATACAGTATAACAATTTCGTGTCAGAAATTATTCTGGGTTAAAACAAATTTTGGGGAAGAATCTCCGCTCGGAGAACATCCAAATGAGGTTCCTTTCATGTCCCCAAGAGCTGGGACAGAGACAGGTGCTCAGTCCATCATGCAGTACCTGGGTCTTGAACTGCCGACTTGCCAGCCTTCCAATTAACAAGGTGAGCTTCTTAACCACTAAGCCACCATAGCTCCTGAGATACAGTACATCAGAAAGAAACTTAATTGCACAGGTTGTTAGTTTAGCATGTTTTCAAGATTTTATTCCCTAACCCAGCACTTTCCAGATGTGTTGGACTACAAATCCCACCTTACTACCAATCACTGAAGAATTTGTATGCAACTGGGAATTGCCAGTTTGGTAAAGGCATTTATATTCTCCAGAATGCTCTCCTGAAGGAGCAAAAAAAAACCAAACTATGCCTGTTGCAGACAATAGCTTTATACAGCATTTTATATAGTTAGGTGGTATTTGACAATCTATTTTTCCTGGAGTTTTCTCCCCAATACTCTCTGATTTTGCCCAAGCTCGGTTTTCAGGGGTGGGGGGGAGCCAAGATAGTCAAGAGTTGCTGCCAATTTCATAACATCTTCTTTCTTTTTTCAGAAATCCAAGACTATAACACCAGAGTGAGATCTGTCAGGGACCTTGTACAGAAGCTCCCCAGACCAAACTATGACACTATGAAAATATTATTTGAACATCTGCAAAAGTAAGTTAAACCATTTCTATAAAGCAAGGGTTCCCAACCTAAGGCCTGTGGGCTGGATCTAGCCTGCAGTGCCATTTCATGTAAACCCCCCCCCCAACCCCTTCAAGGGCATTTGAGAAACAAAATGCCCACCCCTTTGAAGCTGTTGAGACAACACCCATATTGTGCAGGCAGGGCAAAATGGCCATCTGGCCCTTGAAGCTGACTGAGAGAACGTGACCCAGGCCCTGGCTTGAAAAGGTTGGGAACCCCTGCTATAAAGTCTAAAGTTTAGCTACAGTATCCCTTACCAGGATAGAATGTGACTGAACGAACATGTTTACAATGTCTACATTGAACCTTAGATTTAACAACTAATAGAAGAATATTCAATTCCCTTCACCTTGTTTACTTCAGAGAATAGTAATGGGAATGAAAACAGAAACAATGTAGTAAGTGGGTAACATGACTTTCTCTTATTCATGAACACAAAGAATCACTGTGCATTCTACATAATGTAGAAAGTGACATAGGAAGGCTCATGCAGATGCTGCACAGTGATAAATTTCATTTTAGATGGTAGGGGAACATCTTGTCCAAGAGACTTAAATCTGATTTTAACGGCTATGGCCTGGATAAGGAGTTTTGGCTGAAACTTCAGCTCTCTGAATGAATAATGCATAAAGCCTTGGTGTGAGTATCATGATACCAAATGCAGAATTAAAAAGAAAATACACATAGTCATGTGAAGTTACCATTCGATGGAACATACACAAAGACTGAAAAGAGAATCTGATATTTTGGAAACGCTATGTCCCTACATCGTTTACTAGACAATGCCCAAGACTTTCCCCAGCTTAATATTTGGCATGCAAATCATGATTTTTAAGTGGTAACTTGCTGTAGGGAATGGTTGTAATGTTGACTTTTTCAGGGATGGGTTTGCTGCTCTTGAAATGGATTTGTTTACAATATACCAATATCACATTAACACCAGCATAAGGACAGGACAATGATAGTAAAGGCACTTCGTTCATGTAAAAGAGGGACAAGGCACCCACACAGATCCAAGATCATACCTGTCAACCTTCCCAGATTGGCCGGGATTTCCCGATTTTTGGCGCTGATTTGCGCCATTTCCCACCCGCAGCTGCCAAAACCCCGGAATTGGCAACGGGGGGGAAGAGGTACTGCACATCCCTTCTGCGCAAGTCGCATTCTACGCAAGCATAAAAGCCTTCTACGCAAGCATAAAAGCCTTCTACGCAAGCATAAAAGCCTTCTACGCATGCGTAGAACACGACTTGCACAGAACCGTTGTGCACAGGTCCTGGATTGTCCGGAGCCGCGGTTGACAGGTATGTCCAAGATAACTGATTTATCTTACAGTAGCATACTTCTTTTATCCAATGCTATAGTCATACAACCTCTTCAACATCAGTGCCAGAACCGCCCTCCAAAAGGAATACCATATGAGTGTTGATTGCTTCAACTCATGCCATACCATTTGTATAGGTTGTGTCACATGCCATAAATATTTCACAAAATACTTCAGGCAGGGAAAATATGACTGCATAAGGATAACACAGTCCTGAACCCATACTGGCAAAGTAAAGTGTAAACTTGGAAGACCTTTATTGGCTTTCTTTACACAAGGTATATGTGAAGTGAAACATATGCCTTATACAACTGAGTCATGCTTTAATGTTTCTTTATACCACAGACCTTTAAGACGGTGAATGCATGGCCTTTATCCTGTGACTAACTTTTGCATTTGTCAGACAGTCTGAAGTGTTGATCAGAGGGATTTATGAGCATTGGCTTTGGACAAATGTGTAAAAATGAACCAAATTAAGCATATTTTAAAAACTGCCATTGGGAAGAGCAAAGAAGCCAGAGGCCTTTAATGGGATGGACCAGCATGCCCATAGATCCTTCATGTAAAGTCTGGCATCACATGTAATTAGAAATGGGGAAAGAAAAAGAAAAAAACTCAGGGTGGCAAAGAGAGTATGTTGTTTGACTTAGAAATGAACTTTCCTTGCTACAAAATCATTTATTAAATCATCAAGTTCCGGCCTTTTAAAAGTCTTTCACTCACTCCCACCCTGGTGACCTTCTTAGGAAGCCACTGAGAGAACTGCCTGTTGCTTAGTGCACTGCTGTATGCCAATTGAATCAATTCCTCCATATGTTTCATTGATTCAAATCGGTCTATTCTAACCGTGACTTACTTTAGCATAGTAAACTGTGACTAAAAGAGGCCCTTTTATTCTGCTAAGGAACAGGAGCCATTGTGTCATTGCTCATCCTTTTGCAGCTAACCTAGGTAGTTTTTCCCCTTTCTAATGGAAAAGAAAAAAAGAAAAAAGAAAAATATTTAGACCCACTGGTTAATCTAGTAGTGGTCCTCCAGGTTAATGCTTTACACTACAGTAATGTTCAGTGCCCCTCAGTTCCACAAGTAGTAAATGTTCCAGTGGCAAAACTACAGATTTTTGTTTCATCTAAATCTCTCTCTCTCTCTCTCTCTCTCTCTCTATATATATATATATATATATATATATATATATATATATATATATATATATATATATATATATATATATATATATACACACACACACACACACACACACACACACACACACACACACACACACACACACACAAACACACTCTCTCTCTCTCTCTCTCTCTCTCTCTCTCTCTCTCTCTCTCTCTCTCTCTCCATCCAGTGAGCCACAGTTTTACAAGAAGGCAGCTAGTTACCTGCGATTTCATCCTTTCCCAGTGCCATTCCTAATTGTACTTCTTTCCATCCCGGCTCAATTGCCAGTTCCATCTTGAAACTTTAATGCTCGTGTCTGATCCTCTTCATGCCCAGTATGGTAACAGCAAGAGAAAGAAGCAGACTCTTCCTGTAGTTGAAATTCACTTATCCATCTCTTGTCTTCCTCTGTTATGGGTTAAGTAGCAATGGGTGATGAGGAAGAGAAAAAGTAGTGACCAAAATGATGCTGCTGTTCTTGCTGCCACCCCGTTTGTCCAGAGAGGAGATCAAGGGAAGTAACAGGGAAGGAAAGAAATGGCTGTGGGTCCTGCTGCAGCTCTCGATCATTAACTCTACCAGCTTGGACTAGGGAGAAGAACTGAGAAGAAAGGAGGAGGGTAGCAGAGGTGCAAATAGGAAATAAAAGCACCCGCTATTCATTAGTGATTCAAGAGATCCAATAAAGCAAGTGAATGCATAATAGCCCACCAAAACCATCCCATCGTACTGGGGCATGGCTGTCCCCATTTGAATAGAAACAACATCCCAAATGCTGGAAAGAAAATTCAGAGCATTAATTATATCAGATTCCATGTTCATAGAAATGTTGGATCCGAATTGACATTCCAATTAAATTTCTTCTCCAAACCAAGATATTAGTCCCCCAAATTCAGTACCTGTGAGATCTACTGGTCCATCACTGACTGCAGAAATTATGTTAGAGACAAGTTGATTGGTCATGTTTTTTAGTTACATTAGCTGGGTGGGTGGGTGAACATTACATATAATTTCCCTTTAAAACAAGGCAAGCAGGACATGTGCTCCAAGAAGCATGAATCCACCCAAAACATAGCATGCACTACCTATGTGTCGGGTTTTAAGATATAAATGCAGGGGCAAGGAGAAGTTTCAGCAGCAAATTCCATGGTGTTGTTGTGGAGTAGAGTGTGGTTCTCAGTGGTTAAAAGTGGATAGCTGAACACCCATATAAGTTGTCCCTCTTTTATTTAAATGACAGGATACCTCCAGGGCAAAGAATACCTTCAGGGCAAAGAATATCTTTAGGGTGCTGATAGTAAGCATGCAGAAATTACCTAGATTGTCTTCTTGAAGAGTGTTGTACTTCCTATTATAATTTTGCTTGTAGATGTTGAGAAATACTACTTAGTTCTGTGACTAATGTCACCCTTGCTTGAAAGCCAGTCATGTCCAACTCTCGTCTCTATTTACTGCTAAAGTGTCAGTGCTATCTGCATCTGCAGACATTTCCAGGTTAACATTGCAGGCATGACTAGACACCAAAGCATTTGGAACACTGTTACCTTTCCCATCAAATTAGTGCCAATTTATCTACTTGCAATTTCTTGCTTTCGAACTGCTAGGTTGGCAGGAGCTGGGACAGAGATGGGAGCTCACTCCATTGTACACCACTTGGGTCTCGAACTGCTGACCTGCTGACCTTCCAGTCATCACATTCAGTGTCATATCTATGCTACCATAGTCCCTGTTCTGTGACTAGCCCTATTTAATTTCTTGTGACTTCCTTAATAGCCGATCCATGTGAAGCATTAATGAGATTTCTGAAGCTTCCGCATGGTTCCATGGCAACTGAAGTGCACTCTGGAACACATGTAAATTTCCCTTAATTCCTTTGAAGGAGAATAACTGGAGTTCTACCATGCCATTATTGTTATTATTAACTACCTTATGAAAAGCTTTCAAGGAACTCCATTGTTTCCTGACACAAACTCATGATATTTGGTTTCCTCATGTCTTCCCTTTCTCCTGCTCTGAAATTTATTTTACCTTTTTAAATAAACCTGGCTGGCTGTTAGAGATGTCCAATCCATGCCATTAACAGGCTTTGCTTTTAAATCTTCCCCTCTCTCCACTTTTAGAATGTCCTTGCTACTAGGAGCATACCTGTCAAGTATCCTGTTTTTCCTGGGAAACCCCTTATTTTTACCCCTCTTCCCACCCCCTCCCATTTTATTAATTTCCCCGTAATATCCCTTTTTTTAAATAAAAAAAAATCCTGACCGGAGCCCTCACAGGCAAAGCTGCATTATGTTTTTCCTGCCACCAGAGGCTGCTGGGGCTTTTTGCTTGTGGAAGAGGAGAGAGAAGGTGGTGGGGGCCTTCTCTTTCATTTCCCTGCCACATGGTCATGGAGGCTTCGTTTTTGCTGCTGCTGGTCGGAGCCACCATGGGGCAGGAGTCTACTCTAGGTGAGCGATATTTCATATATGCAGGGGCAAATCAGCTCTTGGTCTGAGGCAGAGACTTCTCTCTCACTCTCATAGTTTATTGAGCTGTTTCTGCCCTGCCTCCTGGAGGCTTTCG
This sequence comes from Bradypodion pumilum, assembly GCA_035047305.1. Taxonomy (NCBI): domain Eukaryota; kingdom Metazoa; phylum Chordata; class Lepidosauria; order Squamata; family Chamaeleonidae; genus Bradypodion; species Bradypodion pumilum. The sequence continues at coordinate 336,106,508 of JAWDJD010000001.1, read as the reverse complement.
TTTCTGTTCTAGAGTTAACTTGGGAGGGGGTGGGGGATGTTGCTTGATCATTATATGAGAGAGAGAGAGAGAGCTGAGGTTTATTTTGCTTGCAGTTGCCTGGCTGGGTTTCTTTTACAGTAGGAAAAGCTGCTGCTGAAGGTTTCCCCACCCTGCTCAACAGGCACACCACCTTCTAAGAAACCATCTGGAGGGAGATTAACTCCTCAGCTGCTGGGAGGCTTGAAAACTAGAGGTTGCTTTTTACTTTACTAATTCCCTTCCTTAAGCTGGATCCGACATTCTTAGGTGTTGGTGCTTCAATTGGTTGCAGTGAGGAACAAATAGATTGGTTAATTTGGGGGAATTAATTCCTTGCTCCTCCACCCTAATTGGGGGGTGGGTGTGTCTAGCCATTTGCAGGGCTAGTTCATTAAAGCCAAGCTGCAGTTGGTAACCCTAGGGGGCTGGTTTACTATTCTGCACTTTCTTTGCTTCCCAGGAAAAAAATTAATTAAAAATGAGTAAACAAGAAAGAAAACAAAACAAAAGTACCCCAAGAAGATGGGGAAAGGGTTCTTTGGCCCACACAGCTTTGTGCCCATTGCATCTACAATACCATCTAGCCATCTTATTTTTGGCCACCCTCTTCTTTTGTCCTCCACCTTTCCCAGCATCAAGGCTTTCTCAAGTGAATCCTCTCTTCTCATTTGATGCCCAAAGTACTTTAGCGTCCTCTTTACTATTTGACCTTGAATGAGCAGTTATGGTTGATTTCTTCTAGGATCGACCTATTTCTAACACCACATTTCAAAGGCATCTATTCTTCTGCGCTCAGCTTTCCTAATGGTCCAGCTCTCACACCCATACATTGCCACTGGGAATACCATTGCTTTGACTATGCGAATTTTTGTTTGCAAGGTGATGCCTCTACTTTTCACTATGTTCCCCAGGTTTCTCATAGCTTGTTTCCCAGGCATCAGTTGCCTTTGTATTTCATGGCTGCAATCACCATCTGTAGCGATCTTTGATCCTAAGAAAGTAAAATCTGCCTGTCGTATCCAACTCTAGGGTGCAGTGCTCATCTCCATTTACAGCCAAAGAGCCAGTGTTGTCTGTATTTGCAGACATTTTCATGGCCATGTGGCAGACATGACTAGATCCCAGCAAGTCATATGGCTATATTTGGCCATGCCCACAGATTTGGCCACACCCACAGATGGGTGTGATCAAAATTTCCCTTATTTTCAAATCCAAAACTTGACAGGTATGACTAGGAGGAAAGTTAAAACCCTGGAGTAACAGACTTCTCTAACTTCCTTGGTAGTGTCAAAACATTTGAGAAAGAGAGCTTGGTATCATTAATAAATATTGTGGCAATAATAGATAGAGAGACCAGGGCCATGGCCAGGATTCTAGATGTGGGTGGGTGAATATTTTTATATAAGCAGCCAGGAGTTTGAACGGTGGTTAAACTGCTAACTCAGGGTGGGCAAAGCCCACTCTGGCCTCCCCCTGGCTATGGCCCTGAGAGTAACTACCAAACTCATAATACATTAGGGGCTTGGTGGCTCAATGGTTAAGAAGCTCACCTTGGTAGCTGGAAGGCCAGCAAGCCAGCAGTTTGAGACCTGGAAACTGCATGACAGTTTGAGTGCCCGTCTCTGTCCCAGCTCCTGCCAACCTAGCAGTTCAAAAACAAGAAATTGCAAGTAGATAAATAGGGACCACTTCTGTGGGAAAAGATCTTGGGGACATGAAAGGAGCCCTGAGTGGAGTTTCTCCAGCAAAAATCCTTTCAACCCAGAAATTATTATTACCTGTACTTTGATCTGCCTGTGCTTCAGAAAAGCACCTTGATCCCTTTTTTATTTTGCTTGTGGTGATAAAGAGGATATTAATTAATCAGATGCTCGTATTTTCTTTTGCACATAGCGGGTCTCAGTTACTACAAGCTTGCACATAGGTCTTTTCCAGTCCATAGGTTTCTTGGCTTTGTGATCCTTTGGTTCTAGAGACGTGAGCGCAGTGCTTTGAAGAGTGAGCATTCCTATTCAGCTCCTAATATAGGTCAAGCATAGTCCCTTGTATTCTCTCTAATTATGGAAGCTGCTGGCAGAACTACTGCATGAAAAGCCCCCTCAGCACTGCTGACACTCATTAAACTTTTATTTCATACATGCAAAGGAAGAAGGTTAAGTCTTATAAAACTCACCTCTGAGTTTGAGGTGAATTTTCTGGGGGCCTGAAGATTCGTACTGATTTTTGCTAGGGAGAATGATGTATGGAAGGGATAACATAGGTACAGAAATATCAAAAGAGCATGCCACAGTTCACTAGGAAGAGAAAGCCAAAACTAAGGATGGGAAATTGACTAAAATGAGGTTTTGAAATATTACTCAACAGGAAGAGAAGAGGGACATGCTTTGTGTATAAGCAATGTCTGCATTCATAAACACAATATTAGTCTCTACCTATTTTGAGATTTCCACTAGGGTTACAATTCTGATCGGTAGTCTGTTGCAAGGGAACCAGCAGTTTCTTGTGGCAACTTATATCCCAAAAGGTTTTGCAGTGTCTGGAGAAATAGGCTATATTCCATGAAAAGCTTTTTAAAAAAAAAACACCTTCATGTTTACTGTGCCACAACAAAGGCTCCTTGCTGTGATTACTCTTCTTCTTCTTCTTCAAGGAGAAGAAGCTGGCAAACATTTTGCATTTGCCAAACCTCAAACCAGCATTCAGATCCTGAGATGTCTATCTGAGGCTTATCATGGGCAATAATTAAAGGGGAGGAAGGAAAGCGCAATCTAGATCTCCTCCTCCTCGTCCTCCCTCTCTCCCCTGTTCTTTAAGTGGAAAGCACTGAACCCAGATGCCCAACTAGAGCAGAGAGTCTTCCAACACGAGCATCTGGCTTCTTGGCAGTCAGTTTCAGGCAAGTTGTTTGGGGAGTTTTGCAGTTGCCTCTTGGTTTATCACGTGGCTCAGTTACTGCGGTCTATCTGGCTGCTTTGCCCAAGCAGAAGCCAATTTCTTTTGATTCACCTTTGATTTTCAGAAACTTGTTTGTGGCATATTTTTTTAATGTTTTGAAGTCACTTGTGTTTTGCTGTAGGGCAGCAGTCAGTTGCATATCCAAGCATCTTTTAGCATTCTGCCAGATACAAAACCATCAGCCTTTCTGTCTAGTCATCAATGCTGTTAGTTCTTTTAATAAATGTCTTCAATCAATTTCACTGGCCCTTATTACACAACAGAGAAAACTGATCACACAAAAAAGGGGAAATAATAAAAATCCCTCAAATATGTTCTTCAGTGCCATCCTCTTTCTACTTTTCTCCCCTTCTTCCCTTTTTTTTGTACAATACATGAACATAGCTTTTTTTCTGCACAAAAATTTGGCTTCATGCTCACATTTTCAAACTGCCATGAAGTAAAAACACATCCTGCATGACTGAAATTAGAGTAACAGAACAGTATATTGTATGCTGGCTTCATTGCATGGCAAAGATCTCTCACTTCTGGAAGCTATATTTAACAAAGGAGATTTATTTTTACCTATTATAAAAAAAAAAAATTCATCCTAGCCAACAATCCACATCGAAGAAGAATGCAACAGTAGCTCGTGCAAAAGGAAGCAATGACAATGTGATGACAAGTTCAGCAGTGATATGCAGAATGCTGTGGATAAATCAAAAATTAAAGCCATTGTATGACAGCTAGGAACACTTAGCAAGCAAAGTCTGAAAAATTTCCATTATTATTATATTCTGGGTGGGAGAAAAATGAAGATTATACATGTGAATTCCATTTGCTCAGGTCTATTTTTGCCGATTCAGTCCAGCATATATATTAATCTGCTGTTCAGTGATTTTTACTTTCATGTAGGAATTAATGAAAAGGCTGCATTCTAAACGATTATGCAAACCTTAAGAGAACAAAACAAAATAGGGTGTTTCCATACATGATAGTAGTAGAGCAGCAACCCCATATTCATTCATCTGGATGCACCTTCCATTACAGTTAATGACCCTAGGTCTAAGAGAAGCACAGGAAAGTGATTCAAGACAGAGATCCTCAACCGCAGAATGTAATGGGACTTACTTCTCAATAGATAAGGTCTTCCTTGCTCAAAAGCCAGTCGTGTTTACAGTTAAAGAGTGAGCACTGTCTGCAGGTAATGTCTGCAGATGTTTCCATGGTCATGTGGCAAGCTGAAGTGTAAGGAATGCTGTTACCTTTCCTGTCAAAGCAGTACCTATTTATCTACTTGCAATTTCTTATTTTTGAACCTCTAGGTTGGCAATAGCTGGGACCAAGACGAGAGCTCACTCCAGCATGTAGCACTTGGGTCTCAAACTGCAGACCTGCCAACCTTCCAGCCATCAAGCTCAGCATCTTGACCGCTAGGCCAGCATGATTTTTTCTTCTCAATAGACACAATTCTGTTGCTGAAAAGCCTTTAGCCCTTTGTAGCTACATTTTCTTTGCACCCTGAACTTTGTTAGTGGGGTCAGTTTTAAAAAAAATGAAACTATATTCTAGTCGCTGTAGTTCTTACACTTTGGAAACTGAAAGTACACCACTATTGTCACACAATAGTCACTCGCAGAATGTTACATTAGGAATGGGATTGCACCCACTGATCCTCCTATGCAAACATAGTTAGGGTCAGACATAGTCCACACCCAAGCTTTATGAGAGTTTGGGAATCATGTTTTAAAATGAACAGATTAATATCAAGTTCATATCGTGCCATTTAAAACAGGAGAAGAAACATTGCTTTTTCTTCCCCTTCAGTGTTAAAGTAATGATAATGCATTTGTATGTGTTAAATTGGTTCATTACGGTACATCTGTATGTATATAACCTTTCTCCCTTGAAAGGAAGGACCCACATGTCACCAGTTGAAAAATAATTCTGCACAAGTAGTTACTAACATCGGATCTACATTTTATTTTATTTTTTGGACAAAGCTCAGAAACCCTACCGGGCATGGCCATCAAATAAAGTTTCTAAACATGATTGCCTAACAATGTAAAGAGGGGTCCCACAGCTGGGAATAGGAGCTGGTTGCTGTTTCCTTTACAGATTGCAGGAGAGTAAACCTAGATTTGGCTCAAGTGGCTAAGATGCTGACTGGGAGGCGGAAGGTCAGCAGTTACATTCTTGAGTACTGCAGGACAGAATAAGCTCCCATCTTTGTCCCAGCTCCTGTCAACCTAGCAGTTTGAAAGCAAGAAATTGCAAGTAGATAAATAGGGACCACTTCGGTGGGAAGGTAAACAGCATTCCGTGAGCTCCACATGACCACGGAAATGTTTGCAGAAGCAGACATTTGCAGAAGCGGCTTTGAAACAGAGATGAGGACTGAACCCTAGAATCTGATGCGACTGGTTTTAGAGCAAGGGAAACCTTAAACCTAGATGAAGCATTCACTCAAAGTTTCTATAAGGTTCTGCTGAAAAGAATTGTATGCTGTCAAGTATATCCCAGTTTATGTCGACCCTTTCCAGGGTCAGAAATGGTTTTATTTTAGGGTATTCTGGGACTGTATAGTTTGCCCAAGGCTACAGAGCCTGGTGCTTCTTCTACAAGGAACAGTGCAAAATAAAACTCTTGAACACCGGCTCTGCAGTCAGCTACTCTTACTCACTTAGCTCTATTCTGCTGAAGAAATGTGCCTGGAAGTGGTGAAAGAGATTGTTGGTTCGGTATAGACTTAGACCTATTGGATCAACATAGGTATCTCTTTCTCACATCCTTCCTAACCCTAAGAATGTTCACATTGGCACCACCATCCTTAGTTCTAGGAGTCATAGTCCATCTCAGGGGAAATACCAGATTAGAGAGGGCATTTCCTAAGAGACAAAAAGGCCATTCTGAAAGAGCCAAACACAAATATAATCTACTTACCATCTGCAATGACAACTTACATGCAATTATTTACAAACACCACTTTTTCCTTTTAAAACTAATAGTTTAATGCAGGGGTACCCAACCTAAGGCCCATGGGCTGGAACCTATGGCTGCCCCTTTGACGCTGTTGGGACAAAATGGCCACCCCCATTGTGCAGAAAGGGTAAATGGCCACCTGGCCCTCAAAGCTGACTGAGAGAACATGACCCGGCCCCTGACTTGAAAAAGGTTGGGAACCCCTGGTTTAATAGAAGAACATATAATGCTAATTCAAATTAAACATTTTGTATAATAAATAATAAACCCTATTATAGGGTCACACCTGGGGTCGCTTGTGGTCCCAAAGATGGCGCCCCCGCCATCTATGCAGCCATGAGCCTTGCACTGCCAGGACTGGGGTGGGGAGCAGAGCGTTGATTGTACCTGGGGTCGATTGCGGCCACAAAAGCGGCGCCCTCCGCCATCCCGGCAGCCACGAGCCTTGCGCTGCCAGAACTGGGGCGGGGAGGAGAACATTGGCCATACCTGGGGTTGCTTGCGGCCTCAAAAGTGGCACCTCTCGCCATCCCTCCAGCATCGCGCCTCATGCCACGTGGACCAGGGTGGGGAGGAGAACTATGGCCGCACCTGGGGTTGCTTGGCGGCCTTAGGGGCGGCGCCCCCCCTCCCCGTCACCCCTGTGGCCTTACAGCATTTGGACCAGGGCCGGGAGGAGGAGACTCCCGTCATTGGAGTTCTGTTAGGGGGGGTGGAGGGAGTGAGAGGGTATGTTTTAAGTGGGTTAGGGAGGGAGGGAGGGGGAGATGGCCTTGCCAGCCGGGAAGAAAGGGTGACACTCCATCTGGGTTAATGGTGGAGGTTCCAGGGGCTCATTTAGAGGTTGTGACGGGCATGGGGCATTATAGCGGAAACCGTGGGGCGGGCCACACTTGGGGAATGTGGGACCAATGCTTAGTATCTGTCCCACGTTCTGGCCCCCCGGTTTCACCTCTAGGTCCTGAGCAGCTGATCCAGGGTGACCCCGCCCTTAGGCTGCTGCTGATGAATGCCAGGTCGGTCTGTAATAAGGCTCCCCTAATACAAGACTCTGTTTTGGGGGAGCGGGCCGATCTGGCATGCATCACTGAGACCTGGCTGAGACCTGAGGATGGGGTGCCTCTGTCAGAGATGTGTCCAGCCGAGTTCGGTGTTTGGCACCAGCCTAGGGATGTGGGTAAGGGCGGTGGTGTTGCCATTATAGCCAGGGAGTCATTAGGAGTCGCCAGGGCCACTGCTCCACAAATTTCAGGTTGTGCTGCCCTGCTCCTGCGGTTGGGCCCTAAAGGTCAGTTGGGGGTCCTACTCCTGTACCTGCCTCCTTTCAGGGTAAGGGACTCCCTGCCTGGGCTCCTTGAAGCCATCTCGGCGTTGGCTTTGGAGTTCCCTAGACTGATGGTTTTGGAGGACTTCAATTTGCCTTCATTGGGGTCTGGTTCAGAGGTGGCACAGGAGTTCATGGCTTCCATGGCAGCTATGGACCTGGCTCAGGTAATTCAGGGCCCGACCAGGGGCAGTGGCCACATGCCAGATTTAGTCTTTTTGTCGGGGCGGTGGCAGAGTGATCTGAGTTTACAGAAGCTAGACATAACACCTGTGCCATGGTCAGATCACTATCTGGTGGCTCTAGACTTTCTGGGGGCAACACTTCATCGTAAGAAGGCAGGGTCGATTAAAGTGGCCCGCCCCCGGCAACTGATGGATCCGGATGGATTCCAGAGGGAACTGGGGGAATTTCCTCTGGATCGGTGACACGATTCACCTGAGGCACTTGTTGACCTGTGGTACGGGTCGACGACATCTGCCTTGGATGTAATAGCTCCACTACGGCCTCTCAGAGCCCGTGGAGCTAGGTCATCCCCGTGGTTCACTGAAGAACTACAGGAGCTCAAACGGGCAAAGAGACGCCTTGAGCACCGCTGGGTGAAGACCCAGAGCGATTCCGATTGGACACTAGCTAGAGCCGCTATTAGGGCCTACCTAGTGGTGATGGGGGTGGTGAGGAGGCAGTACTTCACCTCCCTTATTGCCTCCGCTGATAATCGCCCAGCCACCCTGTTTTGGGTGACCAGGTCCCTCCTGGGTAGGGCGGGGCCTGTGCCTGGTTGGAAGGGATCGGCTGAGGACTTTGCTGACCATCTGGTGGAGAAAATCGATCGGATTCGCTCGGGGTTCAAACTTGGCGTGGACGGGGAGGGTCCGGGGCGAGCCAGTGCGCAGTCTTGCGGTGTTACCTGGGATCAGTTTGATCCAGTTGCCCCGGATGAAGTGGACAGGCTCCTTGCAGTGGTCCGTGCCACTAATTGTCCATTGGATCCCTGTCCCTCCTGGCTGGTAAAAGCCTCTAAGACGGTGACAGGTGGCTGGGTCGGGGCTATAATTAATGCGTCTTTTCAAGAGGGGATGTTTCCTGCACTGCTGAAACATGCTCTTGTGCGCCCCCTCCTGAAGAAGCCATCCCTCGATCCAGCAATCCTAACCAACTACAGACCTGTCTCCAACCTTCCTTTTTTGGGAAAGGTTCTGGAGAAGGCAGTGGCATGTCAGCTGCAGGGGGTACTGGATGAAGCGGAATATCTGGACCCATTCCAGTCAGGATTCAGACCTGCATATGGTATTGAGACTGCATTGGTCGCACTGATGGATGGTCTCTGGCGAGAGCAGGATGACAGTCATCCATCCGTCCTTGCTCTTCTTGACCTCTCAGCAGCCTTCGATACCGTTGACCACAGTATCCTTCTGGAACAGCTCCGAGGATTGGGGATCCAGGGCATGGTGTGGTCCTGGTTTTCCTCTTTTCTGAGGGGCCGGACCCAGTCGGTGTGGTTGGAGAGTGAGAGGTCGAGTCCTAGGCCCCTAAAATATGGGGTGCCTCAGGGCTCGGTGCTCTCTCCTCTCCTATTTAACATCTACATGAAGCCGCAGGGTGAGATCATCCGTTCCCACGGGGTGCGGTACCACCAGTATGCGGATGACACACAGTTGTACATCTCGGCCCGTGGGAACCCCAGTGATGCAGTCAAAGTCCTTTCCAGCTGTCTAAAGGTTGTTGAGGTCTGGATGGGGGCAAATGGGCTACAGCTGAATCCTAGCAAGACTGAGTGGCTATGGATAGGGGGTCCTGCATTATCCCGGGAGCTACCATCTTTGGTTTTGGATGGGGCTGTTTTGCCCCAGACCAACCCGGTGCGCAACTTGGGGGTCCTCCTGGATTTGCGGCTGCTGCTAGAAGAACAGGTGGCGGCTGTGGCCAGGAGGGCCTTCACCCAACTTCGGGTGATTCGCCGGTTGCACCCACTCCTGGACCGGGACTCTTTGCTTATGGTCACTCACGCTCTGGTGACCTCCAGACTAGACTACTGTAATGCGCTCTACATGGGGCTGCCCTTGATGACCATTCGGAGGCTGCAGCTGGTCCAAAATGCCACGGCCCGGGTGGTGATGGGGTGTGGATGTTATGCCCATGCCTCACCACTGCTTCGGGGGCTGCACTGGTTACCAGTTTGTCTCCAGGTGCAATTCAAGGTGCTGGTTTTGACCTTTAAAGCCCTACATGGTAGTGGGCCAGGGTATCTTAGAGACCGCATCGCCCTAAGGACGTCTGTCTGTCCAACCAGAGTGGACCGGAGGGGCTCTCTAATAGTGCCATCGGCCGGGGGGCTCGCCTCACTGGCACAAGAAGGAGAGCCTTCTCTGTGTCGGCACCGGCCCTTTGGAACCTCCTGCCTGTGGAACTTCGTCTCCAGACGGAATTGTTGCCCTTTAGGAAGGAACTAAAGACCTGGCTAGCGGGCCAAGTTTGGGGTGCGGGTGGGGATGGGGGTACCGTTGGGTGGTTGGTATAGAGACGTGTGCCTTCCCCCAAGGTCCCTTTGATTCGTGCACACCTTTTAGGGGTGGGTTTTTTAACTTTTAACTTTGTTTTATCATGTGTCTTTTATGTATTTACTGTCTGCTATATAAACCGCCCTGAGTTGGGTTGTACCTGAGTGGGTGGTATATAAGCTTGAAAAATAAATAAATAAATAAATAAATAAATTTTAAGGGCTAATACCTATGAATTAATTTTCAGACCAAACCTTCTAAGCTCTGAGTTGAACACATGGATATATTGGTGTCCTCAGTGTAAGACAGGACTGGACAATCTGTGGCTGTCCAGATGTTGTTTGACTACAGCTCCCATAATTCCTCACAATTGGCTCTGCTTTCTAGGGCTCAGAAAATTCAACAGTTAGAAAAACAAGTCTAGTGAGCAGCCATCATAGTTGCCTTTTCTGCAATTAGTGAGAGATTTTTTAAAAGGCTAGAGAACATAGGGGACACTTTGGTTGCAAAAAAGGTACACATCTTCACATTAGTTGGAAAGTTAAGAGCAAATCTGCAAACGGGAATGCATTTGGTTTGCAATGGGAACAAAACACTGGCAATGAAATAGGAGAGAGACCTAAATCACAGTGAAAATGACCTCCCTCAAGGCATCTGCCAAAGAGATGGTGTTTTTAGGCAGCTTCTCTGAAACAGCGTCTTGATGTCTACGCCACGTACTGATTTATTATTGTGCCTGAGAAACTGGAGGGGGGAAGAATGTCAATAGAATGCCTAAGTAATGCTGAGCTTTGGTCATAGGAAAGACTCCAGAATTGTGGGCGCCACACCCACACCTACTGATGTGGTCCCACTTTTTTTCCCTTTGGAGGCACCTAATTAAGAAAACCTTGACTCATTTACATGGATACGTTTGATCTAAATTATACTCCAAACCACACCAAATTAGGAGCATCTGTGAACGTGAAATGTTTGTTCCCTTAGAATGGTGGAATGGGGCCGGCTGGACTGCACATGTTTAAGTGACGAAAAATATTTCAGATGCAGCATACTTCTGAGACCTACATTTCCACTAATAATATGCAGTGAGCTAAACTAGTATCTCTCTCTCCCTCCCACCTCCCGCTCTCCCTTCTCAATCCACAATCATTACAAAAGGCCCAGAAAGTTTCACTTTTCATCTTTATTTCTTTTAAAAGAATAAATAAATAAATATAAATAAACCAAGATAAGGGTCCACCTAACTTTGTTGATGCTCATGAGGCTGTTGCCACAGGATTGTTACTGACAGAGAGGCCTACTTCCCAAAAGAGAGCAGTAGTCTGTTCTCCGGTTAAAGAATCTTCTCTGGAAAATCCTTGTGCATTTTGCTCTCTCAGATGAACATTTTTTTTCATGGATATACCTCTAGAAAAGAAAGCAAATCAGAACAATTTACACAGAGAATTAGCTTAGTATCTTCTGGGAATTCATTCACCGATCCGAAACAAAGACTTATTGCCTGTTCCTTGCACAGATTGGCTCTCATTCCTTGTATGCAATATGCAGAGGAACTTGCTCTGATGAAAAGTTGCAACAAAAATGTGAATGGCAAGCCAAGCCAATCAAACTGGAGATGAAATCAGAATCACCTAATGTTAGTTAATAACTGATGGATTTCTCTCTTCTAAAATGTAATTTAATTTCCTCCATTTAAAAAGTAATCTATGCACTGTTCTTCGCCTAGTGCAAACTGTATTGCATTTTTACTTAGTAGACTTTTAATACTCCAGAGGAAGAGCAAAGATGCCCACACCTTAGAACAGTGGCGACAGAACTATGGCATGTGTGCCACAGGTGGTATGCAGAGGCCTTTCAGTTGCCACATGTGCCATCGCAGGGCAAGCCCTTCCCTGCCCCACTTGGCCAACCCCAATGGGGAGGTGAGAGGCGAAGCTGAAATCCTGACTAGGCGGCGCCGAGGAAGTGGTGAGCCAACCAGACACCCTTCACCCATCCTTCCAAGGTGGAGGAGGCAGAGAACCTGTGGGGAGATGTGCGCACCCATGGGGTGTGTGCACACCTGCAGGGGAGGTGAACCCATTGGGGGCATGCACACTTGCTGGGGGTGGGGGAACCTGCAAGGGGCATGCACACCCATGGTGGGTTGGGTAACCTGAAGGGGGCAGGAGAACCCACAGGGACATCCATGCGCACCCATGTGACATCACCGGCATACTTCAAGCAGCATGCATGCACAAGCACCTATGTGACATCACCGGAGGTGCACCAACAACATCACATGGGTGTGTGGACAGTGGGTCTGAAGGTATGCACTCATGGGATTTCATCCCAGTTGCCAGACTTTTTGGTATACAATCTACCTTTTTGTTTTATCACCTGCTTAAGACTACAAGCAAGAAATATGAAATTTGGAATCTAGGAAACCACAACATATGTCTTATGGGCTCCATTTAGTTTTGTGGGTCACAATTTAAGGAGGCATATCCAAATGCATGCCAAAGGGGTAATATTTCTTAAAGCTATGACACACATTGGCTGAAATCCTGTTGCTTAGAATAGTATGTTGCAATTTGAGTAGACCCATTGAGTCAGTGGAAATTTGGTAAGTCACCATCTTCATAAATTCCATTTATTCAAATGAGCCTGTTCAAGTTGTGACTCACTTCAGTAAGCTTAATCACATACACGTAAATCACAGGTGGATTCAATGGATCATATATGGAAAACAGGTGTGGATCTGGTTAAATAATCTACAAAGGAAAAACAGAACAGAGTTGGGAGGCATTCATGTCAGTACTATTATGATAACTTTAAATAGATAAAAAAAAGTTTAAACTGTTAACGTTAAACAATTAAGAGAATTTTTATAATCTTAATTTGTTAAATAATTTATTAAGCTATTGAATTTAGGCAATAATTTAAAATTACTTAAAATGGCCAGTAAAGAAGCAAAGTAATAAGAAACAAGGGTTGTATCATCTAAAAAAGTAAGTTGGCATTGACAACAATTGAAATTATGTATTTTAAATTGTTGTTGGAAATTCTAATGTGTGAGGTAATGAAGTCAATTAACAAATTGTTTTCAAGATCTGAAGGAAAGGGACAAGTTGAAAGAAAAACAAAAATGGAGGGGAATGGGTGGAGGGGCAAATGCCTCTCCAAACATTCAGTTAAAAATACTGTATGGGGCAAAGAAAACAATGAAAGCTGGGTTGTCAAAAAACACTTGATGGCCTTTTGAAATGTACTGCTTTGACACTTTCTAGATGTTATACATGAAACACTTCAGATAAGGAGACTGGAGGGTAAGTGGCTCAGTACAATATCATATTATATGCCGTTCATGTAATACTTTTTTTTTGAAGTATTGAACTGAAGATATGAGGGAAATAGCTAAGATTAATTATGATTATGGACATCAAATGAAAAGGGAGGATTCACTTGAGAAGGCCTTTATTCTGGGAAAGGTGGAGGGCAAAAGAAGAAAGGGACGGCCAAGGATGAAATGGCTAGATGGCATCATGGACACAGTAGGCACAGGGCTGGGTGGGATGAGGAGGACAATGGTCCATGGGGTCGCAAAGTCAGAATCGACTGTGCAACTGAACAACAACAAAAAAAATATGATTAATACCACCACTCCTATTTTGTAGAATAAAGAAATATTTAGCCAGTTGGAAACAATTAAAACTATCTTGGCTAGCTAAAATAGCAATTAAAATAACCATAATTACAAAATTAAATTATGTTTCATTTTTATATGAGAAAATAAACATCAAGGAATAATAATTTGCACTATGATGACCAAAGTACATATGGATTGCTTAGCACAATCTAACCTGGTGTTATTTTCAGAGCTTTCAGTTGTTTTGCGTGGTGATATGTTTTCCAAGTTATACCAATAGCATAGTTATATACTGAAGCTCTACTGCAAACTTTGGCCTTAATTACTGACGTACATGGAATAGAAAATGAAATTAATCCTAAATCACATTTTAAGAACACAGGATAAATATTAATGGATGTTGCTCCCAGCAATAAAAGATTTCCAAAGATTCCTGTAGAATAGCATGGCAATATTTCGCTTATTCACAGCACATCCAAGTTTCCATTGCAGTGATTTCTGATAGATAGTTCAGCCACTTGTTCTAGAAATTAGTAGGGTAAATCCAAGTCTAATTTCTCAACACAATGCTGATCATTTAAGTGTTTCAGCTGTTAAGACCATAACTTTGTTCCCTTTCCACATGTACTGCCCATTCATGACTTCAGTAAATCACACTAATTTCAAAGCAGAGCTCAGAATTACTTGGGAGTCTATTAATTAAAAAATTGAATGGTAGTGTTCTACATTTAACAAATAGATTGTTACTACATTGTTGTCACATGTTCTGTATTTCTGCCTATAATGTTTTCTTCCCATTTCTTTATTGCAAACACTCTCAGAGCTTTGGATATGATTGATGATGATGAGGTGAGACAATAATGAGATATTTGCTTATTCACTATTGTTTTGAATGGCGTTTTCAGCTGAATAAATAATGTTCTGTAAGTATAAAACTTACTAAAAATACAACAATGAGACCTTGTGGTGCAGTGATTAAACTGTCATACTGTAGCAAAAACATTGTGAGTTTGATCCTGATGGGGATCAAGGTTGACTCAGCCTTCCATCCTTCCAAGATCAGTAAAATGAGTACCCATCATGTTGGGAGCAAAATGCTAATTAACTTGTGATCTGGCCAGAGAGTGCACTAAGTGCTATGGGGCAGTATATACGTGTAATTGCTATTGCTATAATATTTGAAACAGGAAAAATAAATATTTTTTGTTACAACAAGTAGAAATGCCCTCACCTGGATGTACATAGAATCATAGAATAATTGAGTTGGAAGAGACCTATGAGGTTATTGAGCCCAACACCCTGCTCAATGCAGGAATCCAAGTCAAAGCAGATCTGACAGATGGTTGTCCAGTTTTCTCTTGAATGCCTCCTGCGTTGGAGCACTCACCTCTCCTGAGCTATTTGGTTCCATTGTTGTACTGTTCTAACAGTTCAGAAGTTGGTTTTTTTTCCCTTCAGATATTTAGCCTATTATCTGGCATTCTATAGTTTGAGCCCATTATTATGTGTCCTGCACTCTGGGATGATTGAGAACAGATCCTGCCCCTTGTCTTTATGACTAGCTTTCAAGAATTTGAAGACTGCTACAATCCCTTTCAGTCTCCCCTTTTCAAGACTAAATCTCTTAACATAGTGAGTGGTGTTGAGTGTGTGAAAGAAGCCAAGACCGACACAGTCAGAAGCTAAACTCCATAATTAGTTGGGACTTCTAGCAGGATCACCTGAAGAGTCAGTGTTGAGACACCAGACTAAGATACAGGCACCTACTTTGAGTTCAACGGTCACATCAATAGAAGAGAATGGAGAATTCCAGTGCTGAAAGGGGTGGTGAAATTCCTGGAGGTTGTTACTAGGTGGCAGCAGTGTTTGAAGGGAACACTGTCAGGGGATCTTTCAGAGTGATATACTCAAACTAAGTTTTGTTAGTGCTGCACAGCAGAAGGCAATGGTAAACTACAGTACTTCTGAATGGTTTTTACCTTGAAATCCTTATGATGAAGCAATTCAAAATGAAAAAGAGATAGTACTGGGAAATGTGGCTTCCAGTTTGGAAGCACTTATTCAGCTTCTGGAGAAGTAGAAAAATGACACTATTATGAAGCAATTATTGTATGTTGAAGCTGAAAGAATGTCTAGTGGCTGTCATCCACAAAGGTAAAAGGAAAGTGCGGTGCTGCAGGACACATACCATTTGGACACTGAATTTAAGCAGTATAAATCAAGAGAAATTGGAAACTGTAAAACAAGAAATTGAATGTTTAAATATTGCAGTACAGTACTTAGGGTGAGTGAATTAAAGTGGACAGAAATAGAACATTTTAAGTCAGGTGATAAAAAAGTGGTAAATGATAAAATCAAAAGAAACGGTATGGCTCTAAAGCTGGGGTGAGATATGATACAGGCAGTTATGCAAGGTCTGACCAAATAATACTGATCAGACATCTTGGAAAAACAATATAATCATTACTCAAGTCTGTGCTCCTACTACAGATGATGATGAATAGTAAATTAAAAAGTGGAACAAAGAATGAAGAAAAATGGGAAACAAAGAAGAACCAAATACTGTTGTAGAATTTCAGAGGGTCACCATAAGACACAGGTGACTTAAGAGCACACAGCAGAAGCAACAAGAAGCCAACATGAACAAAAAACAAAAAAGATGAATGCTCATATCCATTTAAATTAAGACTGAGAATCACTTTTTGCACACTGTTTTTTGCAGTCTCACCTCTTATTGGCCAAAACACAAACTGAATGAAAATATGGGATTGTTTTTCCTGGAAAACGTGGATCCTCCGTTCAGTGCAGGAATGATGCGAACAGACTTCAGTCACTTCCAGTTTTCATACTGCAAATATATATGGGAATGTTAGAGGAATGTAGCCAGCAATGGTTCCCCTGGGGGGCAAATACAATGGAAGGATGACTTCAGGCTTCCTTGCTTCTGACTTAAATCTTCAATTAATAGGCTTTCTCTCTGAAGTTACTGTTTTTCATTTTGGCACTAGAGACTTGCCCTCTGAAATGTTAAAAACTGGTGTTCTCAGCTAAATGTCTCTTGGGGATATTAATAGTGATACCATGTCATTACTCATTAGCCAGTAGCATTCACCCTAATGGGTTTACTTTACCTTAGCAACTGTATCATCATTGCATCTTTATATACATTATGTACATGTTTATTCTTGACTATCATTAGGCCAAAGGTATTTATATCCATTAGGATAGATAATGTAGATAACATAACAGGTAACATAACACTAAAATAACACTGCCTTAAAACTATTATACTGAGGGGAGTAAAACTATGTTTGCAACCCTTTTGATCTTCCGCCATATTCTAATTTGGGACGAAGTTCAAAGAAGGCAGGTTTGATTTTCAGCCAGCATAATCTTTTCCATTGCTTCTTGTTTTGCTCTGTAAACTGTTTGAATTACATAATTCCTATACCAGCATGTCTCCAAGTTTTAACTGTTGCCACGTTACCTTTTGTAATCAAATGGTGGCTAATATTCCAACCTGTAAGATCTTCTTGCACTTGTATATTATTAAAAAAAAAGTTTCATGACTTTAAGGAAGGGGTGTAGCTTTTTTTAAAAGAAAGCAATATTTTTCTCTGAAGAGACCTTAAACTTTTGTCTGATCTGCTGTTATGTTTTGCTTTGCACTCTTCGCAGTAGCTGGAGTATAATCTGAATATATTAATATTTTCAGCAACTGTGCGGAGGGAACTTAGTTAACAATTTATGTGTGGCTGTATAGATATACTTCAGACTGAGGTAATGTTTTAGCCCTTATGTTTTGTAACTCTTAGAAACATGGAATGAAAGAGTATGATGTTTCCCTGCCCTTTGTTGTGGCCATGCATTGTGGTGTATTGGAGCCAGGGTTCTTTTTCTTGTGCCTGCACAGCCTGGATCCAATAAGCAGTCCTATCCTTATATTATAACAATGTGGTCAAGAAAAGCAGATTTTAAAAATAAAAATATAAATTCCCCCAGAAGAAAGGATTGCTAAACTACTTCTGAGTTTTCTTTACCTAGAAAACTCTGAAAAGGATCACCATAAGTTCTGAATTGACTTGACAGCCCACTCTTATTATTATTACTTTTATTAAAGATAGGTACCATTGTGTGCCTCTATAGCATAGCAAAAAATAAAATAAAATAAATCTGGTACTGGTTTTAATTCTACTCATTCAATATGTTAACATATTCATAATTTGATACAGGTTACATTCATCGTACAAGTAAAGTTAAGAGTGTCCAATGAAAAATAGGTTACTTATATGGAAAATATTGGTCCATTCATTGGAGTAGAAAACTGCAAATCTGATGAATAATTACTATTCTTTGGCTATATATGTCTTCGATCTTTTATGATTCCTTCCTTAGGGTGAAAGTCCACCCAGCTCTCTACCCACCCCCCTGAATAGGTAGCCAATTATCCCAGATATGGGACAATTTCAATCATTGTGCTATCCTACCCTGTAGAAGGCATCAGTGCCACAATCAGGGGTACAAGGGGGACTGCCGTCCAGGGCCCAGTGCTGGCAGGGGCCCAGGCAGTGGCGTGTAATTTTTTTAATTTTTTTTCTTTTTTAAAACTTTTTTAAACCGGCGGCAGGCAGCACCACTGTGCATGCCCCGCCAGAGGGCTCCGCCTTGACCCCGATATCCAGGTTCAAGGCTTCAGCCTTCAGCCCACGAGGCACGCCAGTCTGGCAGAGACCCCGGGCCCGCGCCGCGACTGGAGGCGGCGGTGGTGGTGGCTGCTGCTGTGGAGGAGGAGGAGGAAGCAACTGCACCCCTGGAAGCCCCCAAGCAGCATGGGCAGCCACCGCTGCCACCACGAGGGGCACCCTCCCCCTCATCATGATAAGTAAGTGACACCCTTAGCAAGAGTAATGAGGAGACGGGGCACCTGCTTTTCCTCTGCTCATGCTGAGGTGATGCAGTAGAGGCAGCGGGAGGTGGAGGTGGCGCTGAGGGAGAATTGGAAGGCCCTGCACCTTTTTTACCTCAGGTTTCTTCTCCTGAGGTAAAAAAGGTGCGGGGCCCTCCGCTTCTCCCTCAGCGCCACCTCCCCCGATGGCATTGCCTTAGTGTGAGCAGAGGAAAAGCGGGTACCCCATCTCCTTGTTACTCTCGCTGTGGGTGTCACTTACTCAGCACAGTGAGGGGGGAGGGCACACCTCATGGCAGCAGCAGTGACTGCCCACACTGCTCGGAGGCTTCCGGGGGCGCAGTTGCTTCCTCCTCCTCCTACGCAGCAGCAGCAGCCTCCGGCCCCGGCGCAAGGTCTTCTACCAAGACTCTCCAGTCATTTGTCTACCAAAGTACCTGCCAAACAGCCTGTAAGTAGGTTATATTAGATACTTGTCCTGTGACCTGACCAATTTATGGAGCCCAATAAAGATAGGGAGAGAACCGGATAAATAACAAAAATGGAGAGAATATACTTAAGCTTGTGACAAGTATGGAAGGCAGCTACAGCAAAGTGTTAAAGTTAAGGTCAGCATAACATACAAACGTTTTTTAAAAAAACTACTGCAGTTTGGAGATTTATATTTTCTTTTTAATATGTTCTTTTTTTCCCCTCACACTTCATAACCTGCACTTAGGAAACGTGAAACCCATTCTATATCAGCATAAATTCACTTTTTTTCAGCTTTGTTTTGGTGATGCATGGCAACCTTGTTCCTGAGCCGGACAGGGGGAGGGGGAGCCCTGGGAGCCTTCCTTTCTCTTCCTGCTTTCCTTCCCAGGCAGAGACTCTTTGGTCACTAAGTTGGAAACAACTGAGAGGAGGAGTTGGGGGATGGGGGGGCAGCTGACAGACACCCTCGCTGCGCTCCAGGCTCCAGCTGCTGCGAGGTGAAAAAGAGGAAGCCAGAAGGTGAGCCTGGTAGCCCGATCCTCCATTTCCCTCCCTGGGGTGTGAACCTAGATCCCTTTCCTCTGAGACCTGCTCATGTTAAGACCGGAGTTCCTCCTAACTTTTTCCATCCAGCCCCCTGTTCTGTCCATCTGTTTCTCTCCAGGCTAGCAAGAGTGAGAGGTGTGGCTTTCGCATCCTCTGTTTTCCTGAGCACTGAACCCTAGAGTCGGATGCGACTGGCTTTCGAGCAAGGGAAACCTTTACCTTTATGTGGCAGGCATGACACGTGGCCAAATTTTGCCATGCCCACAGAGGGTCATGGCCAAAATGTGGTGGGGGGGGCAATAGGATTGCTCAGTAAGGGGCCCAGATTTTTTTTTGTTTTAAACTTTATTAGTAACTGTCACATATAAACATATTAACATCAAATTTTAACCCAGTACAATAACATTTCATATCTCCTCCCCCCCTGACTCATTTTACTTTCCACCATTTTCTACTGCTGGCCTACTTCTCTGGAGGCCTTGCAGCCAATTTTATACAGCATTCGCTAAATTAAAATTAGGAGCAGGTTTGCCAGGGGGTGGTCTTTCCCCCATTGTACTTGTCATTGCTGCTGCTTCTTATCACTCCATCTTTCCCTAACTCCTCATGACTCCAGCAGCGTGTCATATTTCTGCAGGAGAGAGATCCTTTCTCATGAGTTGCTTCCATGCCAACAACGGAAGAAAGGGTTTACCTATTAGGGATTTGCCATTTGGAGTTTTTAAAAATCTACCAATCCCATAATTCTCTATTCTCCCATCTGGGGGTTCCATCTGACTGACAGATATCTAAATGTCACTCACCTGTGATAAAGCCAACCATATGCACAGCTCTATCTAGCTTCATATTCATGCTCAAAATGGAACCTCCCAGCAAACACCAGGTAAACCTACTTTTTGAACAGGAACGTAGATGTTCCTAGGCCTTCCATCTTTGGCCTTTCTCCCAAGTGCATCACACTTGTCTGTATGTGCCTGTATGTCAGGTGGGACTCCTTGAGTGGAGCATTCTGGGATTTGTAGTCTAAAACAACAAGGAATGAAACATCTCAAGTAGTTACCAGTTCTTTTCAACATATGCTATTGTAACAGTGATTGTGTCTAAGAAACAGAATACAGTGGTACCTCATACAACTATTTCAATCCATTCCATGGGGCTCATTGTTGTATGAAACAATTGCTATTCAATACATGCATCGTATAGCAATTTTCCCTATGAGATGCATTGTATAAAGATTTTTTTTTTGCTAAGTGGTTTTTCCCATTGGAAAATTGTTGTACGATTTTTTCCATAGGGAAAATAGTTATGCGGGACACCATTTCCCCCAAAAATCTAATTGTTATGCGATTTTGTTGCTATACGGGGTGATTGTTATATGAGGTTCCACTGTATCTGGAATCTATTGGGAGTTTCTGTTGACACAAAGGCTTCCATCAGCAGAATGGGAAAAATCCTGCATCCCCAATTGCAGGCTTAATTCATCTCAAAACTCTGTTTGAGGGAACTAGGAAAACCTCTTAACAAAGTTTTCAACTATTGCCAACAGTTTGCATGGTGGTGGGAAGGGGAGTTCTGTGTGATCTTAGGTCTAGCCTAATGTTTAGATCTTAGAGGTGTAATGCATAAAACCTCTGGTAGCCCAGGGTCTCAGCAGTAATCCTGAGTCCTGGTGTTCATTTTATCTGCTAGCCACCCACACTCTGACAGCACAGCATAGAAGTTCATATTTCACCTTATACAAATCATGTGTGTACACAGCATTCTTCACCAGTCACAGTTCTTTTCTTGTCAATGGTTGCCAGAGGCACTCATAAGAGTGAAAGATGTCTATTGTGAAAAGTCCAGTTTCGATATATTTCCCCAGTTTATTTACTGACCTTCAATGCAGCAGCCGCACTCCTGACCCTCATGAGATGGAGCCTAGGGGGAAATGGCACTGAGCACCAATTTCATATCCTGTTGTTCTGTAGTCTAAATTAAGTGCTAATTAATTACCCCTGGCATCTTTGCCATTGCCTGTCAAATTGGATTTAGGATATTCTTTCACTGATTAAACAAACAGTCTTCCTTCTCCAGCTACATTCCCAAGTGCTGATATTTCTTATTCTTAGAAATCAGTATTTAAAAAGGAAACATTACAGGTAGCATTGAAATTAAAAGAACAAGGATTGGTACTGTTGATTTTGATTAATAACCCTTCATTAATAAACATCCTGTTCTTTATTTTCCACCTGCAATTGCTGATGTTTCCTGGAATCAATTAACTCATATAATTTGATTTATTTTACAAAGACATTTTTGGATGTGCTGCACCGATGATAAAGCTTTCTGCATTTGCAGTGTTTGATTCAAAGTGAGATTATTACCTAAGTGCTTTTTATTTTTTACTGTGGCAAGAAAAAATGGCTTCAGGCAGTCTGGAATTAAAAGAATGTACGTAGATTTAAAAACTTAGAATAGAACTGAGGGAGAAGTATTGGTCACCAGTGAGATAATATGGCTCTCAGCTCTGCCTAGGCTATGCTATTCATGAGGTTGAGCAGGACAGTTGAATTAAGAACAAATACATTTTACAACTCTATGGTCAAAGGTGAAAAAACCAGCCATGAATCTGCTAATTATCTAGCTCTCCCCCCCCCCCCAGCAAATAGGGCCATGTTTTCCCCTGAATTACAGATCAGGCAGACTGAGTAACAAATAGGTTAAGACTCTGCACGAGTTGCAGGGAAAGTGGCATGCAGGCCCCTTGGGCTTTATAGTCATTATATTTGCATGCAGAGATGCAGTGAAGCTAAGGTTCTCAGAGCTAAAACTCAATCTGTTTTTTAAAAAAGCGGGGAGGAGGAGGACAACATCTTCATCTGCATCCAACCCCAATGAATCTCCCAATGCCATTCCTCATCTCCGAGTTGTGACTTAGTTTTCTCAGGCTTATTCTGTTTTCCCCATTGTAATGTGAAGTGGTTGGCTGTAGATTTTTCTTGAATGGCCAATTCAGACTGATCAGCTTTGCAGAAGCTCTGCTCCTAGCCAAAACATTGCTAGAAGTGGTTGGTTGACTTTTGAGATAAAGTGTTTCTCTTTTGGTGTTGAGGGGGGGGGGGAGAGAGAAGCTTCACCAAAAGGGCCTGTATTTAAAAATGTATGTGCATCACCATTCCTTGCTTTTGTAAGAACACACGTAGAATATCTCAGATTTTCTTTGTTGTCCAAGCATTGCAGGGCAATATTGACATGTCTTTTTTTAAAAGAGAGAGAAACAGGTCTCCAATTTTGGATCTTCTTGTGATAGGCTTTTGAAAAATGTCAGAATAGCTTGGGACTACTTTACATTGAATGCTCAAAATGTATGGTCTTGAGTTATGTGATCGGAGTTGAGCTCATGAACGGTATGATTTTGCATCTTGGCTCCTACAGCTTTGCAGGCGCACCCCCCAAAGAAAGACTCAGACACCGGTATATGGATAAAGGCATTGGGCCACTTTTATTGAATAATGCCCTAGTCCGAATTATAACTTTCAATTGGTACTCATCCAATTATAATTCTTAAGGCAAGCAGGCCGCAGTAACACTGGTAAGGTTCCTTCCAAAATTGCCAATGGCAATTGGCTACAATGTATCCATTTCTATCCATTTGTTTGTTGACACAAACAAATTGTTGACAGTAGTCAATAAACTATCTACTGACCCCACCCTCTGATGTGTATCCGTCAAATCACGGGGTGATGCATGCTGAAAAGCTCCTGCCATCACCCCTTGCCTGGTTCATCGTTGACCGGTCAACGTTATTACACCTGTACCTGTCTAAGTGTTGGCCAGTCAATTGCGAACCTGCCGGATACCTATGGGTCATAAATATTTACCTTACCAGTGCTACCCGCCACACGGGGAGGCATCCATGATGACTCACCGCCCCCCCCCCCCAAGACCTTCAGCTTGGTCGCCAGGCCTGCTTGCACCACACCCAGAACGAGGTACATACCTCCAGCCGACAGGTGGACCCCTTCCCCTGCCTACCGGCAAAATTTTTGTAAGCCTATCCTCAGGTGTCCAATGGCTGTCTCCCAGTCATGCTCAGCAACAGCCCTGTCCACTGACTGCCGGAACAGTCCGAACCACGCAGATCCACATCTCCCCTAAATTGGTGTCTCGGCACGATGTTAGACCATAGCGACCGTGTGTAAGCCATACGTGATATAAAACGCCAGGTCACAGCCCCTCGACAATTTAGTAACAGCAGTGATCCGTATAAGATCGTTGCCGCCGAGATGCCTATTAAGAACATGGGGCGGTCCAGCATCCCCGACGGACATCAGGAATGGCAACAGTTCCCGCCCCCTTGTGCCACGCATACCATACCATTGCATACGTGCGGATGCACACAGCCCAAGTCGGGGTCCACTCTCTGTTGCCGCAGCATATACTGCTGCCCAGTGTACATAGCTGCGGCCCACCAGCCCCACTGCCACCGGTGTGTATAGACACACAGGATCTGTAAAAGAGGAGAAGAGGTTAAGGACAAAATTAGGTACTCGTACAGTGAGGGCACGTACTTATAAGAAATTGCGCGTACACGCATGTCCGTCTCCGAGTACTCCAAACGTAGCCGCAATCAACGCGACTCCTATCCTAAATAAATGGGTGCCAAAACGGGCCCCCACACTGCGAAGCGCGACACCAGTCACCCTCAATAACATTACTCCGGCAAGGGTAGACCTATCCTGGTGGCAGAAAAACAGGCTGGGGCGTGCAGCAGGCACTGTCGAAAATTCATGTAGGGCACCAACCGGACAGATGTCTCCAATAAAACTTCGTAGCAGTCTGACTCCACTGCCTACGCCGTGCTGAACAACCTGTGAGGACCGTATCCCCACTTGAGCCCACTCATGTGTGACAAAGACATCGTCGAGTTCCAGTGCCCTACGAGACACATCCGCCTTACACAGATGGTACCAACTCTGGCACCCACTCACTAATGCGGAGCGCTCCAAAAAGGCTACCGTGGTAGCTGCGTGACCAAGAGCCACTTCACACCTATCCGAACATAAGTAATGCCAGCCTCGTGCAAGGTGGGTCAGAAACTCTGGGAACTGGGATGACGCGTGTCCGGGCGGCGGACACGTTCCCGTGTCCACCCCTCCAAAACACGACGCATGAACGCATAGTGATACGCCTTACGTGTGCGAGGTGCCAATGACATGCCCGGTTCACCTCTCCTTGCCAAACGTCCAAATATCGGCCGGGAGCGGCGAGTGGAATTCATCTGCTTCCGGAGTAAGGCACGGAACCGGGGGATCTGCAGGCGGGATAAAGCAGCAGCAATGTCGTTATTAATACCTGGAACATGTCTGGCCCAGAACAGCACATTTAGGCGTAGGCTTCTCAAAAAGAATAGACAAACTAATGTCATGACCCTGGGGGATTTGCATGTCTGAGTGTTGACATTATCACACCAAAATTGGACCACTGAGTAGGCCCACTCATCGCCCCATAGCATCAGTGCTCCCCAAAATGGGAAGAAACTCAAGGAAGGTAAGATCGCGGAGGCGATCCGTGCCAAGCCATGGGTGCTGCCATTGGCCATAAGTCCCCCTACCCTCAGAGTAAACCCCCATAAGTCAGGGAGCCGGAGGCATCCGACCGTACTTGAAATCTAGGGCAGACCATCAGGTCTGATCTCCAGGAAGAGACCCCGTTAAAACCCAGGAGTAATTTGAGCCAGACTGGAAGGTCCACCCGTATGCCCCTGATCAGCCGGACCCTGTGTTGACGTTTTAACCGGCCAGCCATGGCGTCACACAGGCGCCTGGCCAATGCTCTGCCGGGTGGAACCACCCTGCTGGCAAAATTAAGATGGCCATGAAGTAACGGCAGGTCACAAGGGAACACTTTATGTTTGGCAATCTATGCCAAAATCACCGCGGAGATCCGAGCCACCTTATTCATGGGTAACCCGGATGCCCTTGCGACAGAGTCGATTTAGAAATGTGAGCTTAGTAGCTGGGCCCTCGGTCTTTTCAGGCGCCAAGGGGACACCCAGTTCCCACCTGAGTGTCTGAAATGTAGTGAGGAGACACGTGCACGTGTCCGAGCCCCGTTCACCCCTGAACCAAAAGTCATCAGGGTAATGGGCTAGAGACCGAGACCCCGACATGCGATCACAGGCTCACTGAATGAAAGTCCCGAATCTTTCGAACACTGAACATGAATTAACTCAGTCAGAAGGGGTTGGACTTTTCTAAGTAAAATTCACCTTGGAACCTAAACACCCAATAGCTCTAAATCCATTGGGTGCACTGGCAGTAATCTGAAAGCCGAGTGCATATCACACTGTGCCAGGAAAGCACCGGGACTGCATGAGCGAGCCACCCATAGGGGCTGAACCAACTACGAGTACCTGACTGAACAAGGTCATCAGGAATGGCATCCCTAACCGGATAACCCACAGGGTGAGCTAAATGGAGGATTAAATGACATCCACCCTGGTTCTACCTCGGTACTAGCCTCATAGGGGAGACGTTCAACTTAGGAAAGGTGGTTCCAAGAAGGGACCCGCTACTCTCATAGCCCCAACTCCCGTAGCTGTGCACAGTGGAGTAACTTCTTCGTTACCTTTCAAGGTAACCAGATTAGTAGCATCCTGGGACCCCTAACACCCCCGAATGGAATACAAAAGCCCCATTGAAAACCCTCCAGCAGGTACCCCGCATCATCCCTTCTTGGATGAGCTGAGTGCCATCACTCCAGCCTGAGTACACAAATTGGGGAGGGAGGGGCTTTGACAAGGCTAGTTCTTTCAGACGGAGCTCTGATCGCCCCCTGTGCACCCCTACCTCTGCCCCGTAACCCACCAACCCGCGGGCACGCGGAGGCGGCGTAAGGGCCAGCGCAAAAGGGGACACCAAGTCGGTAACGACACTGGCGCTTAGTACACACGTCGCCAGCTGAGCAGGTCGAACACGGCAGGCGGGCTGGAACCCCCTGCCCGACCAGTTAGCGTGGAGCCTGTGTCTGAGCAGCCCGCTGCACAGCATGACCACCATGGTACCTATCACCAGGTGCCAGTCACGTGGGAGTCATGTACACGAGCACAATTGCTGACAGGGCTCATCCCACCTCCTCTCAGGGTGTAGGGCCACCCTCATCCACATTCCTCGTCGTAAGCCAACTGCGATGGGCCCATCAAATCAACCATCGCCTTGTAAATATTAGCAATAGATGGAACCATCGGGATGGCCCAATCAGGCCTTGCGGCATACCCCCATATATATAAGGTATGCCGACAACCAGTTGGCCCCAGGTGCACGGTGGCTTACCACGATGGGACAGCTCTTTGTCTCTGTCGTCCTATCCCTCTCTCTCCTCCTCAGTGGGCTCACAGTTCAATATGGAGAATATCCACATATCCCCCTCCAGACCTTACCCCTCGTGACCTGCAGCAAATGATGACCCAGGGGCAAGGAATAACCAGCCGTCGGCAAAGCCATCGACGGCACGTTCTGTATCAAGGGCATATGCAGCAGGACCCGGACAGCCCCTGCGATGCTCGGCATTGCCCCGGGGGCGGACACCCCCACCCTTAACGAGGGACCATTTAGCACCATGGGATACTGGGATAAGACGGTAACTGATGCCCACTCGCATCAACTGTACTCCCCCCGCCCAATCTTTTCCCTCGTGACCTGGGACAAATGATCACCAAGGGGCAATGAATAACCAGCCGTCGGCAAGGCCGTCACCGGCACATTAGGTACACGGGGCATACGCAGCGGAACCTGGACAGCCCCTGCGATGCCCGGCACTGCCCCGGGGGCGGAAACCCCCACCCCCAATGTTGTGCCAGTATGGAACCAAGGGGCACTGGGATAGGCTGGCAACTGATGCCCACTCGCCTCGACTTGACGAGGCCATGGCCACTGAACCCCACCACTGGAAGTGGACTGTGATGTGGCTGCATTAACTTGAACCTGATACTCACTAGGTGCACCCCCGTGAGCCGCCCCCACTGGGGGTTCCGGCCCACGGCAGGCGTCGGAGCTCGCGACCGGAATCGAGCTCTGGGGCCACACCTGACCACTCCCTGGCTGTTGCTCTGGACGAACAGGGAGCTGCGAGACACCGGCAGGCGCAGGCCGGAGCGTCTCAAGCAGCTCAACCCAGCTGGCCGCTTGTTGCAGTGTGGCAGCCGTCGAGGCAGCCAGTGAACACGAAGGGCCCCCAGCAGAGAGAGAAGGGCCGGGTGGGCCGGACAGCCCACCAGGCATTTGACCAGGAACCCCAAAGTGGGAGCCTGGGCCCGAATAGGGCCATGCCCAAAACTCCGGCCCATGAGGGGCCGGAGGGGAAACGTGCCGTGTACCATCACCGGGCCCTCCCCCGCTGGCCTGACCCATGGCCGGCAACTGCGGGCCGATGGCTGAAGCCCCTGAAGGGCCGGTCGGAGGCTGGCTAGCCGAGGGCCAAGCCACAGACTGCATCGCCCCACCGGTATCGGTGGGTAAAGCTAGGGTAGTGCCCTGCCGCGTGGGCGCAGCCCTGGTCCTCCGACCTGAGGGCTGCCCCCCGTGCTGCGCAGGGCCCGCAAAAGTCCTCCCCATTGGCCGTGGTCTCGTCGCCGGGGCCTTCCGTTTGGGAGGCATATCTGTAGAAAGAGCAGGATCCCTGTCCGGGGATCCACCTATGCCAAAAAGCACAGAGCAGCCAGCAAGCCAAAGGCTCTGTGCAACTCCTGCCTTCCCAGCTGGGAAAGCCAAGGGCTAAAGAGCCGAAGAGTCAAAGGAACAGCGACGGAGAAAACTTCTCCTTTCCGTTGCTAATTTTACAATGGCAGCTCGGCTGCCTCGTGGCCACCCCTTTTATAGAGGGGTGGCCACGCCTCCTAACTCACCTGGATGTCTGAGTCCAGGGGGGGCTGCAAAGAGCGCGGCGGCCATTTTGGCGCCACGCTTTCAATCTGTACACCCTCCTACTGCACTCTGACATAGGGGTTGGTATGCGGCTTGCATTGGGAAGGGCAGAACATTTTATCTTCCCCTACCCCCATTTGTAGAAATTCATTTGGACCCAAATCCTTTCTATTCGTAGGAGGGCCTTCTGTGAAAATAACAGCATCTTTGGATCCAGTCCAAAGCCAGTGGTTTCCATGTTGTTGTTGTTGTCGTCGTCATCATGAAGCCAACTTTGAGAGAATAAAAATGAGAACTTCTTTGCTTAGTGGTCAGTTCTAAATGCAGGACTGACATTTCAACTTCTGGTCTAATTACTGATCTTCCCGGTCCTGTTATTCTGTTAATTAATTAATATAAAACCTATGTTTAACTTTGTTTATATTTCTACACATACATTCAGAAGAAGGGGAATTTTTATACTGTAAATAATACCTTAATGGAGGCATGAGGTCAGATCTGATAAAATAAAATTTACCCCAGGCACCATCATGCTTCAATGTATCAACCAAGGAAATAACCGCCAAAGATTTCTATTCCATTTGATAATACTCTCCGTCCATTAGATAAAGCTTTCAGTTCTACAATTTTTAAAAAGCACTTTGTGGATATAGTTAGTCAATGCTCTGGCCTTCTCCCCTCCTTCTTACATGTACTTTTCTTTATTCCCTACAATTCTTGCACACAGCTCGGACATGTAAGCAGCATGTTTCTTCACAATATCTTTGGGCAATGACTTGTGGAGACTGATTCACTTGCCAGTGACAGCAGTGATTTGTTTAACAAAGGGCAATGTGTACAGATCTGTAACACACAATCAAAAAGATACACTGTTTATCGTGGCAATACAGAAACAAAGAACTTTAAAATAACATTGTTCTGGAGTAGAACAGTTCCCAGAATTTACATCTTTGGCTCAGAATCTAAACCACAATGACACATAATGCTCTCTGAAATACAAAAGTGTTAAAAATACTATAAACCCATAGGTCTGACTTGGTTCATATTTTAGTTGGAATGGTAATAAAATACAACAAGCTCAGTGCAACCACCTGTAGGTTTCCAAGCACCCTTCATGATGTCATTTGTTGGACTTTCAGCAAAAAGAAAGGACTGAGAGGCTTAAAAAAGCAAACACCATCTTAAGGAAACTAGATCCTATTAAAAAAAACAACTACTGTAATAAATATATTATAGATCAATTGGAAAATGGATGTTCTTCTAAATATGTTCTATTTTTAATATTGTGTATGTTCATTGCCATCAGGTTGATTTCTACTTATTGGGACCCTTTCCAAGGTTTTCTTGGTAGATAATAGACAGAAGAGGTTTACAATCCTCCTTCTGGAATGCCCTGGGACTTCACAGCTTGCCCATGACTCCACAGGTTGGCTCTTCTCCCAGGAGGCATAGTGGGGAATCAAACTCCCAAGCTCTGCAGGATCTGGTTTCTCAAGCCAGGTACCTAAACTTCTGATCAAAAATTCATGCCTACTCTTTATATTCATATTTACATGTATTTTTTTATAATGGCTTCTGGAACTAGTAACTTGTTGACCTTCTGATTTGTCATTTTGGAGGGCAATACATATTTCCTGATTATTTTCCAGTACATTTTGCACAGCAAAGTTATGAAGTTGACATCATTCCCAAATAGAGAAAATAAAGATTTGCTCCTATAGAGAGTCTGAGCCATTAGTGATAATTTGACAGGAGGTCCAAATAATAAAGACCATCTTAGTTTCCTCCAGGTTGTTTCTGAGTCTACAGTGGATTTAACTGCCGTGGTTATTGTTTTACTTTCAGCATAGCTTTCTTTTTCTATATAATCACATACTGTATATAGAAATAACACAGGCTATAGTTTTAAAACCTTTGGGAGGGTATTAACATCTTCAAATCATTTTTAATAATTGTACAAGTCAAATTAGTCTTGAAATTGGTTTTCAAACTACATCAATGTGTGAAGCACTGGAACTGATAGGGATTTATGTAAGTGTCGCTCTACAAGTAATAGTGTTTCTGTAATCCACAACTGTAAATTCAAGGTGAATGGTCTCTAACTTTGACAGTCAGCAATGCGGGTAGATGCATTGGTTGTTCAAGTTGCTGGAATCAGCTCATAGAAAGGGGGGGGGGGGACCTGCTATGTAAAATTATAAACAGCAGTAATATATCGGGTAGCTTCTCCCAGATAAGTACAATCAGTTACTCAAGAAATATAGTTTAGGCCTTTTATATGAGCAATATCATGTTATTGCTTCATTGAGAGGTGCTCAAATTGGTGCCCTCCAGCTGTTTTGTGCTACTAGTCCCATAATTTCTGGCCACTGGCTATGTTGTACAGACCTTATGGAAGCTATAATTGAAAACTTCTGGGCTATTCCAAGTTGCCTATAACATTTTTGGATGTTAAGAGAATTATTCATATTGCTTTATTGCTGTGGTGGCTCAGTGGTTAAGAAGCTTGCCTTGTTAGCTGGAAGGTCGACAAGTTGGCAGTTTGAGACCCGGGTACTGCATGACAGTTTGAGCACTTGTCTCTGTCCCAGCATCTGCCGACCTAGCAGTTCAAAAGCAAAAAATTGCAAGTAGATCAATAGGGACCACTTCTGTGGGAAAATATATTGGGGACATGAAAGGAGCCTCATTCAGGCGGGACGTCCCCTGAGCAGAGTCTCTCCAGCAAAAATCCTTTCAACCCAGAATAATTTATGAAACAATTATTATTATTGCTATTATTCTATATAACAGCTGAAATCTCAGTAGCAAGTTGCATGTAGAGTAGGTCTCTGGGACTTATAGAAGAAGTGACTCACCAAATCCCTACTGCGATTTTCCATATACATTGGTACCTTATACAACAATTTTAATTCGTTCCATGGGACTCGGTGTATGAAACAATTGCTATATGATGCATGCATCGTATAGCGATTTCCCCTATGGGATGCATCGTACAACGATTTATTTATTTTTGCTAAGTGGTTTTTTCCCATTGGTAAATTGTTGTACGATTTATTCCATAGGGAAAATTGTTATGTGGGACACAATTTCCCCCAAAAACCTAATTGTCATGCGATTACATTGCTATATGGGGTGATTGTTGTATGAGGTTCCACTGTATTTGTTTTGGTAGATTATGGTTAGCCACTTCAAGTGGAAGATTGCAAACATTAAAATGAAACATATTAAATTGCTTCTGCTGTTTAACCCTAAAAAGCTGACAACTACATTTGCTTTGTGATGTTAATTTGCAGCTAGGTGGATTGGCTTCCAGAAAAATGTGTCCCAAAGGGGCATAACAGAGAGATTTATGTGTTGCATGCCAGTGGATGGGTGATTTGGACTAAGCAGTGAGTTGGTACACTAGAGCAAGCCAAGTTGATTGGGGACACTTATGAATATTTTCCTCAGCTCCACTACAAGTTTTTCTCCTATTTTTCTTACCAGCTTATGCAAACATCTACTCTTTGGTGCACTGTAAAGAGTACCACAGAAGAAATGTCTACCCACTTTACCTTATATGGAGACATCTTCCAGATGAAACATATATGTATTTTAAGCATGGCTCAGAGGACAGAAAAAGAAAGCTTATATGAGCTTTGTTTACATACTGGCAGCCATACTCCCTTTGTTAATAGCACTGCATTCCCTCCTGATCCAGAAACATACAAATACACACAAATATTTGCAGGAACCTGAAGACAAATTGATTTGGGTCGCCTTAAAATCAGTTTGAGGTGAGTTGATCCCCACTCATACAGTACACAGTATTTGCACACTCCTATCAGAGAGGGACTGTGGTGGTTTAGTAGTTAAGATGCTGAACTTGACAACTTGACAAGTTTGAGACCCGAGTGCTGTGCAATGGAGTGGGCTCCCATCATTGTCCCACCTCCTGCCAGCCTAGCAGTTTGAAGAAATTGCAAGTAGATAAATAGGCACCATTTCAATGGGAAGGTAACAGCATTCTGTACATTCCAGTGTCTAGTCATGCATGGCACATGACCATGGAAACATCTGTAGATGCAGACAGAGCTGGCTCTTTGGCTGTAAATTGAGATGAGCACCATACCCTAGAGTCAGATACGACTGGCTTTTGAGCAAGGGTGACCTTTACTTATCAAAGTTCTGTTGGATAATTGCAACATTTATTTATTTATTTATTTATTTATTTATTTTCCTTGTCAGGGGTTTTCTGCTCTTGCCATGCTGAGAATGCCCCCATGTCACTAAGATTTCTTCATGCTCTTTGAAAAGGAGACCTCCTTTTCCCCATAATTTTGTTTGCCTGCATATTTTTCACCCCTTGTTCTACTCAGGAACTTGGCAGCTTCATACTTGATCCAATGAATCCTGTGCAGGCAAAATGTCATCTCTGTGCTGGGAATGTAATAATTCTCTTGTAGACTAGTATTTTCTTCAGCCTTCTCCATAAGAATCCCGAATAAGGAAAGTGCAGTGATCCTGCACAGCTTGCCATTCTTCCAGAGAAAGAGTTGTCATGAAACTTCTTAGAAATCTCATGAGATTTCTGGCAGGGGAGAATTTTCACAGACAAATATCTCATTGTGATGGGAAAATACTGCTCTCTTATTTTTCTTTCCAAGGGAATAGGCCTCTGAAATTCATAATAATGGTTTATACTTACTACTCTTGTTGCCTTTCCCTTGTTCTTTGCAGCCCTAGGTTAGGGAAAAAACAATTGCTACATTTATTCTTTCTACTGTATGTATGTATGCATTCATTTGTTTGTTTGCTTGCTGAAAATGCATATCCCCTACTACTCATAACTGTTGAAGCAGCCATGCCAAATACAGTATGCCTAAAACAAAATAAATAAATAAATGGAAAAGTCATGTCTCATGAGAGCCAAGTGGAGAAAAACTGCTATTTTTTTTCTCTCTGGAGGTTTAATGATTCTCAAGATGACAACATAGCCCGGTATTTGCTTTAGATGAGAGTAAAGGGCTACTCACAAGTAAATGTGAGAGCATTCTGGTCGCATGAAAAGCTTGCATGAAAGATATAGGCCCCATTCAGCCACTATAGAAAACAGTTTCTTCAACATAGTTATAGAGGAATGGGTAGCCCCAAGTTGACACTCTTCACACATACAAAGTTAAGTTTCAAGAGTTCCTGCCCATCTGGAGGCTCTAATCTAGACATTCACAGGAACCTGGATTTTCCTAGGTCCTTGCTAAGTAAAGCCTACAAGTGAGCATGACCCTCTTCTTTTAAGACTTACTGCTCCTGGCATGAAGAAAGCAACAGACTTCTTGATGTCTTCTATAATGTCTGAACAGGGCTATAATAAGTGGGAAAGTAATAGCTCTGTACGCTCTATATAGAGAACTCACTTCTAGCTTATATTGGCATCTATTGATTTCCTGGCCCCTGCTACAGGATGTCATTATGGCAAGTTTCATCTAGTTCTTCCAAGAAATAAAAAAAAGGATTCAGCAGTTTCCCTTTTAAGATATTTGAAGACACATATTACAAACCCCAAACACACCACTTCCTCAAAATTGTTATGCGATTTTTATCTTAACTGAGGTTCCACTGTATCTGCACCGAAACCATCCACAATCCCTTCTTAGAATCCATTAGAGAAAACCTCAGCACAGTGGCCTTATGTACACAGGTTTGGGCTTCCATTGTCATCTCTGATCACAGGATTGGGAACAGGATACCAAGTCCTCACACCAGTTTTGCCTGTCCAGTGTGATCAGCTGGGGATTGTGATGCCAAACGAAACCTCACTTTTGGCTGCCACATTTTAATGCAGACTGACCTATTTTGCTCCTCCTGAACTTATACATGAACTGGGATGCAATTATCTTGCAGCTTTTGCACTTCCCAAAATTCAGCAGGCTGAATAAAAAAAGATGTGTGCATGAGTTGAAAAAAAAATACACTTTCGAGTGAATAGCCTGTAATAATACATTTATTCGGGGGATTTGTTTGCAGTTTATATAGTTGCTTACATTTGGGGGAAATGCATACAGAGTGTGTCTATTAGAAGAAATGCAAAAGAAAATCTTGCATGGTTTGTACCAAACATTTCCTGAACAGTTGTGGAAATTGAATGGAAATTAAACTTTGAAAAGTTCAGATGTTGTAGAAAGTGAAACACACAATTCATTGCCCTCCCTCGTACAATAGTTGTAGATAGCATTTGAGGCAGGCAAGCTCATGTTATCCACAGGATGAAAAGATCAGCCATAAAATATGCAGCCGTGCATACTCCTCTTCCTCTCCCCACCCTGCTCCCTACTATGGAAACTAATCTGCAAAGCTATACTTAAAAACGAGGTACCTCTTCTTTCTAGTTGGCTACATTTTCAACCTGTGCTCAGATTAATAGTGCAATGTTAAGATCAACATACTGTACAGGATAATTTGCGGTGCTTTCATTTTGTTTATAATAAAGATGCTGTCTTTTAAGAAACTAATAATTAAGGGTTGCCTGATCAGTGCCATATGGAGTTAGTTTTTCATAATGGGCACCAGGGCTACAAGCATGAAGCCATACTCCAATAATGCTAGATATATGTATATGACCAAGAAGAAGAAGAAGAGTAGTATTAAATGAGTATTTGCATTTAGGAAATGTGGTAAACTAGAAGATTGGCATGAGTCCATCCTAAGACAGTGTTCTCTTCATGTCCCAACTCACTGATGTGTTAGAGACCTTTCTTTAAGACATGGTGCAGATAACTCATCCTAACTTTTGCTATTTATTTCAGCTTCTGCAAAAGAAAAAAAGTATTTTATACTAAAAATTGTCTGGGGCGGGGGGGTCAGTGCACATTACCCTCACTACAACTATTTATTCTCTCTTTCAAACAAAAATACCTACTAAAATGAACCCATTTTATAGTTTCCTAAAAGAAAACTGAGACAGTGAAGAAATTTTAAATATGAAGCATACATCCAGTTCCATTCTTTGCTGAGAATTATATACACATGATAAAAATGTCCATAGCAAATGATTTCTAGTCTAGTAAATTTGTGTACTTTAAATAATACAGCTCTTTACTAGGTTGAATCTGTTCAGTAAAATATGACAGATATTTGAATGTCACTGTGACAGTTTGGAGTACAGTTCTTAGAGAGCTCTGAATTCAATTAATTCTTTCATGTTAGAAGAAACCTCAGAAGATTGTAAACCTAGCTATCCCTTTACTTGGCATCTAGTGATTTTTCTGAAATTTTTACTTTTTTTACACTTTGATTTAGATGTCTTCATTTCTGATCTTTCCTTCATCCCCCAAACTGATTGTCTTATCAATAGGATGCCTGTAGAGAACATGGGGGGGGGGGGTGAGTTTGCTTTATGTTACAATGCTAAATGTTTTAGTTTTGTGCTGAACAAGAAGTATATACCCATCTTTTAAAGTAGTGTTTTTAAAGTAACACAAATATATTTATTTCAAAAAGTTATTCATTTGATTCATCAGTTTGCTTGTCAGCTGATGTATCTCAACGATTGTGGTATTTTTGAATCTCAATCGGCATACCCCGGGCAATGGTAACATTGTTGTGCCAGCTAATCTTTCTCATACTGGGTCAGGTGAAAGAAACTATGGAATGAATTCATGAAAAGGAGGCTTTATCTTGGCAATTTAACATCTGACCTAGACATGAAACAAGTCATTTCAGTCTTTTGACTGAAAAGAAACAATTGTAATGTTAATGCATTCAATCTAACATGTTCGATTTCAAATCTCTGCTCTGCAAATGAGCAATGAAACATGAATGTAAATATAAAGTTGTCCAGAATATCATAGGCTGCACTATTAGATGTTGTTTTTAGGCTTCTATCATTTAAATTAATAACCTTCCTTTCTCTTGGGTGCTGTAGAAGACTCATGGCTTGGACCGTGCTAACATTCAGGTGTCAGCAATAAATCACATTGTATCTCATAGATATTTGAGGTAGAATCCAATGTTAATGCTTTCGTAATGGACATTTTGGGTTTTTAAAAGGTTTAAACCATCATGATACCGCTGGACAAATGTGATGTTGAAGCATGCCACTTTCTAAATGGGCTGAGTAATGTTTAAAAATGTTGCAAACTTAAAGTTTACTGATTTAGCTGAGCAGGGCTGATGCAAGTTGCTGTCTGACTACATCCTGGACGTATCAAAATATTCTGTTTTCTCATCATCTCTTCCATAACATCAATTTCAAGTTATCCACTTTGGACTTAGAGACAGACCTGAAAGGAAGTAGTTCTCAGGACTCCATCTGTTCTGTCAGAAATCCATGCCAGGTCACTCTTGAAGAAATATGATTGCCTGCCCTCTCCACATTACCAAATGCAATGGGTGCCTATACAAATGCTTCCACATTTCATAGATCTCCATATGGAAGATGCAAATGGCATTTGGTAAAACCCATGTGGTTCTGTAGATGCCTTCATTTGTTTTTAAATTATAGGAAGTTTCCACCTGGCACCTAATATATAAGTCATTTATGAAACTTGAATGCTAGTATTATTTCTGCAAGTGGAATTCTCCATGAAAATTCTCAAAGAGGAATTCTGTCATGAGTGTTAGGGTTTCAACATGTGTTGTGTATGGAAGTGTTTGTCTTTAAGATCAGTTGCATGATGGTCTTTGCCCATTAAGAGTAATTGTAACAACCTGAATGAAACAATGTAACCCAATGCAAGTCAGCTGAAGGGGACGCGATTCACCTGCCACTAGATGGCAGTGATTTGCGACCACATAGTATTAATCAACCAATCAAGTCTACCGCGGGAAACATTCCCGCCATAGGTAAACCCAGGTAAAGAAGGCGGGACGTCACCATGACGTCATGAGTACAGTAACCAATGGGGAACTGTGTAGCCAGATTCAAATGTATTACAATGCATCTCACTGTATAAAAGGAGCTGCACCTCCGCCATTACCACATGTTCAGATTGCATACCTTGCAATAAAGATGTGTCTGGCTCACTGAATACTGCCTACTGCTTATCAATCTGCATACATCAAAACATGTAGGATAAACAGGCACAGTTAGACTGGAGAGAAGTTCTGTTCTATCCTAGGTTTTAAAAATATATATTTAATTTTTATAACATACACAAAATAAACACATAATAACAAATCATACTATAAACCTTGTTTCACCCCACCCCCTTCCACCTTCAGGACCTTGAATATATCTATACATTTTGATTCACTTTGTCTCCTTTCATTGCCACACCCCACTTTTCTCCCAAAACACATTGTTTTATGCACTGGCATCAGGCCTTTCCTATTCAGTAGTAAATTCTATAAAATATTTCCATATATCTTTTAATCTATTCATTCTCAAAAACCATTTTTGGCAATGCTCTATCCTAAATTTATCTAGGGAAGGCATGACAGGTTTATCATCACTGTTCTGATTTCCATGGCAGATAGTTGAGTTGGTAGAAACAATCATCCTGTCCCTCCTTCTGGCTGATCCTCCCTCATTTAATTTCTATCAGATGCTTATGTCCATGCTCAGGTTTATGCATCATCTTGGTCTATTGGCTGTTTGGTAGTCAAACAAACTCTGGTACATTTTGGTTATCCCCTGCGGAGGGGATAATCGGGCATACTCTTCCCACTCTAGATCAAATCTATGCTGCCAGGTGTTATAAGAAAGCTGTAGAGATTGTGCAAGATAGTACGCAAGATAGTACGCATGATCTCTTTCAGCTTCTGCCTTCTAGACGAAGGTATAGGGTCATAAAGACCAGGACCAGCCACTTGAGAAATAGTTTCTACCCAAAAGCGGTTCTGGCTTTGAATGCAGTGCAATGCAGTCTATGAGGGAGCTTCTGTATATAGTTTTTAGAGTTTTAGAGCTTTTGGAGCTTTTAGGGGTTAAATGTGTATATGTGGGGTGGGAGTATGTTGATAATTTTGTATAGTTGTATATTGTTTAGGTTTTGTTGGGTTGATAAGTGTTTTTTTCCCCCAATCTCGTTGTTCTGTGCAGGACAATGACAATAAAGATTTATCTATCTGGATAAGCAAACTGCATGGACACATGGTTGCAAACTCAATAATGAAGCTGATATGTTTTCTCTTCCTGTCCTGTTGACTTTACCATGTATAGAAAGATTTCTCATAACTTGTACTATAGGTGACAGCATGGAAGTATTGCTCTTGCAACACAACAGCATGGCCTTGGCTACAGCACTCTATAAAGATATATTTGTGTAATTAGCCTTTGGCGTATCCTTTGAAAAATCACATTATTTGTTTGAATATTTGTTCCTTGACTTTTGGGATCTACAGGTTCCCCAGATACTGAATATGTCATTTCTCCTTGGAAAGGCAAGACCTGTTAATATCAACTACCATTGGGAAGAAGGACAGAAATCTCAATGCAGATATTAAAACTGCTTTTGTGTGCTGTAATCTGCCTCATAAAAGTAAGGAGAAGGAACAGACTTCAGCTGCACAACGAAGAATACAAAGAAAGTGTTCATATGCCTATGAAGAAGAGATCATATGTTGCTCTAATCCATCTTGGACCCAGTAACATTTTATTCCTAGAATGTATCTTTCATGTTGCCAAAGATTCATTTTTAACTCACTTCTATTTCATTTCTCTGACATGGAAATGAGGGATCAGGTTGCAAAATGAAAGTGCTACAGCGGGGTGCATCCAATTTTCTTTCTTTCTTTCTTAATTTGTTTTGTTTGTCAACAGGATAGCTGCCAAGGAGAACAGGAATCTTATGACACTCCAGAATTTAGCCATTATTTTTGGACCAACACTCCTTCGACCTGAAAAAGAGACGGGCTCCATGGCAGTCTATGTAGTATATCAAAGCCAGCTGGTAGAGCTAATACTCAGTGAATACTCCAAGATCTTCAGCTCTGAGAAAGACTGACAGATTAGGAATGTTAATGAAAACGTTCACATCTGTCTTCGTATCTAATATTTTTACATTTCTGTAAACATCTTTCTGAAATATTTCTTTTTCCTTCTAGCGACAGATGCCTCATTTCATGAAAACATAATGACAATTTTGTCTTTAAATTTCCAAACATTGGAATAAAAATATATTGTCAACATTTGCTTATACATTAACATTAACCCTTTGCACAAGTCAGAGTCTCTGCCAATGTGCTATTCAGGGCATTGTCATTTTGCATGCTTTTATTCTACATCTGGGATTTGACAATATGGCCAAATCCAGATGAAATATTACTTAGAGACATATACAACGGTGTATTTCCAGGCAAACAGGGTTAGAGGTTAATGGGTTTAAATGGGGTTTTCTTGAACAATTAAATTGCTGCTGAGGATACTGTATTACTTAAAATGATTTTTAATGTATATACCTGCTCTAATGTGGAAAATGACTCAAAGAAAAAATGTTTAACAGCAATGTCTCCTTGAGGAAAAGTCAGTGTGTCAAATGTTTTCACTTTTTATTGTCCAACAAAATACAGATTTAAATGTTATAATGATTCTGTTTTGAAACTTAAAGATGAAATTAATTTCTGAACCACTTTTTTAACTGCTGCATCAGAAACTCATCAGTTGCCCAATTGCTCATCTTAAAAGCAAGATCCATTTTGACTCTTCATTGCTATATGAAACTTTGCTCTTTCCCTAGTTATACTATGTTTTGTAAAATGCTCTATTTGTGAACTGAATTAAATTCATCTAGAAAGAACTTTTTTTCTAAAAAGCCTTTTCATATGCCCTTAGGATTACTTGGCTAGACTTGAATCAATTTATACATTTGATGGTTAGTTTCAGTTGTCATGGATAAACAAAAGGCTAACTGTCTAGAATATATCAAATATTGTTTTATTCTGAAATGTATGTTTCCAGCTATACATATCCCCTACTCTGTTTTGTAAAAGTATTCCACTGATAAAATGTAGACTTATGTTTGACAGCTTTTTAATCAAGTTCAAAGAGAATAAATAAAACTAATCCAGTGTGGTAAAAGACACTGCCTGGTTATCGATTTGTTCATAAAACGAAAAAGAAACCATGTAAATAAAATGTGTGAAAAAAACATATCTAGAAGCAAATATTTTGAGCAATTAAAAAATCCAAATATAGGATTAATGCATAAATCTGCTGTGTATGAGAGATATGTCTCAAGTATCAAATCTAATAGTTAAGAATTACAATGTCATTGTTCAACATTATTTTACAGCCTGCTACGTGGTTAAGCGGTTGAAACTGTGCTTTAGAACAATCAAAAATGAAAATAATTGTACAAAGCTGCTTCTGCTTTAAAGAAGTATAAACTTGGGAATTAATGGGGGAAATATGTAAAATCTGCAAGTGCAAATGGAACTCGGCCATTATGGTGCCTGTAACAACATTACAGCAAACAGAGGGGGTGGGTGAGAGAAATACTGAAGCATTAGCCAGTTATAACAATTCCAGAAGTTGGAAACTTTCACCTAAAATGAATCCATCTCATCTTCAGAGTTATAGAGTCTGTTCACTCTTTCTCTTCATAAGAGCCTAAGAAAAGCTTGCTTGCCCAGACTTGGATCTAGGCTAGCATTCTGCCTACACAAGGGGAAAGATGTCTACATATCTCTTTAGGGCTTTCTGCTCTGCCAAGTATTCTATCTCTAATGGGAATAATCAAAGCAATGGTGTGATCTGCCTCTGTATACCAGTTGCCATTTGCACCCATGTCTTCCTACTAGGCTTCCCATGATAGAAAGAACATGAGTGTCAATGGACCCTCCATTTTGC
Organism: Bradypodion pumilum; assembly: GCA_035047305.1. NCBI lineage: Eukaryota > Metazoa > Chordata > Lepidosauria > Squamata > Chamaeleonidae > Bradypodion > Bradypodion pumilum. Next base: position 336,065,514 of record JAWDJD010000001.1, on the reverse strand, counting down.
TCTCCCTGGCAAATTGATCTCTGCTAGTCACAGGGCTGACACATAACTGCAATCATTGTGAGGGGATAGCTCTGTGGATTCTTTCAATTCAGGGTTTTTCTCAGCATGCCCCATGCCACATTCATAACATCATGACTCCTTTCTCCTCCCTTCTGAAGTCAGAGGTCTGACATTGCTGAAGGACCAGATTTGTGTGTTTCTTTGGGGGTTGGGCAATGGCTCAAGTGGCTAAGATGCTGACTGGGAGGCGGAAGGTCAGCAGTTCGATTCCTGAGTACTGCAGGATGGAATGAGCTGCCGTCTTTGTCCCAGCTCCTGTCAACCTAGCAGTTTGAAAGCAAGAAATTGCAAGTAGATAAATAGGGACCACTTTGGGGGGAAGGTAACAGCATTTTGTGTGCTCTGGTGTCTAGTCATGCCTGCCACATGACCACGGAAATGTCTGCAGAAGCAGACAGCACTGACTCTTCAGCTTTGAAACAGATGAGCACTGAACCCTAGAGTCAGATACGAATGGCTTTCAAGCAAGGGAAACCTTTACCTTTACCTTGGGGGTTGGGAGGGAGGTCTGAAGTGAAGCTTCTTCTGAATGAAAACATTCTTTTTTACCTCTGGAGGTAAGATTCTGATACATTCTATGGTTCCACTATTACTACTCCACACTCTAAAAACAAATAGCATTAAAACAGTCCACAAGCTATGGGGAAAACAAATGAAAACATCTTCATGTTCTCCTAGGGATATTTTCTCTAAACAAATCTTAAAATAGAAAGAAAAGAATACACGCTGATTTCAGGATACCTGTCCAAAAGCTTAAATACAATGTTCATGTTATTAAGTCAGGCAGAGTTCTGCCCTTCCTATAAATTAATTTAAACATAGCAAGGTTATATTATGTATGCATAGTCCTCCTCTATTATTTGAAAACATAAAACCAGAATGTATAGAATAATTTTAAAGATCCTATCTAATGTACAATGGAGATGTCGGAGTAGAAAAAATAATTATATTTATTTATTGTTCATTGACTTGAAGCATTTTTATCAAATTTGATGGCCAAAAATTCCCCCATTTATAAATGACAATCTTGATCTTCAGATTTATATAAAAACAAGGATGATGAGAGGGTACAAACTCAAATATGAGAGCAGGAAAGCCTGCTCTGAAGATACATTTTTTTCCATATGGAGGAAGGGGCATCAGAAAGGGGATGGAACTAGTTGCTTACCTCTAAATGTGGCCATCTATACCTATAGGTGTGAGTACCATATCAGGAATGGGCTGCTGCACCACTTGACCAAACCCCATGAAATCTAGCACACACGTACCTTGCACACATGAGCAAGTCACTGTCGGGGTCCCAAAGCCCATGGGAGGTTGCCCCCTAATTTGATCCGCAAAGGGGGGTATATTCGACAGGAGGGTTTGTGTTTGCCCCAATGCTAGGCCAACCAGGTTGGGAGGGTTGTGATGTCATCGCATAGCTCACATCACAGGCCCACCCTTGGCCAGTGGGTTTCCTGGACAACACTGACACTCAGCTAGCCGGGTTGGGACCACCCGGGCAAAGCCAGGCACCCCTGCTCGTACAATCTATTTAAGTAACATTTGAGATGTCAGAATGGGACTGTGGTGGCCTAGTGGTTAAGATGTTGGACTTGATGCCTGAAAGGTCAGCAGTTTGAGAGCCAAATACTGTCCCAGCTCTTGCCAACCTAGCAGTTTGAAAGCAAGAAATTGCAAGTAGATAAATAGGTACCCCTTCGGTGGAAAGTTAAAGAGCGGTCCGTGCACTCCGGTGTTTAGTTATGCCTGCCACATGTCCACAGAAATGTCTGCAGATATAGACAGCACTGGCTCTCTGGCTATAAACAGAGATGAGCATTGAACCCTAGAGTTGGATACTACTGGCTTTTGAGCAAGGGTGATCTTTACCTTTACCTGAGAGGTCAGAAATGGACCAGATGAAGCTAGAACTGTGTCACTAGCTCCCTTTCGCTAATGTCTGAGTAAGGATTACAGTTCACATTTCAACTTTCACACATGTTTAAATGATCATTTAAGGAGGCATGGTTCCTCCAAATGAAGAAGGGGTAATGGCATTGGTATATAATCCAATGAAAAGCAAAGGGGATAACAAATGAATATGCAGTGCAGAGGCCTTTCAAAGATTTTAAGTGGGGTTTTTTTTCTGTTTGGTTATGTGAATTGGACCATGGAACACAGCCAAGCAAGCAGTTCTTAGTGGAAAGAAATGTATTTTTAAACCTAATTTTGCAATACACTTTGGATGTTGGGGGAACAGGAAAGACTAGCAGCTTTTGCTTTGTAGACTTAATTCACTCCTCACCCCCCAAAGCATCCCATATATCAGTGTTACAGCTGATCAGTCTTCCTCCTAGCCTGATCTGGGGGAAAATCAAATTGTGCTTCTTAGAATAATAGAACTGTCAAACTGAAAGAGACCCCAAAGGCACTGAGTTCAACGCTCTGCTGAAATCCACAGCTATTTAATCCATATTTTTATCTTTTTTCAGGTGTCTAAACAGGCCTCTTATTACCTAGTGAGGTGTAGGTAACAAAGTGGCAGACTATGACTCAGGAGTCCATAATTTAAACCCCAGCTCAACCATAGAAACTTACTGGAGATGTAGAATTGGTAGAACTATTTCTTAAATATCTCACTTAGCTTGAAAGGCCTTGCCTAGGGTTACTATAAGTCAGTTCCAATGTGATACACAAAACAACAAACAGATGTCAATGCCAGATACAATTCCATGTATAGGGTGTACAGTATCCTCTTAATAGGTAGCTCTTGAAGCAATATGTGAACTAAATGATAATTATCTTTATGTATTCACATCCCCAAATTTTGCAATGTAGTTCACAGATTTAAAGTATATGCATATATTAGGTAGAATGGCAGAGGACAGAGGAGCCTGGTGTGCAATAGTCCATGGGGTCGCAAAGGGTCGGACTTGACTGTGCGACTGAACAACAACATATAGATAAAAGCATGCAGAGACATACACACATTGGGAATCAAGTACAATATATTAGGAGGAATAATACAAAAAAAAGGTTTGTAATATTAGGGGAAATTATTTGCTTGCTCAGAGAGAACAGCATTATATTACATGAAACAGCATTATATTGCATGCAATATTAGACCAAATTGCATGCAAATTCCTTCATGAACTTTTTTAAAACATTGCAATCTGATGCAGAAATGGGCCAAAGCAAACTGAAATTGTCAGATTCGTCATCCCCCCACAAGTGGATGCAATTGTCATCTTGTGGTCAAGTTCCTGCTGAAATGGTTGTGTGTGTGCATTCTCCTCTTTACATGAACTTGAACTTGTTCCTTCTCCAGTGCTTATTAGTAATTGGGAGTTGCTTAGACAACTGCAGGCAGAACTGAGCCTACCGTTCTGCTAATGAGACAAAAGTAGCGAATTGGAACACCTAATGTGTAAACCAAATCCCCCCCCTCCCCGGCAATTCCCTGATGGAGGTTACTGGAATTTGCATTGCTTTCACGTGGCCAGAGAAGGGGGCTATAGCCTCAATAGAGCCATTTGGAGAGAACAATAAGCAGAGGCCTGGTTTCCTGTGTTTGTCAAATGGGGGAGGGACATCTTCAAATTCATTTTTAAGAACAGAGCCTGGCAAACAGACCATCATGCCATGAACATTTGGACTGTCATTGATAATGTCCCTGCTTTACCCACAAGAAACCGATGCATGCCTGAGGAAGTGATGTTGAATCACGAAAGCTCGCAACGATTTATTTTTTTGTTTAGTGATCCAATAAAGGTAACATCTCCTGCATTTGTTTTGTGTATGGATGACATGGCTGACTTTGTTTGTCCATTTATGTGTGTGGACTAATTAAATATATGCCATTATAGTTAAGATTGTTCTTTGGACTGGGAGTGTTACAATAGCAGATATGATTAGTATTGCACTGTGTAGTCAAGCATGTAATCTTTACAGCCATCAAGAGCACAAGTGGCTCCTTGAGAAAGCCACATGATTTCATGCTTTTCCCTGCCTGGTTTTTGTGTTTGTGATGTGAAAACATTGCCTGGATGCAAAGGTGTGATTCTTCATCAAGTGCCCAATGGGGGTGTTTCATCCAGACTCCAGTCACATGATAATCTTGTCTCAACATGCAGTAGCCTTAAGCAGGAAGGAAGGTTTGAATCTCATACATTTTTAATCTGACACTAGCAAGTGTAACATATTACCTTTATATGTTATATCCCTCTGTGGTCTCTAAAGCTTACTGATACAAAGGAAGAAAGTTTCACTAGCATACTTGTGTGTTGGTACTTCAAGTTTTCTTACAAACATTACCTTTCTTTCCTCTGGTTCTGCCTAGGGTAAAGGTAAAGGTCACCCTTGCTCAAAAACCAGTCATATCTGACTCTAGGGTTCAGTGTTCATCTCTGTTTATAGCAAAATAATCAGTGCTGTCTGTATTTGCAGATGTTTCCGTGGGCATGTGGCAGGTAATGAAGTGGTACCTATTAATCTACTTGCAATTTCTTGCTTTCAAACTGCTAGGTTGGCAGGAGCTGGGACAGAGATGGGCACTCATTCTGTCCTGCAGTACTTAGGTCTCGAACCGATGACCTGCTGACCTTCCAGTCATTGAGTTCAGCATCTTAACCACTAAGCCACCACAGTCCATACTGCCTGCATAGCTACTAATATCAACTATAATTGTCACTCCATTACAAAAACTTTTACTCAAACATGAAAATGTAGCAATAGCTACTGCATTTTAAACAGGAACACAGGACATCATATTGTAGTGGAGAGGATTGTGATCTAAGTACCTGTTGAGTTTGTTGCTGTTGTGTATGTACAATGCTGCTTCATATGAATGTACAATGTTGCTTTAAGAAATGTATGAATGTAACCCAGCCACAATCACAATGTAACCCAGCTGTTAAAGGAACGCGAGCAAGCTGCCTATAGAGGGCAGCTGCGAGTGTTCAACTCACATGGTCATCATTCCTCAAATCACCTGCAGCCGCGGGAACTTCCCGCAGCAAACAACTACTGCTGATCCACCACCGAAGATGGGCGTGACCCGGATGACGTCACGCCAGTAGCGGCCAATGAGCTACCATGCAGCCAAGTTCAAATGTGTTGTACCACTGTATATAATGTGAGATACCTCCGCCATTACCACATGTTCGTTCTGATCATCAACCAATAAACCTGTGTTAGTCCATACTGCGACTCTTTCTATGTCTCCTGGAACAGACACCAAATTGGTGACGAAGGTGGGATCGATGGCGAATCCCAAGGTCAAGGCGTACCAGTTCGATGTGAGCGAGCCCGAACAATGGGAGCTCTACGAGTGCCAGTTTCGGCACGCGATGGAAGCCGTGGGCGTCGACGACGACGTGAAGATGCGCTCCCACTTCCTGGCCCAAGTGGGGCCGGCCACGCTGCGGATCCTGATGACCCTGGTGGCCCCCCGGAAGGTAGACGAGGTCCCCATTGACCGTATCCTGGAGAGACTGGATGAGCATTTCCAGCCGCCCGTCTCGATCTTCCCAGCACGGGTCGCATTCAACAGGCGAGACCAGCGACCGGGCGAATCCGTGTCCGCCTACGCGGCGGCCCTCAGGCTTGCAGCGGTCCACTGCCAGTGGGATGACCTGGACCAGGCCCTCCGTGACCGCATGTTGTGTGGTCTGAGGGACGAGGAGCTGCAGAGGAGGCTGATGACCCGCGACCAACGCCTCACGTTCAACAAGGTGCTGCGGGAGGCCCAAGCAGCCGAGGAGGCCAGGAGCGGGGTGAGGCTGTTCAAGTCCCGAGGGGCTGCGTCCGAGCGGGCCAAGTCACCAGTACAGGCGGCCCGGCGGACACCAGCGAAGACGGCCTGGCGGGCCCCCAAGCCGCCCGCTGGCACACCAACGTCATCCGAGGAGTCGTCCACAACAGCGGACCCCTACTCCAGCGAGGACGACGACATCCAGAGGATCAAGAAGCGTGGTGAGAAGCGGCAGTCCCGAGAACGGCAGGACCGCCATTGCGGGGCGTCCCATGACCGCACGAGGTGCCCGTTTCGAAAGGCCGAGTGTCACAACTGCGGCCGAAAGGGGCACATCGCCCGAGTATGCAGGCGCGGGCGAGTCGAGGACAAGAGGAGTTCCAGCCATCCCCAGACGCACCAGCGGAAGGCGACCGGCACCAGGAAGGTCGCAGCCAGCTACGATGAGGAAGGCGTGAACCGCGTGGGCCTGGAGCACCGGCGGTTTTTCGTAGAGGTACTGTTGCAAGGGGTCCCAGTGAGGATGGAGATAGACTCAGGGTCATCTTATTCCATCCTGTCCCAAAAAGAGTTCATGCGTATTCCCCCAGACAAGTGGCCCAAACTGCGGGCCATGAGGTCACACCTCCGGGACGTGCAGGGAAACGGGATCCCAGTGTTGGGGGTGGGGAATTTCAAGGTGAAGTTCAAGGGCTACTCTGAGAAACTGCCCTTAGTGGTCCTCAAAGGGGGGAGGTGCTGCCTTTTGGGAACGCAGTGGTTTGCTCCCCTGGGAATCGAACTGTCCGGCATTAACGCCATCGAGACTGACCCAATGCGGGACGTGTGCAACGCGCACCCGGACGTTTTCAAGAAGGGGCTCGGGAAATACAAGGGGCCCCCGGTTTCCTTCGAGCTGGACCCAGAAATCCGGCCCATCCGCCTCAAACCAAGGAGGGTGCCTTTCGCCCTAAAGGACAAGATCGAGGCGGAACTGGACAAATTGGTGGGGCAGGGGATTTTGGTTCCAGTTGACTCGGCGGAGTGGGAAACACCGATTGTTACAGCCCTTAAGTCGAACGGGGAAGTCAGGATTTGTGCAGACTATAAATGTACCATTAACAAGGCCATTCGGCCAAACGCATATCCAGTGCCCGTGGTCAGCCACTTGCTGGCCACGTTACATGGGGGGAAGTGTTTTGCCAAGTTAGACCTGGCGCAGGCGTATCAGCAGCTCTCTGTAACCCCGGCTGCTGCCGCCGCGCAAATGACAGTGACGCACAAGGGGGCGTTTAAGGTAACGCGTCTTCAGTTTGGCGTGAATTCGGCCCCCAGAATTTTCCAATCCCTCGTGGAACGCCTTTTAAAGGGGCTTCCAGGCGTGCTCCCATACTTCGACGATGTGTTGATAACGGCGGGGAGCGAATTAGAGTTGGCAAAGAGGCTAGATGGGGTCCTTTCAGTGTTCGAGAGGGCAGGCCTTCGACTGAGGAGGGACAAATGCGTATTCTTTGCGAGGGAGGTTGAGTTTCTAGGCTTTAAGGTAACCCCGGACGGGATCAAGCCCTCTGAGTCAAAGGTTGCAGCCGTGAAGAACGCCCCTCGCCCCACCGCAAAACCGGAGCTACAGTCATTTCTAGGGCTCCTAAATTTTTATCATACCTTCCTGCCTCGGAAGGCATCGGTCGCGGAGCCACTGCACGCCCTGCTCAAAAAGGACGCGGCTTGGCGGTGGGGGGACAGGCAGGAGAGAGCATTCAAGGAGCTTAAGTCACTCCTGTCTTCGGACGCTGTCCTGACCCATTTCGACCCGAAAAAAACAGTGGTTTTAGTCTGTGATGCGTCCCCAGTGGGGGTGGGGGCGGTCCTGTGCCACGTGTTGGAAAGCGGGAGGGAAGCCCCGGTAGCGTACTACTTTAGGTCCCTCTCAAAGGCCGAGCGCAATTACGTGCAAACTGATAGGGAGGCCCTAGCCATCATCGCCGGAACGAAAAAGTTCCATGACTTTCTATACGGCCGCGAGTTTACGGTAGTGACCGATCACAAACCACTTTTGGGGATCTTCACTACCGGCAAACCCACACCGCAAATACTTGGACTTAAAAGGCGAGGGGCGCCCGGGTGAGCCTGCCGCCGCTGCGCGTCCTGCCCCGGTGGGGGCGAAGAGAGGGCCATTCCATCGGCCTCTCACCTGGCCGGCGTCCTCGGGCCCCGCCTTCCCCCTCGCCCTTGGACTTAAAAGGCGAGGGGCACCCGGGTGAGCCTGCCGCCGCTGCGCGTCCTGCCCCGGTGGGGGCGAAGAGAGGGCCATTCCATCGCCCTCTCACCTGGCCGGCGTCCTCGGGCCCCGCCTTCCCCCTCGCCCTTGGACTTAAAAGGCGAGGGGCGCCCGGGTGAGCCTGCCGCCGCTGCGCGTCCTGCCCCGGTGGGGGCGAAGAGAGGGCCATTCCATTGGCCATCGGCCTCTCACCTGGCCGGCGTCCTCGGGCCCCGCCTTCCCCCTCGCCCTTGGACTTAAAAGGCGAGGGGTGCCCGGGTGAGCCTGCCGCCGCTGCGCGTCCTGCCCGGTGGGGGCGAAGAGAGGGCCATTCCATCGGCCTCTCACCTGGCCGGCGTCCTCGGGCCCCGCCTTCCCCCTCGCCCTTGGACTTAAAAGGCGAGGGGCGCCCGGGTGAGCCTGCCGCCGCTGCGCGTCCTGCCCGGTGGGGGCGAAGAGAGGGCCATTCCATCGGCCTCTCACCTGGCCCCGCCCTTCTCTCCCGTCCCTTGCGCGGGGAGATAAAGGGCCGTGGGCCGCCGGGCCAGGCCCAGGACTGCCGCCGCCCCCAGGACCATCGCCGTCTTTGGCTCCTTGCTGTGGCTGCCTTGGCTCATGTTGAGACTGAGACGTGGACCTCCTTCCCCAAGCTGTTGGGGGAGTGGTAGCTCCTACGACTGTTCTCCAGTGGACATGGGGGTCTTGCTATGTTGGGTTTGCTGTAGTATAATTATATTTATTGCATTTTTATGATCTAATTATGTAGTGTAGTTTTTGTATTATGATATTATGCTTATCTGGATTGTTGTCCATTTTGAACTTGTTGTTTCTCTGTATTATCTTTTTATTGTTACTTTGTTGGATTATGTTGTTAGCCGCCTCGAGTTGGTCTCGGCTGAGGAAGGCGGGATATAAATTAAACTGATTGATTGATTGATTGATTGACTATCCCCCAGAATGCTGCGTTGGGCCATTTTCCTCAACGCCTACCAGTATGAGCTGGTCTATTGCCCAGGGAAGGAGATCTCCCATGCGGACGCACTGTCCCGATCTCCCCTCCCAAGTGTAGGGGACCCCACATGCGAGGTAGAGCAGGATCACCAAGTCCTACTGATCGAGTCTCTCGACTCACCCCCATTGTCCCGGCCGACCTCGCCAAAGCCACGGCGGCCGACAAGATGCTGGCCCAAGTTAGCTCCTGGGTTAGGAAGGGCTGGCCCACGACTCCCCCCGATGAAGAGTTCAGACCATTCTTTAGACGCAGAGTAGAGCTGTCGCTGGAAAGGGGCTGCTTACTCTGGGGCCAGCGAGTAGTTATCCCAGAGAAGCTGAGGGCCAAGGTACTGAGACTATTGCACACCAGTCACCCCGGGATCGTGCGCTCCAAGGCTCTGGCCAGGAGTTTCTTTTGGTGGCCCCAAATAGATGGGGACATAGAGCGTTTAGTGGGCACGTGCGAGAGCTGCCAGGGCTCTCGGCCCGAGGAGTCCCGGTTGCCCCATAGGGAATGGGATACGGCCCGCGGGCCATGGTCCCGGATCCATGTCGATTTCGCTGGCCCCTTTCGCGGGTCCATGTTTCTATTGGTAGTCGACTCCTATTCCAAGTGGTTGGAGGTAATCCCTATGAACAGCACCTCCTCTGCCGCAACCTTCAAGCAGTTGCGCAAGCTTTTTGCCTGTTTCGGCCTGCCAGACGTCCTTGTTAGCGATAACGCTAGTACCTTCACGTCTGCAGAGTTCAAGACATTTATTGAGCGGAACGCCATCAGGCACATCACCGCTGCCCCGTTTCACCCCGCCACAAACGGTCAGGTAGAGCGCCAAGTGCGCACTACGAAAGATGCACTGCGGCGCATGGGTCCCGGTGAGTTGAACCTGCATTTGTGCCAGTTCCTCATCTGCTACAGGACAACCCCCTTAGCTTCAGGATTTTCCCCAGCCGAACTCCTCATGAGGAGGCGTCCGGTAACACTTTTTGACCGGATGGATCCGTCCAGGGTGGAGGATGAAGGGAGAAACATAAATATAGGGGGAGGGAGCTCCAAAAGCTTTTCGGCAGGGGACCCGGTTCACTGCAGGAACTACGCGGCGTCAGGGCCGGCGTGGGTCCCAGGGACAGTCATCGAGCAGACGGGACCAGTGTCCTACAGGGTTGAGACTAGCTCGGGTCTACTCTGGAGGAGGCACGCCAACCAACTCAGAAGGCGGGTCACTAGCGAAGGGGATTCAGCGCTAGGGTCCTCCCCCACCTGCATTACCCAAGGGGGAGACACGGCGGAAACCGGGGATACAAACGCATATCCTCGGTTCTCAGCCACAGAGGAGGATACTTTGAAAGAGAGGGATCAGTTTGACGATGAGTTACGGTACCAGGGGGGTGTAGCGGAGTGGTCCCCCACCCGTCCTAGCGAGAAGAGGGGTTTCAGTTCAGCCCCTGGTACCTCCAGTCCCCCCAGTCCTTTTGTGTTAGAATACACCATAGCTCCAGCCCCCCGGAAGCCGGCACCCCCAAGACAGGCATCGGGGGGGAGTCCAACCACCACAGTCCCCGGCACTCCCAGGCAGGGTACGGGGGGTGGCGAGACCACGAGGGTCTCTTCGTCGGTCCCAAGATTCGTGCTGGGGGGGACCCCTAGCTCCTCAAGCAGTAGGCAGGAGTTCACTTCCCAACTGTTCATTCCATTCCCTTCCCCTAATGCAAGGTTACCACAGAGCCCTCACCGAGCCACTAACGAGTCCCCCCTTTCCATTGCAGGACAGGACTCCGCAGAGCCAGGCTCCCCTGTATTAAGCCAAGCGGCCGCTCGCCCCAGGCGCACGTGCCGCAAGCCACAATGGTTGAGGGACTTCGTCCCATCCTAGGGGGGAGGGATGTTGTGTATGTACAATGCTGCTTCATATGAATGTACAATGTTGCTTTAAGAAATGTATGAATGTAACCCAGCCACAATCACAATGTAACCCAGCTGTTAAAGGAACGCGAGCAAGCTGCCTATAGAGGGCAGCTGCGGGTGTTCAACTCACATGGTCATCATTCCTCAAATCACCTGCAGCCGTGGGAACTTCCCGCAGCAAACAACTACTGCTGATCCACCACCGAAGATGGGCGTGACCCGGATGACGTCACGCCGGTAGCGGCCAATGAGCTACCATGCAGCCAAGTTCAAATGTGTTGTACCACTGTATATAATGTGAGATACCTCCGCCATTACCACATGTTCGTTCTGATCACCAACCAATAAACCTGTGTTAGTCCATACTGCGACTCTTTCTATGTCTCCTGGAACAGACACCAAAGTTTCCCAAAGAGTTGACAGCTGATGAACAACTTCAGGGCCCCAGTTCACATTACCATTTTGGAGCTTGAAACTGGACTTGGATTGACAGCATATCATTCATGTAAAGAGCTGCTTCAGATTAAGGACAGTGGCTTGGAAGCCTTTGAAACAAAATATTATTCTCTGGAAAGTAGTCAGCATCAGAGACCAGAAAAATTCTTGTTTCATGTATGATATCAAAAATCCCCATAATAAGCATGGCTCATGGTTATGCCATATGGAAGATTCTAGAAGGTTGTATTCCATCAATTTCTCATTAGGGTGGGGAATTTAAGCAAATAATCTCAGGCTACATAGTGTGAACTGATGGATGTCTAAGGCAAAAGGAGGGGATGGGGCCCAGGATGTAGCTGCAGGAATATAGGAATTGCTTTGCTGAAGGTCTCGCTGGATCAGGCCAAGCTCTATTTACTCCAGTTGAGTAATTTTGGACTTCTGGCCTTTATGGGAGGTAGATGGTATTACAGTGGTACCTCGCTTAAAGAGCATAATGCGTTCCACAGTATTGCTCTTTAAGTGAGTTGCTCTTTAAGCGAAAAACTTGGAAAAAGTGCCATCACTGCCATTGTAAGTGACCGATTGTGACTTCTGGTGGGGTGGGGGTGGGGATTGTGAACCCCGATTTAGTTGCTAAACAAGTTTTTGTTTAGTTTTAGTTGTTAAGCGATGGTGATCATTCAGAGAAAATTCTGCTCTTTAAGTGACTTAGTTTCTAAGCAAAGCACTCTTTATGCAAGGTTTTACTGTACAGTAAAACCCTGAGCTATTGCCTTGGGTTATGTTTTCCCTGGGATACGGCTGTGAATTTAATTAAAATAATGCCTCAGCTTACGACTGATTTCCGGGTTACGATCATTCCCCCACCCCCACAAAAGCAACAGAGCAATCTCCTTAAAACCTCTTCCACACCTTTTGGGGACCTTATCCGATGATGACGATCGCACCTCTGGAGCAGTAAACACTTCAGATGGAGTAAGGGGCAGCCATCTTATGTCCCAAATTATTGGCATCAGCCATTTTGAACTGCCAGGATTTCTGAGAGATGTAGTCCTGAACAACAAAATGGCAGATATCAGCATTTTGGGACATAATTTAATCTATTTTAATTATTTTAATTAAATTTACACATTTATATGCCACCCACACTGGGGGGCCTGACTCAGGGTGGTTTACAAAAATAATGCAATATATATATATATACAACAATACAGAACACAATATACAATATAGATTATAACACAATACAAAGTACAAAAGTACAGCGGCCTCTCCAATCCGGCTGCAGGCAAGTCCGAAGGGCAGCGGTGGCGGCAATGTCCTACCATTCACCACCAAAGCAGCTTTCTGCCCTGGCCCGGGGCAGGGCAGGGCCCAGGATGCTGATGGTGGTGGAGGGTTCCCGGAACCTGGCACTGCAGCAGCCTCTCTGCCCTGCTGCTCAACATACCCGATGGAGCCCGGGCTCATCGTCCTCGATGGAGCCCGCGGCTTGGCATCTTTTCAAATGTTGTGGCCATAGGAGAAACACGGCGAGGTTCTTGGGGGCATGGCTCAGTGTGTCTTCTACCCTCTGGCAAGACGGGGCCAGAGAGCAGAATGGCAGCCTCAGCTGTCTCCCATCCTGGGCCGATGGTGTGGCCATGGGATAGACATAAGATAGCTGCCCCCCCTCCCCTCAAAGTGTTTACTGCTCTGGAGATGTGATCATCATCATTGGATAAGGTCCCCAAGCAGCATGGAAAAGGTAAGGAGATTGCTCCGTTGTTTTTGTGGGGGTGGGGGCACGATCGCATCTGGCATTTTTTGTGCTTTTGTATTTTTTAAATATTATTTTTGGTCAGGTCAGCAACCTTTTTTAATTTTCAATGCATCCCTATGGGAAATCGTGCTTCAGGTTATGACCATTTCTGGTTACGACGGAGTCTGTTGGAATGGACCTCTGTTGTAACCTGGAGTTTTACGGTATTTGGATTACTTGAACATATGATAAGCCAACCCTGCTGCGTGTGGCAGCCCTCCTGTTTATCCTGCCTAAGAGAGCTGCCCCATAGATTCAGTTGAATGGCACCTCTGAAAAGAAAGGTGTGGAATGATCCACCCAAGGCCTCTTTGGAAATTAGGCATCCTTGCATAATACTTCCTCACTCAAATATCTTTAGCCAGGAATTGTTTTGTTTTACCTCACATGTAGTGGGCGCGATGGGATTGTAATGATGTTTCAGTATACAGGTTGTGGAAGTCAGAATATTAGCTACATCCCCCTAACCAGTTTTCCTTTCCTTTCTTTCTTTCTTTTTGCTGCCATTACAAGTGAGCTTTTCTTTCTGAAACTATAACGCTATACAGTATTTATGCCATCTTGCTTATTTTCTTCCCCTTCTTCATGGTCTAGTTTAAAAAAGAGAGAACTTATTAAATATGTAAAAGGACCTTAGAGGTTCTGTGCATATTCAGTGGTGTGAGCGTCTGTGTTTGGGTGAATGAGAGAGACATCAACAATAAATGAGCTAGCTAAACAATAAAGAAGGATCTCTTATCCTGTGGCACAACGAATGTTTTATTAATGAATGGTTTCCTTTCTTACTTCTCATATAAGAACATTTTAAGTACCAATTGTCGAGGTCCACATTTTATTTTCTTAGGAGTATCAGATGGATGCATTAACAAATATCACTCTCAACTATTGTCTAAACAATTTTTATTCTGTAAGGCTCTCAAGAGTCTTATTCCTTGGAAATTTTATTGTGGAACAAATGGCCTATCATGGTGGATGGAAACAAAGGGTGTCAATGTGACTTAAGCCAAAGGTAGTATGGGATGGAGCAGCCATACAGCCTGAAATGGGTGGAGCTACCCTGTTTTTGCAACCTCTTTTATTTCATTCTTCTCAACCAGAAAGGCAAGAAGACAGACAGACAGACAGACAGACAGACAGATAGATAGATAGATAGATAGATAGATAGATAGATAGATAGATAGATAGATAGATGCCAACAAGTCAATTCCAACTTAAAGGCAACAAATCAATTCCAACTTAAAGCCAGGCCTTGCCATGGTTTTCTTAATAAACAATACTTAGAAGTGGTTTACCTTTCCTTTCTTCCAGGGGCATCTTGGGTCGTGCATCTTGCCCATATCTACACAGGATGGCTCTTCTCTTAAGAGTCAAAGTGGGGAATCAGTGGGGATCCATATTTAGGCACTTGCCACCGAGAAGAAAAAGACTCCCACAGACACACTAATGCTCTTTCCCACCAGTTGCCTGGAAATATTGCCCAAAAAAAAGGAAGAGGAGGCTCTGTTGAATGAAGTGCACTTTCATAGAGAGGAGGTGGAGGGGATCTCTGAAATTTGGTAGAACTACTGTGGTTCATGGGGTCACAAAGGGTTGGACTTGATTGTGCGACTCAACAAAAACAACAGCAGCAGCAGCAATTGTCTCTAGCCTCTCCATATAGGATGTATATAGACGTGCTATATACATTTCATTTCAACTTTTATTTTTATACCGCATTTTTCAACAGGAAGACGATTCAAAGTGGTTCAAACAAAGCAAAAAGCGATACAATGAATGTGAGCACAGAAAATAAACAAATACACATCAATAAAGAGTTTAGTAAAATAGCATAGTCCATACAATATCAAAAGGTGCAAACAATGAATACCATAAAAATCAATACAATTCAAATACAAAGCCTGGGCTTACGTCACAACAGAGTCTGGACAAAGCACAAGGAAAACTTCCCCAGGCCCATGAATGGCTCCGGGGGAAAACAAAAAGTCCTCGGGTGCAACGGCGGCAGCGGACACACCTGGCTCCCATCCCCGGAACGTCGGTGTGGCTCCGGGGAGAGCCCGAGGGTCCTAGGTGCGGCGGTGGTGGCGGCTCTTCACCCCTCTGGGCATGCGTGGCTTGGAGGGGGTGGCGGCAGCAGATGCACCTGCCTCCCATCCCCAGAGCATTGGCGTACTCCGAACCCTCCCCCACAGGTATATGAATAGAAAGTTCACACAATAAATAGCCATTATAAGGTTTAAAATATAGTCCTCTTTTGTAGTGGTACATTAAATGTGCATTAGTTAAGTGCCTGCCCTATCTGTTAACATATTACTGTACCTCCACACCAATCTTGTCATTTGGTGCCCTGTTAATATCAACTATAACATACCATTTCACCTGATATTGAAATGAGATCTGGCATTTGGGGGGTTCTGCAGAAGATGAAAAAATGGGTTTTAAGCAGACTTCCCCTTCAATATAATTGAAAAAGAGGCATATATGGGGACCTGCTGTGATTCATGCTGCCAAACAATGATCTTGAATCATTCAAATTATGATAATACTGAGACAGCTGTGTGAAAAAAGGATGAAAACTTGCCATACTGTAGTTGTGAAAATGAAAATGTCTAGGGGTTCAGGATGAAACTATAGGAGGAGGGAGTCAAGGTCCCACAATTAAAATAGAATAGTCAAGTGGAATTATATATTCAGGAACCACAACTGAAATGTTTGGTTTAGAAATTTGCTGGATACCTGCAACTGAACTAAGAAGGGGTATGGAAAATGTTGTGCTTTAGATATCTTGTTTATTACATCATACCCTCATCTGCCAATGTGAGATGGCTATGAAAGCTGAGTAATGTTAGCTGCAGCAATTCTTAGGTAGCCCCCATGGCACATTACAAGAAGTCTCATGGGATACTTGTGGAGTAAACATGATTGGTGGCACAAAAATTGTCCCAACTGGCAGGACAATAAATTATCATAAATTTTTCAGTCCTCATTTTAATGATGGATTACTTTCACACAGATGTTTGGGAGAAAGAGAACCCAGATATTGTGTTTTGTGAATTCTTACATGTATTTCTTATATTTGCACTGGTTTTTTTTCTCTGGGATTACTTAAAGCATCAGGCATTACTGGGAGCATTGTGCAGGTAGAAAGAATGCAAGCGCGGCGCCAAAATGGCCGCCGCGCCCTTTGCGGGCCCCCCCCCCACAGGACAGAGAATCCGGGTAGTTAGGGGCGTGGCCAGCTCCCTTATAAAAGGGGTGGCCACGAGGCAGCCGCGCTGCCATTTTGCCTCAGCGACGGAGCGGAGAAGTTTTTCCCCCTGCGCCTCCGTCGCTCGTTGGTATTGCCGGGAAGCCTTTTGGGTCGATTTTGCTTAGCTAGCTTCCCCTTTTTTGCTCGAGATGCCTTCCAAAAAGAAGGCTGCTGCGAATTCAGCTCGGGCTGTTAGGAGGCGCAACCCAGGTCGGAGGACCGTGGTGCCGCCTCCTCAACAGCCACCTTTGCCATCCCCGGCCGGGGCTAGTGGCTTGGGGTCTATCGCCCCTTGGCCCGTTCAGAGTGCGGGCGCGGAGGGCGCTCCGGCCCGCGGCCCGCGAGCGGTGGACACCGCTCCTCCTTCCGCCCAACCCGTTGGGCCGACTACTTCTGGGCCGCAGCCTCTCCCGGGGCCCTCTAGCCTTGGGGGGTGGCCCGGTGCCCCGCCTTGGCAGGTTTCCTCACCAGCCCTACCGGGCTTCGGCCCTGGCCAATGGCCATATCTGGGCCATGGGGTGCAGGGAACTGTCCCCATGCAAGGGTCAGGTGGGCCGGCCGGCTCTTTACCCATGGTTACTGTAGACACCTTACTGGCCCGTATTGCGGCCTTAGAGGAGTCTTTGGCCCGGGCCAGTCAGGCAGGTGCCCCTTTCGGGGTACCTTTTGAGGCGCTATCGGCAGCAGGACAACGGCCGGCGGGGAGGGTTGAGCTGCTGCAGGCGGGTGGCGCGGCTCCGGCCACTGCCTCGCAGCTCCCCAGCCAGCAACCTGGCGCGGGTCAAACCCCGGTGATGAGCTCTACATCGGTCGTGAGCTCCGACGCCCCCAGTGGGCCGGAACCCCCGTTGGGGGCGGCCCGCGGGGGTGCAGCATGTGAGTATATGGTGCAAACGAGTACATCCACACACATTCCCAATATAGGGGGGACCTTTCAGTGGCCTTGGCCTCGCGCGGGTGGTGCAGGGGCTACGCCGCTGGCGACCCACCCGGCGACAACTACTGCCACCATGCCCGCTGGGGTGGGCATTGGTTCTTACACTGCTGGGAACGTACTTGGGGTGGCAGGGTTAACTCAGGCCCCTTTGGGTAGGCCAGCTATCCCCTTTTCGGCTTTGCCGACGGCAGGGTATTCCTTGCCATTGGGTGATCACTTGGCTCAGGCTACCAGAGAAAAGATATGGCGAGGGGAGTACGTGGATATCTTCTCACTCCTGAACAGAGAGCCCACTAAGGAAGAAAGGGAGGGTCAGGATGAGAAGGACAAGAAGCAGGCACGCCGCCGTAAGCCGCCGCGTACCTGGGCTAACTGGCTCCCCGCTTATTTGATATACATGGCGGTGTATTTGAGGGCGCGGCCGGATCTAGCTATTCCCATGGTCCAATATTTGGACAACATATACAGGGCGATGGTAGATTTCCCGGGCCCCTCATGGCTAGCATATGATGAGGAATTCCGTATGAGGATTCCCCTGCACCCCGAGATGAGATGGGATGAGCCGTGCCAGAGACTGTGGCTCTTGTATATGACACCCACACGTCCTGCCCCGGGGGATAGATACCATTGCGGACATGCGGTCCAGCGAGCAGCTCCAGCGCAGGTTACCCGCCAAATGGCGGGGCAGGGGGTTCCAGCCCGCCTGCTGTGCTGGACTTTCTCGTCCAATGGTTCCTGCAGTCGGAAGAACTGCAGGTATAAGCACGAGTGTCCCACATGTTCTGGTCCCCATGCAGCCTCTGCTTGTCCCAAGCCTGGGGGGGTGCGAGGCAGAGGGAGGGGTGGACAGTGGGCTGGCAAGCCTGCCACGGATGGAACTAGTTCTCCGAAAGGCCCCCTCCCCAATTAAGGTGGACATGCTGGAGCGCTGGCTCGCATCGTACCCAAGGGGAGAGGACAGGGAGTACCTCATCCAAGGTTTTAAGCAGGGATTTCGTATCCCTTTTATGGGCGATAGATCTCCTCAGGATGCTCCCAACCTTTTATCCCTCAGAGGAAGGGAGGAGGTAGCCGAGGCCAGCATTAAAAAGGAGTTAGACGCGGGCAGGGTCGCCGGACCTTTCCCCGCACCCCCTTTTCCCAACCTTAAGGTTTCACCATTGGGTTTGGTTCCTAAAAAGTCCCTAGGTGAGTTTCGCCTTATTCATCATTTGTCCTACCCAGCCGGCCGATCGGTCAGCGATGCGATACCTGATGACCTTTGTTCGGTCAGGTATACATCGTTCGACCATGCGCTGCGCATGGTGCGCTCGTGTGGCCCGGGTGCCTTGATGGCCAAGTGCGACATTAAGTCAGCTTTTCGCCTCTTGCCGGTGCACCCGGGCGACTTTGAATTGCTGGGTTTTAAGTTTAGAGGGGAGTATTATTTTGATAAGGCCATGCCTTTTGGCTGCTCCATATCATGCTCGGCTTTCGAGCGTTTTAGTACCTTCCTGGAGTGGGCTTTCGTCCGCAGGTCAGGGTCCCGGTCTGTAGCCCATTACCTGGATGACTTTTTATTCGGGGGTGAACGGGGCTGGGACACGTGTGCACGTCTCCTCAATACATTTCAGACGCTAATGCAGGAACTGGGTGTCCCTTTAGCGCCCGAAAAGACCGAGGGCCCGTCGACCAATCTAGTATTCCTGGGGGTTGAGATTGATACAGTAGTACAGGCTTCTAGGTTACCGGGTGATAAGGTGTCCAGGATAGTGACCCTTATCTCGGAATTGCTGGCTAAGCGTAAGGCATCCCTGAGGGAACTGCAGGTGCTACATGGGCACCTCAATTTTGCCTGCAGGGTGGTCGCACCGGGCAGGGCTTTCGCCCGGCGCTTATGCGACGCCATGGCAGGGTTATCCAGGCCCCACCACAGAGTCAGGCTTACCCGGGGTATCAAGGCAGACATGTTTGTCTGGTTGCAATTCCTGAGGGAGTTTAATGGGGTCTCATTTTGGAGGTCTGACCTCCTGGCATCCCCCAATTTCCAGATCCAGTCTGATGCCTCAGGATCCCTGGGTTATGGGGATGTACTTCAATGGGAAGTGGGCCTATGGTGGGTGGCCACCGGCATGGGCAGGCACAGGTCGCCTGCGGGATCTCACATACCTGGAATTTTTTCCCATTCTGGGGGCTTTGATGCTATGGGGCGAACAGTGGGCTAATTCGGTGGTGCATTTCTGGTGCGACAATGCTGCCGTTGTGCACATTGTCAATGCACAGACTTCTAAATCGCCCAGGGTCATGGATCTAGTGCGCCATTTTGTGCTGCGCTGCCTGCGCCTCAACGTCTTGTTCAGGGCCAGACATGTCCCAGGGGTTAATAACGATATTGCTGACGCTTTGTCCCGCCTGCAGATCTCCCGGTTCCGCGCCTTGGCCCCGGATGCGGAGGAATTTCCCTCGCCACTCCCGGACGAGATGTGGACTATTGGCAAGGAGAGGTGAACCGGGCGATTGGCCTGTCACTAGCGCCACGCACGCGTAAGGCGTATCAACAAGCATTCAATTTGTATAGGGCTTTTGCTACTCGATTTCAATGGCCAGAGACCTGGCCCATCCCGGTGGACCATGTTCTGCGGTTCATGGTTCACCTGCATGCACAGGGCCTTGCACCTCGCACCATAGCATCCAAGCTCTAGGCGTTGGCTTTTATGGCCAAAGTAGGGGTCATGTGGATACCACCTCTGACTTCCGTGTGAGACACGTTTTGGAGGGGTGGGTGCGCGAGCGCGGGCGTTGCCCGGACGACCGGCACCCTATTTCCCCAGGGGTTCTTACCCAGTTGGCCCGGGGCTGGCCAGGCCTCTGTTTTGATCATTATGAGGCAGCCCAATTGCATGCAGCCACAACGGTGGCATTTTTTGGAGCGCTCCGCATCAGCGAACTCGTGATGCTGTCTAAGGCGGATGCAAGTGGTAGGGCACTGGAACGCGGAGATGTATATGTTGCCAAAGACTGGGCCCAGTTGAGGATTCGCTCCTCTAAAACAGATCAGCATGGCGTAGGCAGTGGAGTAAGACTGCTACGGTGTTCTTTGGCAGACATCTGTCCGGTTGGTGCCCTACAGGAATACCTGGCACTGCGTGGCATGCACCACGGCCCTTTTTTCTGTCACCAAGATGGGTCTCCCCTTACTAAATTTCAGTTTTGGAAGGTGACTGCCAGAGCCCTCACCAGGGTGGGACTACCGGGTGCCCGTTCTGGCACACATTCGTTCCGTATTGGCGCAGCCTCTACAGCGGCTGCTTTTGGGTACTCTGGGGCTGACATACGTAGCAGGGGGAGGTGGGGCTCACAATGTTTTCAGTTTTATGTGCGCCCACTCCCGCCATGAGTACCAATCCAGTCACCTTACCTTCCTTTTTCTCAATTTTCTTACAGACCCTGGGTGTCGTATTACACCGGTGACAGTATGGCTGGTGGGCCACAGCTATGTGCTCAGGGCAGCGCGTTACGCTGCGGCGACAGAGTGGGGACCCCGACTGGGACTGGGTGACCACGCCAGTCTCTCATGGCACGGTAAGCCTGGGATGTTATGGCGGGAGCTGCGGCCTTTCCTTTTTTCTGGCCTGGGGGCTGACCCGCCTGACATTCTAATCATCCACTTGGGGGGCAATGATTTGGGCCAGGTCACCGGCTTATCGCTCAAGCATGCGATTTGCGAGGACCTCGCCTACTTGCATTATGTCTGGCCTGCCACAGCCCTGGTTTGGTCGGACATTGTTCCGCGCCACTCTTACAGAGGGGGCGTTAACCTCCTGGCCCTTGACCGAGCTAGGCGCGCGGTCAATAAGGCAGTGGCGCGGTTTCTCACCACCAGGGCTTGGGGACGGGTTAATCATCACCCCGATATTAGTCTACAAAATTGTGACTTGTATGCAGGGGATGGGGTCCATCTGTCGCGAGGAGGTATGGACCTCCTGTTGGGTGACTGGCGAGCAGGCCTGTTGACCGAGCTGACGGTCTGGGGGAGGGCGTCAGGTCTTCTGTGAAGCCCCTCCGTGTGGCGGGTAGCACTGGTAAGGTAAACAGTATGACCCACAAGTATCCGGCAGGTTCGCAATTGACTGGACAACACTAGACAGGAATAAAGTAGTTAAACGTTGTCCGGTCAACGACGAATCAGGCGATGGGGTGATGATGATTGCTAACCAGCATGCATCACCCCTGTGATTTCACGGATACGCGTCAGAGGGTGGGGTCATGAGTTAGTTATTGACTACGGTCAACAATTTGTTTGTTGTTAACAAACAAATTGATACAATTTGATACATTGTAACCAATTGCCGTTGGCAATTTTGGGGTGGTACCTTACCAGTGTTACTTCGGCCTGCTTGCCTTAGGAATTATGATTGGTCGTTTTACCAATACAAATTTATAATTCGGACTAGGGCATTGAATCAATAAATGTGGCCCTTTGCTGTTATCCACTTTCAATGTTGTCTGTGTCCGTTATTGGGGGGGTGCGCCTGCAATGCAAGCGCGGCGCCAAAATGGCCGCCGCGCCCTTTGCGGGCCCCCCCCCACAGGACAGAGAATCCGGGTAGTTAGGGGCGTGGCCAGCTCCCTTATAAAAGGGGTGGCCACGAGGCAGCCGCGCTGCCATTTTGCCTCAGCGACGGAGCGGAGAAGTTTTTTCCCCTCCACCCCCTCCCTAGTTAACAGTGTGATTATGGTCGCTTCGGGGCCGGGTGGGAATTTTTGGTTGGGACCCACATTGGCTTCGGGTCCTGGCTTTTTTGCCCATCCCACACTGTTGCTATGGTTTGATATAGGGGTCTTTCTTCGTTCCTACTGTTGACTTTGGTCACATGGGCGGGTAGCACTGGTAAGGTAAACAGTATGACCCACAAGTATCCGGCAGGTTCGCAATTGACTGGACAACACTAGACAGGAATAAAGTAGTTAAACGTTGTCCGGTCAACGACGAATCAGGCGATGGGGTGATGATGATTGCTAACCAGCATGCATCACCCCTGTGATTTCACGGATACGCGTCAGAGGGTGGGGTCATGAGTTAGTTATTGACTACGGTCAACAATTTGTTTGTTGTTAACAAACAAATTGATACAATTTGATACATTGTAACCAATTGCCGTTGGCAATTTTGGGGTGGTACCTTACCAGTGTTACTTCGGCCTGCTTGCCTTAGGAATTATGATTGGTCGTTTTACCAATACAAATTTATAATTCGGACTAGGGCATTGAATCAATAAATGTGGCCCTTTGCTGTTATCCACTTTCAATGTTGTCTGTGTCCGTTATTGGGGGGGTGCGCCTGCAAAGATCAGACATTCTTGAGGAATAGCCTACTGCTGTAGTGCTAGGGAAAGCATCACTCACTGTGCTATGCCTTCTTCAGTGAATGGGATGCCAACCAAAGATAAAATTTATGAGAAAGATGGTAAGTAAGAGTTAGAGCCAGTGTTTTTTTTATATAAAGGCCTCAGGTTCAATGTTTGGCATCTGCAAAGGAAGAGGGGAAAATTCCTGGACATCTTGTATCAGTCAAGGATTGACCAAAAGTCTTATTCCTTGTGAAGTAGTATCCTTATAAACTCAGCTATATTGTCTACTGGATAGCAATAGCAATTAGCAATTGCACTTATATAGCGCATATTGCACTCTCTGGCAGGTTCACAAGTTAATTAGCATTTTGCCCCAAACATGCTGTGTACTCATTTTACCAACCTCAGAAGGATGGAAGGCTAACTCAACCTTGGTCCCTGCCGGGATCAAATGCACAATGTTTTGGCTGCAGTACAGCAGTTTAAACACTGTACCACCAGAGTTCTTATTCCTCCGAATAAGTAGGTAGGATCTTTTTAAGGAAAAAAAGGGAGGGAATACCTATGCAAATGAACCTCTGCTCTGATTCTTCTCAGTAGGATTCTGAGCATAATGTGCCGTTCAATTTAATTTTTAGCAACAAAAATAGCAATTTCATTTATATCCCTCCCCATAGCACTTAGTGTAGAAGATAATTAGCATTTTGACGCCTAACATACTGGATGCTCATTTTACTGACCTTGGGAAGGAAGGATGGAAAGCTGAGTCAACCTGGAGCCCACTGGAATCAAACTTAGATCATAAGTGGAGTTTGGCTGCAGTAGTGCAGTTTAACCACAAGGGCTCTTTTATTGACAAGAAAGTAAAAGTCTTCATGAGGTGTAGAAGAAGAAACACAAACATACATGTGATAGAGGTTTAAATTTCCTTTCCACCTACTTACCATTCAACATGGGTTTAAAAAGCAGGGGAGCAGGAAGATTTAAAACGCTCATACTGATGTGTAGTGGTCCTCACTAGGTTATGATCATGTTTGCTTCATTGTATGTAGAAAAGAAAGGCTATCTTAAACTTTACACTAAGTATTAATGGCAACCACTTAGAGATCAACTATCAGATAACCAAAGTGATAACCTTTGCTAAAAAGCCTGAGAAACATACCTGGAGAATATATGGTCACAAGATAGAACAGGTTACCAACTTTAAATACTTGGGAGTAGTCCTCCAAACTTCAGGTTCAAGGAACATCCATACCACACATACCATTCTTACAGCCCAGAGATCCACCTTCTCCATACTAAAATTCCTGAGGACAAAAAGAGACCAATACATCATTGCTGCACTCAAACTATTTGAAGCCAAAATCCGATCACAACTACTCTACAGAGTCCAATCAGGGTCCCCACCTAACAATCTGGCTCTAATGGAAAGAGTACAATCTAAATTGTGCAGCACTCTATACCCTTTGCTCTGTATCCAACACCACCCTTCGCCTGGAGACAGGCATGATAAAGGTAGAGACGAGATTGTGGATAGCGACTCCCAACCTTTGGCTCAAAACTATGTTTAATCTCTAACTTAATGTCTCTATCTATCCAGGACAGCTTACAATCAGCATGGAAAAGACCAATCCAATCCAGACTGCAGTACCATGGCCTCTCCCAACCTCTACAGGCCATGAGCCACAAACAGGCAAAACAGGCCATCAGACAGAGAATACTAGACATGGAAAGGCAAGAAGATCTAGCCAGGGCCCCTACCTTCCTGGTTCCAGAGTCTTGGAGACACATTGTTTCCCTGGCCCGGTACCTGCTCCAACTTGAGACACCAAGTCATTGGAGGGCATTTATGCTAGTCCACTGCCAGGCCCTCCTTCTGCAGTTCTCAAGGGGAAGTTCCAAAGGACAACAATGTCAGAGAGATGATGGCCCTGTGACACTGGAGAAATTGAAACCACAGAACATGTTTTCTGCAGCTGCCCTTTTTATAGAGACATCTGGAACAAGTTCATATCTCTGCTGCTCTGCAAGTACCCTGGCCAGAAAACAGCAGATACACCCACTGGCTGCTATCTGCTGAAAGGCCCACCTTCACACATAGCACTGCCAGGTTCTGCGCTGCAGCATATAAGATCAGAAGCACAATCCTGGCAGGACCTTCAGCCAATTAAACTACTAGTGTTGCAGCATAGGCTTAGTAATAACTGTAACATTTTTGAGCTATGTACTGTATATACTCAAGTATAAGATTAGATTTTTAGCCCCAAAATGAGATCCAAAAAGATCACTCAACTTATGCTCGGGTCAACGATCCCGAGGGTCCTGAAACTGCAGTGGTGCAAATTCAAAAATACAGTTTTAAAAAATCACTAATGCTACCATAAAAACTCAAAAACATACCCAGACAAATGTCTAAATTAATTAATTTTACCGTGTTTTCATGCATTTTGATTACTGAAACTCACTAGCAGCTGCTGCATTTTCCACCCCGACTTATACTCGGGTCAGTCTATTTCCCTAGTTTTAGAGGTCCAAATAAGGTACCTCAACTTATATTCAGGATAACTTATACTCAAGTATATATGGTTCTAATTTTTACTACTCCTTAACTCTGAGCAGAAATGCTCCTTTTTAAGCACCCTCATTTTAACTTTTGTCTCTTGATATATTTTAAATATCCCCATTTTAACTTCTGTTCCCTTTGCTGTTCTATGCTGATTTTGGACCGTAATAAAGATTTCATTTGATTTGTCTAGGTATTAACATAGTTGCCCTCCCCATTCTTGAGCACCTTGTATCTTTCTCTGTTGAGAGTAACTACTGTTGTTCTGTCTCTCCTATCACTTAAAAAGTGTGTGAGAGAGAAACTGAGAGAAACCTTCCCATGGTATTCCTTAATGTATCTGTTTTTGTCACTGTGGATTAAAATTTTATATGCTTCTGCTATATTTGACTGTCAAGTTCTTCCAGTCACAGGACCAAAAAGAAAGAAATGTTGAGGAAGGAAGATGAGGGGAGAGAGAGCAGAGAGCCTCCTTTCAAGAGAATGTGAGGGACATATGCATTTTCTTGGGAAGACAGTGACCTAGAAATGGAAGCTTCTGTGAAAATGCAAGGAAGTGCAAAGAGGGACTCTTTCAATGTGCGTCAGTGGGGGGAAAATAACAGGTAAATACTAAGAGTTTTACTGGACCTCACGGGCATGGCTGAAAGTGTGAGCAATTCTCTTTCCCCTGCATGCCCTGAGCTTTTTCTTAAAATATTTTTTAAAAAGGAATCAATTTTAAGGTCATAGTCACCATCAATCAATCAATCAATCAATTTAATTTGTACCCCACCCTACTCAGCACAAGGCCGACTCAGGGCGGCCTCACAACATATCACAAAAATTACACATTTTCAAAATTACAAATTACAGAACACAATTCAGAAAATGTAACATACAATTAAGCAAAGTTCATACCAAAAACAAAGTTAAACCCACAACCCCAAACACAGCCAGGGCTCCATGTCCAAAATGTACTCCAAAGAAAACATTGTCCTCTTTTGGGGGAGCCATGCACCAGCCTCGTGTCTCCGGGGCCGATGGAGTAGGTCCCGGAGCAGGCAACGCGGCGGGGGCAGCTTCGGCATCTGCTCCTCTCCCCTCCCCCCCGGCAACAAGCATGGGAGGGCAAAGGCAACACAGCTGTCCCGCATCTCCGGGGCCGATGGAGTGGGTCCTGGAGCAGGCAACATGGTGGCGGCGGCAGCTTCGGCGTCTGCTCCTCTTACCCCCTCCCCGGCAACAAGCATGCTCAGGACCTAGAGATGTAGGGGGCGACACTCCCACTGGTGTGGCTGGGAGGAAAAGCAGTGTCCCGGCAGTCCATGGCGGGGGTTGGGCAGCAGTTCTCAGAAGCCTCAGTCAATTCCCCAAAGCACTGATCAACCTATGGACTGACTGAAAACGTTAAAATACCTCGGAAAAAGGCAAATTGCTAACCCGGTTTTCTTCATGCACAGTTTCATCTTTATTTGGCTTGACCAAAAAGAACAACAGTATATAAAAAAAGAATGTTTCCCACATAAAATTTCTAATTAGCAAGCAGGAGCATCCAGTTTGCCATGGTACCCTCTGACTTCTAGGAAGAGCACGAGAAGAAGGAGAAAGAAGGATCAAAACAACAGTATAAAAGGGGCCTCTTAAACAGAGAATGCAATGTTAGAATAGGGAAGCCTGCTGAGGGAGGGGGTGCTGTTGTGCTTTCAGGATTTTCAGATTTTACACACAGCTATATTTTTTTCTACTCAATCTTTCCTCCAACCTTAGATACCTTGGAGTTGTTATTCAATGAGAAGTCCATGCATCGGCAGACATCTCCGTGATGACATTCAGCACACACAAATGGTCCTGAGAAATCAAGTCCATCTGCATGCGGTTTTTTTGGGGTTTTTTTTAGCCATATGGATATCACGTCACCCGATGGCTAGGTGAACCAACGTTTCACCCAAATAGGCAGAAGAATTACCCCATATTATGTCTTCCGACATTTCACTTTCAGAAACAGAAACAGCAAGATTGCACACTGAGAAGGTTTAGTGTCTTGCACGGAAGACAAAGAAGGAGTCGCAGTGAGGACTAACACAGGTTTATTGGTTGATGATCAGGATGAACATGTGGTAATGGCGGAGGTACATCACATTATATACAGTAGTGCAATACATTTGAATCTTGTTGCACGGTAGCTTATTGGCTGCTACCGGCGTGACGTCGTCCAAGTCACGCCCCTCTTCCGTAGTTGTTTGCTAGTGCGGGAGAGTTCCCGTGGCTGTTGGTGATTTGAGGAATGAGAACCATGTGAGTTGAACGCTCGCAGCTGCCCTCTATGGGCAGCTTACTCGCATTCCTTTGACAGCTGGGCTACATTGTAATTGTGGTCAGGTTACATTCATACATTTCTTAAAGCAACATTGTACATACATAACATCCCTCCCCCCTAGGATGGGACGAAGTCCCTCAACCATTGTGGCTTGCCTGGGGTGTGCGGCCGCTTGACTTAACACTGGGGAGCCTGGTTCTGCGGAGTCCTGTCCTGCAACGGAAAGGGGGGGACTCATTAGTGGCTCGGTGTGGGCTCTGCGGTAACCTTGCATTGGGGGACGGGAATGGAATGAACAGTTGGGAAGTGAACCCCTGCCTACCGTTTGAGGAGCTTGGGTCCCCCCAGTACGAATCTCGGGACCGACGAAGAGGCCCTCGTGGCCTCGCCACCCCCCATTACCTGCCCGGGAGTTCTAGAGACTGTGGTGGGCGGACTCCCCCCCCGTTGCCTGTCTTGGGGGGGCTGGTGCTATGGAATATTCTAAAACAAAAGGACTGGGGGGACTGGAGGTACCAGGGGCTGAACTGAAACCCCTCTTCTTGCTAGGACGGGTGGGGGACCACTCCGCTACACCCCTGGTACTGCAACTCATAATCATAATCAAGCTGATCCCTCTCTTTCAAAGTATCCTCCTCTGTGGTCGGGAACCCAGGATATGCATTTGAATCTGCGGGTTCCGCCGTGTCTCCCCCTTGGGTAATGCGGGTGGGGGAGGACCCTAATGCTGATTCCCCTTCCCTGGTGACGCGCCTTCTGAGTTGGTCGGCGTGTCTTCTCCAGAGTAGACCCGAGCTAGTCTCGACCCTGTAGGATACTGGCCCTGTCTGCTCAATGATTGTCCCTGGAACCCACGCTGGCCCCGAGGCCGCATAGTTCCTGCAGTGAACCGGGTCCCCTACCGAAAAACTTTTGGAGCTCTCTCCCCCTATGTTTATATTCCTTCCTTCATCCTCCACCCTGGACGGATCCATCAGGTCAAAAAGTGTTACCGGACGCCTCCTCATGAGGAGTTCGGCTAGGGAAAATCCTGTGGCTAGGGGGGTTGTCCTGTAACAGATGAGGAACTGACACAGATGAAGGTTCAACTCACCGGGACCCATGCGCCACAGTGCGTCTTTCGTAGTGCGCACTTGGCGCTCTACCTGACCGTTTGTGGCGGGGTGAAATGGGGCAGCGGTAATGTGCCTGATGGCGTTCCACTCAATAAACGTCTTGAACTCTGCAGACGTGAAGGTACTAGCGTTGTCGCTAACAAGGACATCTGGCAGGCCGAAACAGGCAAAAAGCTTGCGCAACTGTTTAATGGTTGCCGCAGAGGAGGTGCTGCTCATGGGGATTACCTCCAACCACTTGGAGTAGGAGTCGACTACCAGCAGAAACATGGCCCCGCGGAAAGGGCCAGCGAAGTCAACATGAATCCGGGACCATGGCCCGCGGGCCGTATCCCATTCCCTATGGGGTAACCGGGACTCCTCGGGCCGAGAGCTCTGGCAGCTCTCACACGTGCCCACTAAACGTTCTATATCCGCGTCTATCTGGGGCCACCAGAAGAAACTCCTGGCCAGAGCCTTGGAGCGCACGATCCCCGGGTGACTGGTATGCAGTAGCTTCAGTACCTTGGCCCTCAGTTTCTCTGGGATAACTACCCGCTGGCCCCAGAGTAAGCAGCCCCTTTCCAGGGAAAGCTCTACTCTCCGCCTGACAAATGGCTTGAACTGTTCCTCGGGGGGAGTAGTGGGCCACCCTTTCCTCACCCAGGAACTAACTTGGGTCAGCATCTTGTCGGCCGCCGTGGCTTTGGCGAGGTCGGCCGGGAGAATGGGGGGTGAGTCGAGAGACTCGATCAGTAGGACTTGGTGGTCCTGCTCTACCTCGCATGTGGGGTCCCCTACACTAGGGAGGGGAGATCGGGACAGTGCGTCCGCATGGGAGATCTCCTTCCCTGGGCAATAGACCAGCTCGTACTGGTAGGCGTTGAGGAAGATGGCCCAACGCAGCATTCTGGGGGAGAGAATTTGTGGTGTGGGTTTGCCGGTAGTGAAGATCCCCAGAAGTGGCTTGTGATCCGTCACTACCGTAAACTCGCGGCCGTATAAAAAGTCGTGGAACTTTTTTGTTCCCGCGATGATGGTTAGGGCGTCCCTATCAGTTTGCACGTAATTGCGCTCGGCCTTCGAGAGGGACCTTGAGTAGTACGCTACCGGGGCTTCCCGCCCGCTCTCCAACACATGGCATAGAACCGCCCCCACTCCCACCGGGGACGCATCACTGACTAGGACTACTGGCCTCCTAGGGTCAAAGTGGGTCAGGACAGGACTCAAGGATAGGAGTGCCTTCAGTTCCCTAAAAGCTTTCTCTTGCCTATCTCCCCACCGCCAAACCGCCTCTTTCTTCAATAGTGCGTGCAGTGGCTCAGCAACGGATGCCTTCCTCGGCAGGAAGGAATGGTAAAAATTTAAGAGCCCTAGAAACGACTGCAACTCCGGTTTCGCGGTGGGGCGAGGGGCGTTTTGCACAGCCACAACCTTGGACTCGGAGGGCTTGATGCCTTCCGGGGTTACCTTGAACCCAAGGAACTCGACCTCCCTCGCAAAGAAAACACATTTGTCCCGTCTCAGTCGGAGGCCCGCTTTCTCGAATATTGAAAGGACCCTGTCTAGCCTTTGTGCTAATTCTGACTCGCCCCCCGCTGTTATCAACACATCATCGAAGTATGGGAGGACGCCTGGAAGCCCCTTTAAAAGGCGTTCCACGAGGGACTTGAAAATTCCGGGGGCTGAATTCACGCCAAACTGAAGGCGCGTTACCTTAAATGCCCCCTTGTGCGTTACGATCGTTTGCGCAGCGGCAGCAGCCGGGGTTACAGAGAGCTGCTGATATGCCTGCGCCAGATCTAGCTTGGCAAAACACCTCCCCCCATGAAGCATGGCCAGTAAATGGCTGACCACGGGTACTGGATATGCATTTGGCCGAATGGCCTTATTAATCGTACATTTATAGTCCGCACAAATCCTAACCTCCCCGTTTGATTTAAGGGCTGTCACAATCGGCGTTTCCCACTCTGCCGAATCCACTGGAACCAAAATCCCCTGCCCCAAAAATTTGTCCAGTTCCGCCTCGATCTTGTCCTTGAGGGCGAACGGCACTCTTCTTGGCTTGAGGCATATGGGTCGGATTTCTGGATCCAAGTCAAATGAGACTGGGGGCCCCTTGTAAGTCCCGAGCCCCTTCTTGAAAACGTCCGGGTGTGCATTGCACACGTCCCGCATTGGGTCAGTCTCTATGGCGTTAATGCCGGACAGTTCGATTCCTAGGAGAGCGAACCACTGCGTTCCCAAAAGGCAGCACCTCCCCCCCTTGAGGACCACTAGGGGCAGTTTCTCGGAGTAATTCTTGAACTTCACCTTGAAGTTCACCACCCCCAGCACTGGGATCCCGTTCCCTTGCACGTCCCGTAGGTGCGACCTCATGGCCCACAACTTGGGCCGCGCATCTGTGGGAATGCGCATAAACTCCTTTTGGGACAGGATGGAATAGGACGACCCCGAGTCTATCTCCATCCTCACTGGGACCCCCTGTAACTGTACCTCTACGAAGAAATGCCAGTGCTCCAGGCCCACGCGGTTCACGCCTGCCATGCTGTGGTCGTCTGAGACCTTCCTGGTGCTGGCCGCCTTCCGTTGGTGCGTCTGGGAATGGTTCGAATTGCCCTTGTCCTCGACTCGCCCGCGCCTGCACACTCGGGCGATGTGCCCCTTTCGGCCGCAGTTGTGACACTCGGCCTTTCGGAACGGACACCTCGTGCGGTCGTGGGACGCCCCACAACCGTCGCAGCGGCGGTCTTGCCGCTCGCGGGTCTGTCGCTTCTCTCCTCGCTTCTTGACCCGCTGGACGTCGTCGTCCTCGCTGGAGCAGGGGTCTGCCGTAGTGGACGACTCCTCGGACGCCGTTAGTGTGCTGGCGGGCGGCTTGGGGGCCCGCCAGGCCATTTTCGCTGGTGTCCGCGGGCTGCCTGTACTGGTGACTTGGCCCTTTTGGACGTGGCCCCTTGGGACTTGAACACTCTGACCCCGCTTCTGGCCGCTTCGGCCTCCTGCAGTACCTTGTTGAACGTGAGGCGGTAGTCGCAGGTCATGAGCTTCTGCTGAAGCTCCTCGTCCCTCAGGCCACACAGCATGCATTCTCGGAGGGCCTGGTCCAGGTCGTCCCACTGGCAGTGCACCGCTGCGAGCCTGAGGGCTGCCGCGTAGGCAGACACGGATTCACCCAGTCGCTGGTCTCGCCTGTGGAACGCGACCTGGGCCGGGAAGATCGACACGGGAGGCTGGAAATGCTCGCCCAACAGCCCCAGCATGCGGTCGATGGGCACCTCTTCTACCTTCTTGGGGGCCACCAGGTTCATCAGGATGCGCAGCGTGGCCGGCCCCACCTGGGCCAGGAAGTAGGAGCGCATCCTCGCGTCGTCGCCGACGCCCGCGGCTTCCATCGCGTGCCGGAACTGGCACTCGTAGAGCTCCCATTGTTCGGGCTCGCTGACATCGAACTGGTAAGGCTTGACCTTGGGATTCGCCATTATCCCATCCTCGTCGCCAATTTAGTGTCTTGCACGGAAGACAAAGAAGGAGTCGCAGGTTTATTGGTTGATGATCAGGATGAACATGTGGTAATGGCGGATGTACATCACATTATATACAGTAGTGCAATACATTTGAATCTTGTTGCACGGTAGCTTATTGGCTGCTACCAGCGTGACGTCGTCCAAGTCACGCCCCTCTTCCGTAGTTGTTTGCTAGTGCGGGAGAGTTCCCGCGGCTGTTGGTGATTTGAGGAATGAGAACCATGTGAGTTGAACGCTCGCAGCTGCCCTCTATGGGCAGCTTATTCGCGTTCCTTTGACAGCTGGGCTACATTGTAATTGTGGTCAGGTTACATTCATACATTTCTTAAAGCAACATTGTACATACATAACAGAAGGGCAGAAGAACAAAAAGAAGCAGTCATTGTGGATTGAGTGGGAAATCCCCAAGCTGCTCCCCAATAATTTTGTTGTCACAATTGAGCTCGGGCTAGAAGTGAAGAGTCACGTTTATCACAATTAATGGTTCATCTTGCGGGGAGACTCTTTTTAAACATCTTTGCCTCCAAAGGCTTATGCACGGATTCATGGGCCCAACCATAGTGAAAACCTCCACTCACTATTATAATTTTACCTGTTCTATTTTAGAAGACTAGAGCAGTGGCTCAAGTGGCTAAGATGCTGACTGGGAGGTGGAAGGTCGGCAGTTCGATTCCCGAGTACTGTAGGACGGAATGAGCTCCTATCTTTGTCCCAGCTCCTGCCAACCTAGCAGTTCGAAAGCAAGACATTGCAAGTAGATAAATAAGGACCACTTTGGTGGAAAGGTAACAGTGTTCCATGCGCTCTGGTGTCTAGTCATGCCTGCCACATGACCATGGAAACATCTGCAGAAGCAAACAACGCTGGCTCTTCAGCTTTGAAACAGAGATGAGCACTGCACCCTAGAGTCAGATATGACTGGCTTTCGAGCAAGGGAAACCTTTACCTTTATTTAAAAAGATGAATGGTTATTTCTTTGGAGTAGAACGTCAGTTCCTTTGTAACAGTTAACAGTAATACTCACCCTTCCTTCCCCTTCTGCCCCAATATGCAGTGCCTTTATTCTTCTCTCTGTCCTTGGGTTTAATTTTGTTATCCTCAATCATATGCACAATTCAGAAGGGGAGAGAAATATTCCAAACTTCTCTCTTCTGTAAAATCCATGTCATATCAAAAAGGTGACAAGAGAGGGAAAAGTAATTAGTGAGTTCACAGAGTTCAGTAGAAAAGTTAAAATAGAGTAACACATTACTTTTTATGTGAAGATTTCACAAGACAAATCTTGCCTGTGTTTTAATTGCATGTGACCCTGGCAGTCCCACTCTGAAATGAAGTGCCGTAAAATTAAAGATGACAGACGCTCAAAACAAGTCTTGTGATCTTGATTAAACTACAAAGACCACACTTTCTCTCTGCTGCAACTCAGATATGATGGGCTGTTTTATTTGGGGAATTGCTTCATTAATGCTTTCTTTGACTAGACATGTTTATTATATATATACATATATATTTATATAAAATACTGAATATGGTGATATCTTGCATAGCTAAGTACAGTCCAAAACAGCATATTAAAAATTGAAAGCCTTTAAAGAACATCCGAACCTGAATAATCATTTTCACCAAATTTTCCTCATCTTTAACACATGATATAGGCTTATATCATGTGTTAAAGATCAGGAACATTCATTGGAAATATTGCACCTATTACCTGGTTTTAGGAATCTATTATTTTTATTCCCAATTGTATTCTTGTTTTCTGTGTGTATACTCAAAGAGACAGAAAGAGCCATTGGGTTATAAGAATCATCTTCTATGTGCAGAGATGCCAAATTAATGTGTGTGGTTTTTTTTGTGAGGGTAGAATCTTGGTCTGCTGCCTTTACTTTAGAAAAGAGTGTGCAAAAAGTATAACTCTATGGACATTATTGAAGTCCAGCCCTCATCAGCCCTGGCCCACATTACCAAACACTTAGAGCGCCACTGTTGCTCAACTCAGCGTTTTTTCATGTGGGCAAAAAAATGGGGCAGGGAAAAAAGGCAACACGATTGTTCTAATGACTAATTGATTTATCTCAGAGCAATTGTTTGTGACCCAAAATTCACTTCTTCAGACACTGGAGTGCAAATGCATGTACCCACCCGACCCCTATTTATTCCATGGTGGTGACATTTATGTCCAAGTGAAGATATAGGTAATAAACAAGCAATAATGGCTTGTTAACACAGAATGGGATTGCCAAGTAGCTTGCTGTGTGTGGGGGAGTGAATCTCTGTAGAGCATGGAATTACATGTTCCTGCCTCCTCATCTCCAAAAACCCAACTGTTGCTGAAAGCTCATGGTCAGTATTTAACTTTTTAAAAGCTGGCAACCTTATCTATATGACTTCTTCACTGCAAAGCCCTTCACCGTTTTTAGGCTGACCCTCTAGGACAGGGGTACCAAACCTATGGCCCATGGGTCGGACCTGGCCCACAGCACCTATTAATGTGGCCTGCCACTGCCACACCTGGAAGTGGAAGTGGACATGTTTACGATGTCAGGGAGTTTCAGAATCCTATGAGGCTTTGGTGATGACAGAGTGCTGTATATGATGCAGTCCACCACAACTCCCTCCTTTCAGCAACTGCCAGCCTCTTGAAAGGACCCAGACACCCTGATCTTACCCAGTCACAGGGAGTGTGGTTTTTCCATAGTAGCATGGATGTAGCAGAAGCAGTGTGTGGTAGAAGCAGAAAGTTAGGTGTCAGTGCTATGCCCAAGTAGAAGCCCCAAAGGTAAAGTCCTAAAAGAGAACTTTATTTTCTATTCCATAAGTTGAAGAAGCAAAGCTATAAAGAATAAACAATCCAAATCATACCTGTCAAGTTTTTGATTTGAAAATAAGGGAAATTTCCCTGCAAATAAGGGATACTTGACAGCTATGCTTATCCTGTGCTGTCCTCCAATGGTGGCAATAGGGCATTGAAGTCTAATTAATAAGGGATTACAGCAGGAAATAGGGTAAAATAAGGGGTTTTCCTGGCCAATAAGGGATACTTGACAACTATGATCCAGATACCTGTAGAGAATGAAATCTCCAAATCCCAAAGTCCATAGGGCTCTTTTAGATTTAGAATGTCCATGAAATATTTCAAAGAGCCAATAAGTCCATCAGAAAGTCCATAAACTTGTGGAGCAAAAGAACCCCCCAAAGTCCATCAGTCCATGAAATGGCCAAATATCAGCAAAATCCAATATCCATAGGATGGCAACATTTTAGGTTAATCCAGCAAAATCCAAGTCTCTCAGCCATTCATCAGATGTGTTGGGCAGGGTACATCTCCAAGATAGAATCCAGTCCAGTCCAATTCCATCCAATCTTGTTGGATTACATCTTGCTTCCTGCCTTTGTGGTGTTCCCTACAGGAAATAGAGTTTAGCTAACAAGAGCCTGGTAGCCCTCAGAGAACCAATTAGGGTCTCAAAACCTCTGGTTTATATAGGCAAAATGAATGGTTACTCACCCCTAGGAATGCATTACATAATGGGATTACATCATGATTTCATCATGGGAAAATCCCAGGTCTCCGCAGGCGTTTCCCTCTCCCCTTAAGAATTCATGACATCATGGGAAGGCACCTGACCATCCATGGAATGTGTTTACCTCATGGAAAAGCACCTGGGCTCCCATGGGAATGGTATGTGTTTATGTCATGGGAAAAGTCCCTGCAGGTGTCTCCCCAAAGGTGTCTGGGAACTTACCTTTTCCCCTATTACTTTGGACCTGTAATGTATTAGACCAAGGGTCAGAAAGGGCTAAAAGGGCATGAGTTACAGGAGGGATAAAAGTCCCCTTCTCCTTTGTAACTTGCTGGGTGGGGTGTAGCACCTGCTAGCTACATAATCTGTAATGAAAGCGCGGTGCCAAAATGGCCGCCGTGCTCTTTGCGGGCCCTCACCTATCCCAGATGAAGACATCCGGGCTAGTTAGGGGGCGTGGCCACCCCTCTATAAAAGGGGTGGCCATGAGGCAGCTTTGCTGCCATTTTAGAACAGCGACGGAGCGGAGAAGTTCGCTCCGACGCTGTTGGTCTTTTCTTACCTAAGAAAAGAGAAAGAGATCTCTGGATCGGAGGATATCTTTCCTCCGATCACTAACGTAGTGCTTGGGTTGCTATGGCACCCAAGGGAAAGGCTTCTCCGGAGCAGGGGAAACTGCTCCAGCGATCTTTTGTTGTCCCTATGGGACATGCATGGGGGCGGCCATGGGCCCCAAGAAGAAGGCTGCCGCGGGCCCGCGGCAGCGTTGTCCCCCCTCCCCCTGCCACTTCTAGTGGCCCCTCAGGCCGGAGGGCTTGGGCGGCTGCGGAAAGGGGGTTGGCAGCGACTCCAGTTCTGCTGGCCTAATGCGGGGCAGGGTGGCTTGGGCGGACAGGGTGCGGGACCACACCCCATCATGGCACCTATTCTGTGGTTGTGGATTTGTGCCTGCTAACCACGGTCCCCCCGCTGGCCCACCTAATGCATACGGCCCGCCTTATTCCGGTGGGCCAGAAGTGGTGGACATGCTTCTGGCCCGTGTTGCGGCCCTTGAAGCACCAATGTGAATTTCCTGCCTGCATACCGCTCACCTTGTTGGTGGGCCGGGAGTGGTGGATATGCTTCTGGCCCGCATTCCGGCCCTCAAAGCATTGTTAGGGATCTCCCGACCCTCAGGACACTTGGGGCCGGGCTACCTTTGGGACCCTAATCATTTACCTTTGCAGGCATTTCGGTGGGCCTTGGGCTGGGTTGAGCTGCCTCAGACACCTGAGCGTTCATAGGGTGGTGCGCCGCAGCTCCCCGCGCCACCCACATAGCAGGTCATCCCGCTGGTTCCCGGAGTGACCTGGCTTGGAGTCCCGTCGACCCTGAGCTTGATTTTTGTCGCTGGCTCCAACGCTCCTTCGAGGCCAGAACCCCCGGTGGGGGCGGCCCGAGGGAGTGCTCCTAGTGAGTATAGTGGTCAAGTTAGCACATTATCCACATTGTCACTGGTTGTTAACGGGTGCGGTGGCCTGGGCTTCACCAGGCTGAATTAGTTGGCTGATATTCCGCCCAGTACCCTTCAGCCGCCTGGCTTTCACCCAGTGGCCGACTATTGCCTTCCTTCGGGTGGCCACTCGTCACTGGCCACCGGGTACAAGATATGGCATGGGGTGTGAGCAGACGTTTCAGTCTCCCGAATCGTGATCTGACTAAGGGGGAGTAGGGGGGACAGGACGACACGGATAGACAATTGTCCCGTTGTCATAAACTCTCCCCGCATGTGGACTATTTGGCTGCCAGCTTATTCATACATATATGGCTGTGCAACTCAGAGCTTATCCTGATTTGGATATTCCGATGGTTCAATGTTTAGACATCATCCAACGGGCAGTTGCTAATTTACTGGGTCCGTCAGGCCTAGCCTATGGTGGGGAATTTACTATGAGACTTGCCCTTCACCCTGAGGCGAGATGGGATATGACCCGTCAGCGATTGTTGCTGCTGTACATGACCCCTATGCGCCCGGTACCGGGTGAATGGTACCACAGCGGTTCCGCAGTGCAAAGGTATGCCACTACGCAGGTTCACTGCTGGCGGGAAGGGCAGGGGGTCCCATCCTACCGATGTGTTGGGATTATTCCACTACCGGAGTATGCAAGAGTGGCGATGTTAGTTTCCGCAGGGGTTCTCTTTCTGTGCCGGGCGACACGCTGCCTCTGCGAGCCCGCGGGCAGGCACATCCCGAGGCGGGGCAAGGGTTACCAGGGATTGGCCAGAGTTCCCTCTGAGGCCACTACAAGTTCAAAGGCCCATTCTCCAATTGATCCAGCTGTGCTCGGAGGATGCCTCCGCGTTTATCCTGAGGAGGAGGATGCGGTTTACCTTGGAGGGTTTTTACGTTTGGTTTCTGCAACCCTTTGGGGGTGTTAGTGCATCCCAGGATGCCCCCAATTTACAGTTATTCAGGGAGCAGGTGGATGGAGCATTGCGGGAGGGCAGGGTTGCTGATCCGTTTGATCTCCCCATACTCAAACCTAATAGTCTCCCCTCTCGGCTTAGTGCCTAAGAATCCTCTTGGGAATTTAGTTCATTCACCATTTCTCCTACCTGCGGGGCCCTGGGTTGGCGGCCCTATACCGGTTGTCCTTTGCCAGGCCAGGTGTGCTCCTTCGACCAGGCTGTGCAGATGGCCCGCTCATGCGGTCGTGGGGTGCTGCTGGCGAATGCGACATCAAATTCGCATCCCGGTTGCTCCCAGTCCCCCCCCCCACCCCGATAACCTTGAGCCTTCAGGCTTTTGTTCCCAGGGCTGGCTCTCAGTGAGTTGAGCCATGCCCTGGCCTGTTCCAATTCCTGTATCGGCCCTCAAATGTTTCAGCACCTTCCTTTACTGGGCTTTCACTCGAGGGTCGGGGTCCCAGTCAGTGACTCACTTTCCCGACAATTTGTTAGGGGGTGACTGGGCTTCGGGCACATGTGGGTATTTGCTCAACACGTTCTGGGGCATCAGGGTGCCTAAAACAACAGGGGGCACAGCCACCGCCCTTACTTTTTAGGTGTAGATTGTGTCATCGTGGCCCAGACTTCCAGTTTACCCATGGATAAGGGGACATGGAGCTAGGATCCTATATTCGTAAGGCGCATGACATAAGAGGTTTCTCCGTAAGTTGCAAGTGCTAAATGGCCACCCCGACTTGGCCTGTAGGGGGTAACACTGGGCGTCCCTTTCCCAGGCGTCTTTGTGCGGCCACAGTGGGGTCTTT
This sequence comes from Bradypodion pumilum, assembly GCA_035047305.1. Classification (NCBI taxonomy): domain Eukaryota; kingdom Metazoa; phylum Chordata; class Lepidosauria; order Squamata; family Chamaeleonidae; genus Bradypodion; species Bradypodion pumilum. Next base: position 336,026,568 of record JAWDJD010000001.1, on the reverse strand, counting down.
ACGACTCACCATAGGGTATGACTATGAGGGGTTTGCAAGCTGACCTACCAGTTTGGCTCAGGTTCCTACAGGGCTGGAAGGGCGTCTCCTTTGCAGGGCCGGGCATATGGCCACTCCTTAATTACGGGTCCGGTTGGATGCCTCGGGTTCCCTTGGACGGGGACCTAAGTAAATGGTCGATGGGCTTGTTGGATGTGGCCCCAGGGATAGCAGGGCACGAGTCGCCTCCGCAATCTCATGTCCTTGAATTATTTCCCCGTCTCAGGTGCGCTCATGCGCTGGGTGGATAAGTGGACTATTTCCGTAGTTCATTTTGGTGTGACAATGCTGCCACATTGCATTTTGTTAACGCCCACACACCCTAAATTCGCAGAGTCATGCCCTTGATTTGGCAATTTGTTCTCAGGCCCTTGCGCATTAACGTGCTATTCATGGCTGGACATGTGCCGGGCATTGACAGTGATATATCTGATGCTGTCTCCCACCTGTAGATCTCCCGGTTCCATGCCTTGGCTCCATATGCGGAGGAACTCCCCGATCCACTTCCAGATGAGATATGCACTTTTGGCGTGGAGAAGTGAACCGGGCGGTCGGCAGGTCTTTGACGCCACGCACACGTAAAGCGTGTCAGCATGTGTTCCTCCAAATTTGGAGTTTTCTGGGGAGAGGCAGCTCCCCCAAGTTTGGCTTAGGCTTTCGGCCTTGATGTCCATGGCTGAAGTGTGAGATTTTATTGTTGGCATGGACGACTTCTATATTCACTAGGTATTGGACAGTTGGGCACATGAACGGGGCTGCCCCCCCCCCGACACACGCCAGCCTGTGTCTTCCTATCGATTAGCCCTCCTGACCAGGGGATGGCACAGCCTGGGTTACGAGACCTATGAGGAGTCTCTGTTTCACACAGCTACCATGGTGGCTTTCCTTGGAGCTCTGCGAATGAGCGAGCTGGTCCCGCTTTCACAAGGGGACGTGTCATGTCTGGCACTGGAACTGGAAGATGTGTTGCTCACTCAGGAGTGTGCTCAGTGGAGGATTTGTTCCTCTAAGGTGGATCAGCAAGGACAGGGCAGTGGCGTGACGCTTCAGCGATGCTCGCTTGCTGATATCTGTCCAGTTGGTGCCTTACATGTTTTCCTGGCAGTTCGTGGTTCACGCCTGGCCTGTTGATCTGCCACCGAGTTGGGTCTCCCCTGACTAAATTTCAATTCGGGAGGGTCACTGGGATGGCACTTTGCAAAGGGGGATCCCCGGTGCTACTTATGGTGCACATTTACTTTGGACAGGCACAGTGTCTACTGCTGCTGCATTTGGTTACCCTGTGGCCGACGTACGTCGGATAGACAGGCGGGGATCTGTGCCTTTTTATATATATGTTCGTCCCCTTGCTGTTTAGTGCCTTGTTATGCCCTCAATTTTTTCTTCTTCTTTTACAGACCCTGTGTGTATCCGCACACCGGTGGCAGTGTGGCTGGTGGGCCGCAGTTGTGTGCACTGGGCGGCACAGTAGGCGGCTTCATCAGAGTGGGGACCCCATCTCGGGCTACATACAACCGTGAGTATGCAGTGGTATGGTATGCGTGGCACGTGGTGGCGGGAACTGTTGCCATTCCTGATGTCCATCGGGGATGCTGGACCACCTGATGTCTTATCCTGCACCTCAGGGACAGTGTGCTGTGCAGCTCATTGCCTAGCATTAACGATTTCCGTGTGCAGTGACCTGGCTTTTATTCACCATTCATGGCTGTACACACATTCGCTATGGTCAGACATCGTGCCGAGACACTGTTATAGGGGAGGCATTCACTCCCGTGGTTTGGACCGTGCCTGGCGGTCAGCGAACAGGGCTGTAGCCCGGTTCCTTATGGTGGATGAATTTGTACAGCCGTTCGTCGTCTAGGGATAGGGTTACAGGTTTTCAGCCTGTATTGTGGAGATGGGGTCCACCTAGCAGTGAGAGGTATGGGCCTATTTTGAAGGATGGGCAAGCGGGCCTGGTGACCGAATGGTCAGTCTGGGGGGGCGGTGAGTCATCATGGATGCCTCACCAATTGAAAGTTATAATTTGGACTAGGGCATTATTCAATAAAAGTGGCCCAATGCCTTTAATCCAATACCAGTGTCTGAGTCTTTATTTGGTGGGTGCGCCTGCAATGAAAACGCGGTGCCAAAATGGCCGCCGCACTCTTTGCGGGCCACCACCTATCCTGGATGAAGACATCCGGGCTAGTTAGGGGGCGTGGCCACCCCTCTATAAAAGGGGTGGCCATGAGGCAGCTTCGCTGCCATTTTAGAACAGCGACGGAGTGGAGAAGTTTTTCCCTCCACCCCCTCCCTAGTGGACAGTGTGATTTTCTGGTCGCTTCGGGGCCGGGTGGGAATTTTTGCTTGAACCTACAATTGGCTCTTTGGTTCTTCACTTTTTCGCCCATCCCACACTGTTGCTAGTGTTTGAGATACAGGGTAAGTTGACTCTGGACACTTTTGGCGGGTAGCACTGGTAAGGTAAAAATTTATGACCCATAGATATCCGGTAGGTTCGCAATTGACTGGCCAACACGTAGATAGGAACAGGGGAAACAGGATTGGCCGGTCAAGGGCGAACTATGAACGGGGTGATGCTAGGAGCTTCACAGCCTGCATCACCTTGATATTTAGATGGATACACGTCAGAGGGTGGGGTCAATAGATAGTATATTGACTTCGGTCAACAATTTGTTTGTGACAACAAACAAATTGATACAAATTGATACATAATAGTCAATTGCCATTGGCATTTTGGGAGGAACCTTACCAGTACTACTGCGGCCTGCTTGCCTTAAATAATTACAATTGGACGATACACCAATTGAAAGTTATAATTCAGACTAGGGCATTATTCAATAAAAGTGGCCCAATGCCTTTAATCCAATACCGATATCTGAGTCTTTATTTGGTGGGTGCGCCTGCAAGGAATGTGGTCACTTAAAGTCATGGAAGGAAGAAAGAGGCAGAGAAAGACCAGGCCCAACTGCCCAGAAACCATCCAGAAGCCTTGGAGGGAGGTGAGTGAAGAATCGGCCCCTCCCTTTCACCCCATCCTGAAACCTGGGTGCAAGGAAGAAAGAGGCAGAGAAAGACCAGGCCCAACTGCCCAGAAACCATCCAGAAGCCTTGGAGGGAGGTGAGTGAAGAATCGGCCCCTCCCTTCCACCCCATCCTAAAACCTGGGTGCAAGGAAGAAAGAGGCAGAGAAAGACCAGGCCCAACTGCCCAGAAACCATCCAGAAGCCTTGGAGGGAGGTGAGTGAAGAATCGGCCCCTCCCTTTCACCCCATCCTAAAACCTGGGTGCAAGGAAGAAAGAGGCAGAGAAAGACCAGGCCCAACTGCCCAGAAACCATCCAGAAGCCTTGGAGGGAGGTGAGTGAAGAAAGTGGGAGGGAGAAGGTCACCATCCACCACTGCAGCCAGAGGCAGAGGAAGAGGAACAGCTGAGACACAGGGAAAACATCCACTGCCCGCCACTGCGATGCCCCTGGAGCAAGGGACCCAGAGACAACAACCCCACCTGGGGAGTGAGGACACAAGGATAAGTAGCTGATGTGAAAAATGTAGCTGAATTAATATAGAGACTGACATAGAGACTTCATACTGACTTAATATAGCAAGTAACATAGAGACTGTGTTTTAGAGTGTGATAATTATGCATGACAATATGTAGTGTAAACTGTTCTAAACTTTTAAAACTGTGATATGATGTATGATGCGAGGAAAAAAATGGCGTAGAAACCGGCAAACCACGCCACAAAGCTTGCCAAGAGAACCCTATGGACCAAAACAAAAGGCAAAACAAAAGGGCAGGCTAGGTGATACAGGATGCTTAACACCTCAGAGGGGAGAAAGGGGATGGACAGGAAAGGGGGAGGGGAAATGCAATGTTGTAAGGAGCAATACTGTATAGGGACATGGAATGTGAGATCAATGAACCAAGGTAAACTGGAAGTGGTAAAAAATGAGATGGAAAGAATAAGCATTGACATCTTGGGAATCAGTGAGCTCAAATGGACAGGGATGGGCGAATTCAGCTCTGGAAACCATCACATCTACTACTGTGGACAAGAAAACTTTAGAAGACATGGAGTAGCCATAATTGTCAATAAAAGAGTGAGAAGAGCAGTAATGGGATACAACCTCAAAAATGACAGAATGATGTCAGTAAGAATTCAGGGCAAACCCTTCAATGTTACTGTGATCCAAATATACGCACCAACCACGGGTGCAGATGAAGCCACAGTGGACCAGTTCTATGAGGACTTACAACACCTCATAGAACAAACACCAAGAAATGATGTTCAAATTATTCTAGGAGACTGGAATGCCAAAGTAGGCAATCAAAAAGTGGAGGGAATAACAGGCAGGTTCGGTCTTGGAACACAGAATGAAGCAGGACAAAGATTGATAGAGTTCTGCCAAGAGAACGCACTGGTCATAGCAAACACCCTCTTCCAGCAACACAAGAGGCGACTTTACACATGGACATCACCAGATGGCCAACACCGAAACCAGATTGACTACATACTCTGCAGCCAAAGATGGAGAACCTCCATACAGTCAGCAAAAACAAGACCTGGAGCAGATTGTGGCTCAGATCACAACCTACTGATTGCAAAATTCAGGCTTAGACTAAAGAAAATAGGGAAAACAAAGAGACCAGACAGATATCACCTAGACAGCATCCCTAAAGAATACACGGTGGAGGTGATGAACAGATTCAATGGCTTAGACTCAATAGATAGAGTGCCAGAAGAATTATGGACAGAGATGAGGGACATCATGCAGGAAGCAGCAAAGAAAACCATACCAAAAGAAAAGAAGAGTAAGAAAGCAAAGTGGTTGTCTGATGAGGCTCTTAAAATAGCAGAGGAAAGAAGGAACGCAAAAGTCAAAGGAGAAAGGAAAAAATACAATCATCTGAACACAGAATTTCAAAGAAAAGCAAGGAGAGATAAGGAAAACTATCTAAAAGAACAGTGCAAAGAAATGGAAGAAAACAACAAAAAAGGCAGAACCAGAGATCTTTTCAAAAAAATCCGGGAAATCAAGGGAACATTTAAAGCAAAAATGACCATGATAAGGGACAAAGACGGAAAGGAGCTAGCTGATGCAGAAGAGATTAAGAAAAGATGGAAAGAGTACACAGAGGAACTCTACAAAAAGGAACTCAACACTCCTGATAGTCACAATGATGAAGAAATTGAACCTGAGCCAGACATCCTGGAGAGTGAAGTCAGAAAGGCCCTAAAGAGCACTGCAAACAACAAAGCTAGTGGAGATGATGGTATCCCAGTTGAATTTTTCAAAGCTCTAAAAGATGATGGCATCAAATTACTGCATTCAATATGCCAGCAGATTTGGAAAACAAAACAGTGGCCACAGGACTGGAAAAGATCAGTATACGTTCCAATCCCAAAAAAGGGCAATGCCAAAGAATGTTCAAACTATCGAACAATTGCGCTCATCCCACACGCCAGCAAGGTGATGCTCAAGATAATACAGGATAGACTTCAGCAGCATGTGGAAAGAGAATTACCAGAGGTGCAGGCTGGTTTCAGAAGAGGCAGGGGGACTAGAGACCACATTGCCAACATACGTTGGATCATGGAGAAAACAAAGGAATACCAGAAACAAGTTTATTTTTGCTTTATTGACTACACTAAGGCATTTGATTGTGTGGATCACAACAAGATGTGGCAAGTGATTAAAGAGATGGGAATACCAGAACACCTCATATGCCTCCTGAGAAATCTGTACATGAACCAAGAAGCAACAGTTAGGACAGAACACGGAATGACCGAGTGGTTTGGAATAGGAAAAGGAGTAAGACAAGGCTGCATTTTGTCACCCTGCTTATTCAACTTATACACAGAGCACATAATGCGCAATGCAGGGATGGAGGAATCACAATATGGGATCAAAATTGCTGGGAGAAACATCAACAATCTGAGATATGCAGACGACACCACCCTAATGGCAGAAAGTGAGGAAGACCTAAAGAATCTCTTGATCGGTTTGAAGGAAGAGAGTGCAAAAGCTGGCTTGAGACTCAATATCAAGAAAACCAAGATAATGGCAACAGGCCCGATCAGTTCCTGGAAAATAGACGGGGAAGAAGTAGAAGCAGTGACAGATTTTACTTTCTTAGGATCTAAGATCACTGCAGATGGAGATTGCAGCCATGAAATAAAGAGGCGGCTGATTCTAGGGAGACAAGCCATGAGAAACCTGGGGAACATAGTGAAAAGCAGAGACATCACCTTGAAAACAAAAATTAGAATAGTCAAAGCAATGGTATTCCCAGTGGTAATGTACGGATGTGAGAGCTGGACAATTAGGAAAGCTGAACGCAGAAGAATAGATGCCTTTGAAATGTGGTGTTGGAGGAGAGTTTTGAGGGTACCTTGGACAGCGAGGAGAACAAATAGGTCAATCTTAGAAGAAATCAACACTGACTGCTCATTGGAAGGTCAAATAGTAAAGATGAGGCTAAAGTACTTTGGGCATCAAATGAGAAGGGAGGATTCACTTGAGAAGGCCGTGATGTTGGGAAAGGTGGAGGGCAAAAGAAGAAGGGGGAGGCCAAGGATGAGATGGATAGATGGTATTGTAGACACAATGGGCACAAAACTGGGAGGACTGAGGGGGATGGTGGAGGACAGAGGCGCCTGGAGAACGATGGTCCATAGGGTCGCAAAGGGTCGGAATCGACTGTGCGACTGAACAACAACAACAAAAAGTCATGGAACCATGCCAAAAGTTAACTATCAGTCAATTACTTGCACACAGCAGACAAAGTTTGGCCACTTCTGTCTTTCTCTCACTGATGTCACTCCTCTAGTATGTCTGAGGTATGCAGTCAGCAAAGCTGCTCTTAAAAAAAAAATACTGCCAGCAAGTTCTCAGCTTTTCCTGATCACATAAAAGCAACCAAATGGACTTAACTAAACATGTAAGTAACTAAATGATTTATATCTTTATCACTTAACTAAACATTTCTACTTAACTCTTAAACTCTTAAACAGCTAGCTTAAAGAATACATTTCTATCAGCTAAATTAAAGCATTTTATTTAATTCTAAACAAACCAAATGAATTCTAAGCAAGCTAATTTAAACCATACAATTCTACCTTGTAACCCTAAGGTAAATTAAATTTTATAACTACTTTACTAGCATTCTATAATATCTTATCCTAAGATATTACACATTTTCACTGAATTTCTAACCAGTTGGCTTAATGCATCACACACATGAGAAAGAAGTGCCTAAGCACTGAATCAGCAACTCAGGATCATGACATATGACAGCCATAAAATGCATCTGCGCATGTGTAAACACAGTTATGTCAGCCATAAATCTGCCCGTGGCTGTCATAAATGCAGAAATGGTCACATTTACTTCCACTTCTGGGGTGTGTGGTTCAGCTCTCTCAGCTGTCCAGGGGTGTGGTCAGGCCCCTTGAATAAAAAGGTTGGGAGACCCTGCTCTAGCATTTCGGAGTGTCCCTTCAGGGGACATAATTAGTTTTGAGCTGTTGTGTCTTCCATTAATCT
>JAWDJD010000001.1:335803979-336013979 GCA_035047305.1 Bradypodion pumilum | reverse complement strand
CAGTAGGAACGAAGAAAGACCCCTATATCAAACCATAGCAACAGTGTGGGATGGGCAAAAAAGCCAGGACCCGAAGCCAATGTGGGTCCCAACCAAAAATTCCCACCCGGCCCCGAAGCGACCATAATCACACTGTTAACTAGGGAGGGGGTGGAGGGGAAAAACTTCTCCGCTCCGTCGCTGAGGCAAAATGGCAGCGCGGCTGCCTCGTGGCCACCCCTTTTATAAGGGAGCTGGCCACGCCCCTAACTACCCGGATTCTCTGTCCTGTGGGGGGGGGGCCGCAAAGGGCGCGGCGGCCATTTTGGCGCCGCGCTTGCATTGCAGGCGCACCCCCCCAATAACGGACACAGACAACATTGAAAGTGGATAACAGCAAAGGGCCACATTTATTGATTCAATGCCCTAGTCCGAATTATAAATTTGTATTGGTAAAACGACCAATCATAATTCCTAAGGCAAGCAGGCCGAAGTAACACTGGTAAGGTACCACCCCAAAATTGCCAACGGCAATTGGTTACAATGTATCAAATTGTATCAATTTGTTTGTTAACAACAAACAAATTGTTGACCGTAGTCAATAACTAACTCATGACCCCACCCTCTGACGCGTATCCGTGAAATCACAGGGGTGATGCATGCTGGTTAGCAATCATCATCACCCCATCGCCTGATTCGTCGTTGACCGGACAACGTTTAACTACTTTATTCCTGTCTAGTGTTGTCCAGTCAATTGCGAACCTGCCGGATACTTGTGGGTCATACTGTTTACCTTACCAGTGCTACCCGCCACACGGAGGGGCTTCACAGAAGACCTGACGCCCCCCCCAGACCGTCAGCTCGGTCAACAGGCCTGCTCGCCAGTCACCCAACAGGAGGTCCATACCTCCTCGCGACAGATGGACCCCATCCCCTGCATACAAGTCACAATTTTGTAGACTAATATCGGGGTGATGACTAACCCGTCCCCAAGCCCTGGTGGTGAGAAACCGCGCCACTGCCTTATTGACCGCGCGCCTAGCTCGGTCAAGGGCCAGGAGGTTAACGCCCCCTCTGTAAGAGTGGCGCGGAACAATGTCCGACCAAACCAGGGCTGTGGCAGGCCAGACATAATGCAAGTAGGCGAGGTCCTCGCAAATCGCATGCTTGAGCGATAAGCCGGTGACCTGGCCCAAATCATTGCCCCCCAAGTGGATGATTAGAATGTCAGGCGGGTCAGCCCCCAGGCCAGAAAAAAGGAAAGGCCGCAGCTCCCGCCATAACATCCCAGGCTTACCGTGCCATGAGAGACTGGCGTGGTCACCCAGTCCCAGTCGGGGTCCCCACTCTGTCGCCGCAGCGTAATGCGCTGCCCTGAGCACATAGCTGTGGCCCACCAGCCATACTGTCACCGGTGTAATACGACACCCAGGGTCTGTAAGAAAATTGAGAAAAAGGAAGGTAAGGTGACTGGATTGGTACTCATGGCGGGAGTGGGCGCACATAAAACTGAAAACATTGTGAGCCCCACCTCCCCCTGCTACGTATGTCAGCCCCAGAGTACCCAAAAGCAGCCGCTGTAGAGGCTGCGCCAATACGGAACGAATGCGTGCCAGAACGGGCACCCGGTAGTCCCACCCTGGTGAGGGCTCTGGCAGTCACCTTCCAAAACTGAAAGTTAGTAAGGGGAGACCCATCTTGGTGACAGAAAAACGGGCCGTGGTGCATGCCACGCAGTGCCAGGTATTCCTGTAGGGCACCAACCGGACAGATGTCTGCCAAAGAACACCGTAGCAGTCTTACTCCACTGCCTACGCCATGCTGATCTGTTTTAGAGGAGCGAATCCTCAACTGGGCCCAGTCTTTGGCAACATATACATCTCCGCGTTCCAGTGCCCTACCACTTGCATCCGCCTTAGACAGCATCACGAGTTCGCTGATGCGGAGCGCTCCAAAAAATGCCACCGTTGTGGCTGCATGCGATTGGGCTGCCTCATAATGATCAAAACAGAGGCCTGGCCAGCCCCGGGCCAACTGGGTAAGAACCCCTGGGGAAATAGGGTGCCGGTCGTCCGGGCAACGCCCGCGCTCGCGCACCCACCCCTCCAAAACGTGTCTCACACGGAAGTCAGAGGTGGTATCCACATGACCCCCTACTTTGGCCATAAAAGCCAATGCCTAGAGCTTGGATGCTATGGTGCGAGGTGCAAGGCCCTGTGCATGCAGGTGAACCATGAACCGCAGAACATGGTCCACCGGGATGGGCCAGGTCTCTGGCCATTGAAATCGAGTAGCAAAAGCCCTATACAAATTGAATGCTTGTTGATACGCCTTACGCGTGCGTGGCGCTAGTGACAGGCCAATCGCCCGGTTCACCTCTCCTTGCCAATAGTCCACATCTCGTCCGGGAGTGGCGAGGGAAATTCCTCCGCATCCGGGGCCAAGGCGCGGAACCGGGAGATCTGCAGGCGGGACAAAGCGTCAGCAATATCGTTATTAACCCCTGGGACATGCCTGGCCCTGAACAAGACGTTGAGGCGCAGGCAGCGCAGCACAAAATGGCGCACTAGATCCATGACCCTGGGCGATTTAGAAGTCTGTGCATTGACAATGTGCACCACGGCAGCATTGTCGCACCAGAAATGCACCACCGAATTAGCCCACTGTTCGCCCCATAGCATCAAAGCCCCCCAGAATGGGAAAAAATTCCAGGTATGTGAGATCCCGCAGGCGACCTGTGCCTGCCCATGCCGGTGGCCACCCACCATAGGCCCACTTCCCATTGAAGTACATCCCATAACCCAGGGATCCTGAGGCATCAGACTGGATCTGGAAATTGGGGGATGCCATGAGGTCAGACCTCCAAAATGAGACCCCATTAAACTCCCTCAGGAATTGCAACCAGACAAACATGTCTGCCCTGATACCCCGGGTAAGCCTGACTCTGTGGTGGGGCCTGGATAACCCTGCCATGGCGTCGCATAAGCGCCAGGCGAAAGCCCTGCCCGGTGCGACCACCCTGCAGGCAAAATTGAGGTGCCCATGTAGCACCTGCAGTTCCCTCAGGGATGCCTTACGCTTAGCCAGCAATTCCGAGATAAGGGTCACTATCCTGAACACCTTATCACCCGGTAACCTAGAAGCCTGTACTACTGTATCAATCTCAACCCCCAGGAATACTAGTTTGGTCGACGGGCCCTCGGTCTTTTCGGGCGCTAAAGGGACACCCAGTTCCTGCATTAGCGTCTGAAATGTATTGAGGAGACGTGCACACGTGTCCCAGCCCCGTTCACCCCCGAATAAAAAGTCATCCAGGTAATGGGCTACAGACCGGGACCCTGACCTGCGGACGAAAGCCCACTCTAGGAAGGTACTAAAACGCTCGAAAGCCGAGCATGATATGGAGCAGCCAAAAGGCATGGCCTTATCAAAATAATACTCCCCTCTAAACTTAAAACCCAGCAATTCAAAGTCGCCCGGGTGCACCGGCAAGAGGCGAAAAGCTGACTTAATGTCGCACTTGGCCAGCAAGGCACCCGGGCCACACGAGCGCACCATGCGCAGCGCATGGTCGAACGATGTATACCTGACCGAACAAAGGTCATCAGGTATCGCATCGTTGACCGATCGGCCGGCTGGGTAGGACAAATGATGAATAAGGCGAAACTCACCTAGGGACTTTTTAGGAACCAAACCCAATGGTGAAACCTTAAGGTTGGGAAAAGGGGGTGCGGGAAAAGGTCCGGCGACCCTGCCCGCGTCTAACTCCTTTTTAATGCTGGCCTCGGCTACCTCCTCCCTTCCTCTGAGGGATAAAAGGTTGGGAGCATCCTGAGGAGATCTATCACCCATAAAAGGGATACGAAATCCCTGCTTAAAACCTTGGGTGAGGTACTCCCTGTCCTCTCCCCTTGGGTACGATGCGAGCCAGCGCTCCAGCATGTCCACCTTAATTGGGGAGGGAGCCTTTCGGAGAACTAGCTCCATCCATGGCAGGCTTGCCAGCCCACTGTCCACCCCTCCCTCTGCCTCGCACCCCTCCAGGCTTGGGACAAGCAGAGGCTGCATGGGGACCAGAACATGTGGGACACTCGTGCTTATACCTGCAGTTCTTCCGACTGCAGGAACCATTGGACGAGAAAGTCCAGCACAGCAGGCGGGCTGGAACCCCCTGCCCCGCCATTTGGCGGGTAACCTGCGCTGGAGCTGCTTGCTGGACCGCATGTCCACAATGGTATCTATCCCCCGGGGCAGGACGTGTGGGTGTCATATACAAGAGCCACAGTCTCTGGCACGGCTCATCCCATCTCATCTCGGGGTGCAGGGGAATCCTCATACGGAATTCCTCATCATATGCTAGCCATGAGGGGCCCGGGAAATCTACCATCGCCCTGTATATGTTGTCCAAATATTGGACCATGGGAATAGCTAGATCCGGCCGCGCCCTCAAATACACCGCCATGTATATCAAATAAGCGGGGAGCCAGTTAGCCCAGGTACGCGGCGGCTTATGGCGGCGTGCCTGCTCCTTGTCCTTCTCATCCTGACCCTCCCTTTCTTCCTTAGTGGGCTCTCTGTTCAGGAGTGAGAAGATATCCACGTACTCCCCTCGCCATATCTTTTCTCTGGTAGCCTGAGCCAAGTGATCACCCAATGGCAGGGAATACCCTGCCGTCGGCAAAGCCGAAAAGGGGATAGCTGGCCTACCCAAAGGGGCCTGAGTTAACCCTGCCACCCCAAGTACGTTCCCAGCAGTGTAAGAACCAATGCCCACCCCAGCGGGCATGGTGGCAGTAGTTGTCGCCGGGTGGGTCGCCAGCGGCGTAGCCCCTGCACCACCCGCGCGAGGCCAAGGCCACTGAAAGGTCCCCCCTATATTGGGAATGTGTGTGGATGTACTCGTTTGCACCATATACTCACATGCTGCACCCCCGCGGGCCGCCCCCAACGGGGGTTCCGGCCCACTGGGGGCGTCGGAGCTCACGACCGATGTAGAGCTCATCACCGGGACTTGACCCGCGCCAGGTTGCTGGCTGGGGAGCTGCGAGGCAGTGGCCGGAGCCGCGCCACCCGCCTGCAGCAGCTCAACCCTCCCCGCCGGCCGTTGTCCTGCTGCCGATAGCGCCTCCAAAGGTACCCCGAAAGGGGCACCTGCCTGACTGGCCCGGGCCAAAGACTCCTCTAAGGCCGCAATACGGGCCAGTAAGGTGTCTACAGTAATCATGGGTAAAGAGCCGGCCGGCCCACCTGACCCTTGCATGGGGACAGTTCCCTGCACCCCATGGCCCAGATATGGCCATTGGCCAGGGCCGAAGCCCGGTAGGGCTGGTGAGGAAACCTGCCAAGGCGGGGCACCGGGCCACCCCCCAAGGCTAGAGGGCCCCGGGAGAGGCTGCGGCCCAGAAGTGGTCGGCCCAACGGGTTGGGCGGAAGGAGGAGCGGTGTCCACCGCTCGCGGGCCGCGCGCCGGAGCACCCTCCGCGCCCGCACTCTGAACGGGCCAAGGTGCGATAGACCCCAAGCCACTAGCCCCGGCCGGGGATGGCAAAGGTGGCTGTTGAGGAGGCGGCACCACGGTCCTCCGACCTGGGTTGCGCCTCCTAACAGCCCGAGCTGAATTCGCAGCAGCCTTCTTTTTGGAAGGCATCTCGAGCAAAAAAGGGAAACTAGCTAAGCAAAATCGACCCAAAAGGCTTCCCGGCAATACCAACGAGCGACGGAGGCGCAGGGGAAAAACTTCTCCGCTCCGTCGCTGAGGCAAAATGGCAGCGCGGCTGCCTCGTGGCCACCCCTTTTATAAGGGAGCTGGCCACGCCCCTAACTACCCGGATTCTCTGTCCTGTGGGGGGGGCCCGCAAAGGGCGCGGCGGCCATTTTGGCGCCGCGCTTGCATTTATCTTCTATCTAGATTTATAAGTACCTCCAGTTTTTAATTCCTAACCTATTAAAAAAATTTATCATATTGAATGGTGAGGTATCAGCTCTTTAAAATAGGTATAGTTAGTTTGGTCCATGGTATTAAAATTACTTTTTAAAAAGTAATACCAAAATATGATGAACAATGTAAATATTCTCTTGGTATATGAAATCTCAACTTGGCAGAGTAAATGTTCATCATGCAAGCCATTGCATTCCACAGCTATAAGACCAAAAGTCTCTTAATCCAGAATTTGTGGGATGCCTAGTGAGAAATTTAGCTCTGGTGGCCTTATGGCCATGCAGTATTACGCCAACAGAAAGAAACTGTTGGACTACAGCAATTCAGCATTCAAAGGGTTAACAGATAATCCTTGTGGGGAGGGAGTTTCTGTTATTGGGACCAACTTACTTCTGTGGTGTGCTTGCTAACCAATCAGAAAAAGTCCCTGTTTTCTTGCCTGAAACTTCTTTGGCTAATCCGAATCCCTTGTCTTTTCCTTGTTGGGAGCAGCTGGCTGTTTCTTCTTAAGGGAAATGTGGCCATTTTCCAGCCACACAGCTGTATGGAGAAAAACCATTATATATATATATATATATATATATATATATATATATATATATATATATATATATATATATATATATATATATATATATATATATATATATATATATATATATATATATATATATATATATATATATATATATATATATATATATATATATATATATATATATATATATATATATATATATATATATATATATATATATATATATATATATATATATATATATATATATATATATATATATATATATATATATATGCGCGCATGTGGAGCATGAGTGGAACTTTGGTGGGGGGTTTGCAAACAATTAACACCTTAATAATTGACCCACTTTCATTGTGCAACTATACAGCCCAACAGAACAATGTTTTACAAGGAAACATTGAAAACAGGGGCAGACTAAACAAAAAATTTGTTACTTTCAAATGGGGTATCAGATTACCCCTAATTTGACACAGTAGGAGGAAGCAGATCTTACTAAAGTGTCAGATTTGAAGACATTTGGTTAAACAGTTTTGACATTGTGTTTCTTTAAAAACTGAAGTGATTTAGCCCCTGTCCAAAAAAAAAATGCAACCATAAACTCTGTCGGATTTTAAAAAGTTTACACAGCATAAACCCAATCTTCCTTACCTTGAAAAAATATTATAACTTGCTTTTCTTTATTTCAGAAACACAATCTGTCAAAACGATGCTGAAATACTGGTGATTTAAAACACATTTTTAAATAGGATAAATAGTGATTTTGTTTCTCATAACTGAGCATGTAGGGCAAAGCTTGCCTTGAAGAAGTGTGGCTGTCATTGCTGTGCACTATGTTGATGTGGCAGAACCATTCTAAATTCATGTAAATTCCTTAAGGCATTGACAATTCAAAGTAAAAGCAAAGCAACCACACTTATATACTTATATAGTGTACTCTCTAGGCAGCTCGTAAGTTAATTTGCATTGTGCCCCCAACATGCTTGGTCCTCATTTTACCACCCTCAGAAGGATGGAAGGCTGAGTCAACCTTGATATCTGGTCAGGATCGAACTCACAACCTTTTGGTTACAGTACAGCAGTTTAAGGACTGCACCACCAGGCATGTACATGGGTGCACACGGCTGATCTGAAAGGCACATTTTTTCTAGGCATTTTGATTACTTTGTATTCCCAAACAATAAAGACCTGGAGAACATGTCCAAGAACAGTCATAGCAGTTGATTCTTGCTTGGGTAGTAATGTATGAAAAAAGGAATCAGATTCTGAGATTTTCTCTTGATTGTTGTCTTTTTGTGAATGGTAGTGAGCACAGGAAGGTCTCCTGTCAACCAGGGCTCCCCATCCTGCAAGCCCCAAGCTCTTTCTTACTTTTACTTTTGATCTAAATCAATAGGTTAATAATTTTATTACATTTTGATTTAAGATATGACCGCTCTGTAGGCATTGGACATTCTAATATGAGGCCTCATGCACCAGAAGTTAGGGAACCACTGCTGTAGGCCATCTTGACTGCTGACATTGGTGTTGTCAACATTCATGCTGCCCTTTGGTATATAAAGCTCCAGCCTTTTCCCTGTTGGCAACATGGGCATGATATTGCACACCAATATCAGGCAATCTAGTGACATTTTAAATAGCAGATACAGAAGCGCAATGACATTCATAAACTGGAGGTGTTTTGGAACTTTTTCCTTATGAAAATAATGGTCAAATTTCACATGCAGACAGTCAAAGTGAAGGCCCCATGATGTCTAGACAGAAAGGAGGTGCTTATTGATAGATGTTGGTTAAGGACTAAGATTCCTTTAAAACTGGTACTGTTTGACTTCTTGTACAGCTTTCACCAATAGATTAGTCAGTAGTTGAGGTGAGACACAACCAGGAGTTTAATAGCCCATATTTCCACCGATATTGATAACGGGAAAGATTAAAATTTCAAGTTCAAATGATTTTTGTTTGATTGAAAATAGCAATGGGCCTATTAGCTAGCCATGAAGCAAACAAAGCTCAAATGTTAATGTTATTCAGCCTGAGTCATAGAGGGAAGACTAGTAATTAATGGATTTTATTTTTAATCTAGTTTTTAGCAGTAAAATTATGTTCTTATGAATCCATTTTGCTGAAACTAATCATCTTCAGTTAACGTTTCTGATCTACAATTATTAATAGATGCCAATTTAGTCTCCTTGATTTAGTTGACCATGTAGTTGAAGAGATGTGTATTGATATAATTTATTCCAGTGACATTAGTCATTCTAAAGGAACTAATTATTTTTATTTTGTTTTCTCAAGTCTATCATAATTTATATCCCTACATTAGGTAAACATACCAAATACTAAATTGCTATAATCCTGTTGAAAGTGTGCTTCACCTCTAATGGCCAGATGTGATATCTCCATAAACACATGTGTTCCACCAAAAATAGCATATGTATGCTGATTTCACCTTATCCACACTCTTGCAATATTTAATAGAATTTACCTTATTGGGTGACAGCACAATATGGTACACATCCTCTTCCACTACTCTACATCACGGAGGGTGGGAGACACATTTCTGTGATATCATGAGTGCCATCCAGATGTTTGAAAACATCTGTATTTCAAAGACATTCAGAGAAATCTGCTAGCTCGACCCATCCATCACCATATATATGTAACTGTTTGAAGAAGAGACTTGTGTCTACCCATAGATGATTTGAATGCAAGCTAAGTATGCCGCAGGAGTATTGGGTTTTTAAAGCATTTTAATTCATTTTCATTAGATTCTACATTTCTGTTTTTAAAGCCTACGGTACCATCTTCAGTCACTGGGTTGCAGATCATTCTGGCTATCATGTATATCTGTGGCTATTATAATTTGAATGATGGAGGGGCTTTACATCTTAACCTGGGAAAGCATAATGATATTAGGCTGCCCTCCACTCTGCTATGGGGCAGCAATTTCATGGTAATAGAACAGGTGGGCATCTCTTTCACAAGTTAGATGTCGTCAAGAGATTCCCAGACTTCAGATGAGTAAGGTAAACAAAACAGAAGAGCAAAAAAAAAGACAAAAATGTTTTGGCACCTTAAAGACTGACACCTGTATTTAAATGTACAATAAGCTTTTGTGCACCAAGAAGTGGACTTGGTCCACAAAAGCCCACAACATTTTTTTGCTGTTCTGTTTTGTTTACTTTCAGATGTAAAGATGGAAGTCACCCTTGCTCGAAAGCCAGTCATGTACAACTCTAGGGTGCGGTGCTCAAAAGCAAGAAATTGCAAGTAGATAAATAGATATCACTTTAGCAGGAAAGGTAATAGTGTTCTGGAGAACTCTGGTGTCTAGGCATGCCTGCCACATGACCACAGCAACATTTGCAGATGTAGACATCACTAGCTCTTTGGCTGTAAACGGAGATGATACGACTAGAACCAGATACGACTGGCTTTTGAGCAAGGGAGACCTTTGACCTTTAACAGTAGGAACAAAATGAATAAATGAAAAGAGAAAGAGAAGCAGAGACAGAAAAAGTTCGAACACAAATTTTATGCACATCGTTTCTCTCCCCCATACCTCATCCACACCACTAAACTTGGCCTTTAATGATCATCATAGTAAGTCTATTTCTGCACAGATAGCTTCTCCTGGTCCTGGTACACCACCTTGTTGGCTAGGAGCTGAAGGTTACACAGTAGATATGAAATGCATATAACTCAGATGTCAATGATAGTTTTGAAGTACTGGGGGAATAATTAAGTTTCCCTATTAGGTGAACACAATGTACGGAACATTTCAGAGCCCTTCACTGGCATACAAAAGTGCTAACAATAGCTGAATTAAAGGTTACGTATCACCTAACAGCAAGTCTTTGACAAATTACGTCAAGATGGGAGGGGAAACAATAATGAGGGTATAAAACTTGCATAAATGAAGTAGATACTTGTTCAGTACATTAGCTGTCCCCCATAGTTAAATATTAATATAATTCTGACTGAATTATAAAATAATGACTACATTCATTGTGCTCTGTTAAAAAAAACACAGGGGAAAAACAGAAACCTGCAAAAATTAGAATGTTTTATCTTTGCCCTCCCCCCAAAATATATATTTCTAGAGACTGAATTTTATTTCTCTAGAGATGAAAATTTTAATGAGCAATTTGGCTTGATTGGAAAAGACAATCCAGCAACCACCTGCCAGGGTTATCACCACAGCTCATGTCCAGCTTGCCTCCTCAGCTTTGTGAACTCTGGGTCTAGCATACACTCTAGCCATTTCTGTTAGCAATTCCATGTCCTGGTCTGTGGGACCCACATAACAGTGGAATCTCATCAATTAAGGTAAATGGGGTTCTGTTCCACGTCAGGCTCAAGTTACCCCCAACCAAACACAATTGTCTACCCCCAACCAAAGGTGGTGGTGAATCAGGGCCTTCTGACATAAGTGGCTATGTTCCCCTCCTGTTGTGTGTATAGATATTAATATGTGTGTGCACATGTGCATGCCCCTTTTGCTTCTGGTTCTGCCTCTCAGCCTTTTCTCCACCCACATATATTGTGCCTTCTACTCAATTCCGTATTGTTTCAAAATTCAGGTTTCCTCTCACATCTCTGTGGAGTAAACCAGTTTAAGAGAAAAGGACAAGTCATGTGGCCTGCACCCTTTCCTGGAGGACATGAACAATCAGGGTATTCAAGAGAAATGGCTGGGGGACTCGCAGTGTTGACCCTGACATTGGCTCTTCCTCCTTGTAGCATCTGGGTCAATGTTATAAAATGTGTCCTTTCACTTCAATCCAAGGATTTGTTAACTGCAGGCTAAAAGAGGGGAGCCATGATGCCTCATATTCATTTTCCCACATGTCTGACCTACAGACCCCAAACCACTTTAGTGAGACAAACTGAATCCTCAAATTCTTTGAGGGAGATTTGGAATATCCTTTCGGAATAACTTGCAATCAACACTGGACACAACTTTCAACCAGCAAGAGACTGAGGATACAAGTACAGTCCTTTGAGCATTACTCTCCTGCTCATGTCTGAAAAGTTGTACGTGGGCAAAGCAATAGAGCAGAGATGAGTCAAGTGTTGCTGGAGAGCAGCTCTCACCATTCTTCCTTACTGGCTATGCTGGCTAAGCCAACATCTGCAGTGTGGCATTCCGTCTCCTTTTGCTCCTGAGGAAGTCATAATCTTAAAACAAGGAATAGAGAACATGTGACTCCCCCTGGGCTGCAAACACTCACTGTTGGTTGTGCTAGTCAACGGTGGTTCAGCATCTGGAAGCCAATGTGTTCTTCAACCCTAATTTACAGGAATATGGATTTGAAATGTTGGCAGGCTGCCTTGGAAGTAAGAGTTATTTTAGATGTCAGGACATGGGTACACAGAAATAGCCTCCTTGAAGATTGTGGTGTTTTTGAACCACAATCGGACATACCCTGGTAACAGTATCCTTGTGTTACCAGCTAATCTTTCTCACACTAGGTCAGGTGAAAGGAACTACAGAATGAATTCACCAAAAGGTACCTTCATTTTGGCAGCTTCATGTCTAGCCTAGACATGGAAGAAGATGTTAGGACATATAATTTTCATTTCCCGTTATTTTTCTAGCTCATTTCCAGTTAGAAGCTGTGGGATCCGCGTATACAATTGGCACACTGTCCCTGACAGAACCACGGTTTGGGAGAACGCTCCTTTGAGCCTTGGTTCCGAAGGGACAGAAATTGGGGAGCGGATTAATAGTCATAGTTTAATTCACCGATCGCTGACCTGGCAGGCAATTCGGAAAATAGAGGGCAAAAGATCACCAGGTGATGAACTCGATAGGCATGTAATGAGTAATCTCGCATCTGCAGAAGCTCTGAGCCCAAGAGTCAACCTAGGCACATGTTTACTCCCGATAGTGGTAGACAATGCATGTCCCCGGTAGTAAATTAGATAGATAAGGAACTTCCCCCCGGTGAAGTCATCCCTAGTGGGTAACTTGTGTAATCTCAAAGTGCAGACTTGGAGTTTTTCCTGTAATGGCCGCGCACAACCTATGCATGAGGTCAAGCCAGGCAGGGTATAAAGATCTGGGTCTTCTGATCAATAAACACTGGTCTTCACTCCATCTTGCCTCATGTGTCTTTACTTGACCAGTCTCCTCCGGGACCTTCCGGCCCACATCGGGCCCCGATCCAACAAGAAACCCTGGTTCTAACTCAAGGATTCTCAACCTGTGTCCTGCAGCACCATTTCATGTGCCCCCACCACTGCCTCCACCACACCATGAAGTGCCATGTGGTGCAAGAAGGGGAAAATGGCTGTCCTGCCCCCCAAGCTGTTTGAGGGAGTGTGACCCGGCTCCCTCAGGTTGAGAACTCTTGTTCTAACTAGTCTTTTAAAGCAGCACAATGAATAAATATTTAGCCTATACCTAATTACCCTCTGTAAGAGTGGATATGAACATTTCAGTGTACAGTACTTTGAATTTGCTCTAAGAGACTTGGCAAGTATAAATTATCCTTGTGCTCCAGACTCCCAGCTTCTGTAGATAGCTTATCAACAGTTTGTGTTTAATGACAGATGCTTTATTATTAACAATCAATAATAAGTTTAAAACATTGATACACTTAGCCAATGTTAATGCAATTACATTTCATTAAACAAAATTAATGCTTGCAACACACCCACCATTGGGCTATGCTAAGTCAGGTCACTGTGTAACTGTTTTAAAGTATCCGTTCTTTTACTCTCTCTTTTTGCATTCTTTCTCTCTTGATTATCTGACCAGAATAAAGTAAGCAAGCAAAAATGCTGCTATTGATATTGATAGTATTGATATACTAAAAGAATCTGGTCATCAAATCCTTGGGATTATAGAAAGAGATTTTAAAATGTGGAGATATAACTGTTATATCTGAATTTAGCTACCAATAACAATTAAAGCAAAAAATAATAATAATAATGACTGGTCTCATGAGTATTTAGGGTCTCCAACCCCAAAGAGAAAAACGGAAGGATTTCTGCCAAAAACAGTATGACTTCCTAAGTGGCAGTAGCTACAAATGTAATGGATGATCATGTTTCTTTGGGAAGTTTGTGAAACCAGAAAATGGCCACCTTAAAAAAGAGCTCCTATACTCTGGAAGGGCCATTTCATTTGCCAAGAGTAGCAGCTGCTCACCGCTGCAGTTTACCCAGGAGATGTGTTGGATATCCGGCAATACTGGCATAGAACTAGGAGGACGTGTTGCCCCTGACGCACTGGGGAAAGAAGACTATTTAGGTCACACTCAACAAGCACACATACACACACACCCATATAGAGCTTTAGACCTTGGTAGCAGTTTTGCTTCACATAAGCTTTCATCGAAATAAAACGCCTTTTTCACACTATCTACAGTACAAGTGCTTTTCCTTCCCATTCTTAGAGTTTAAGTGATTCTGTCAAGAGACCACAGATGCCATGATCTGGCATGTCATATTCTCCAAACCTACTTATGAGTTCCAAAGCAACCAAATTTAATTTAGAGATTATTCTTTTCCTAAACACCACTAACCGTACTTGTCACTACAGCCATGGTGGACCCAAACAAGTAGAGTATTGTCTTCCTTATGAACTCAGAAAAAAACAAATAGGATGTGGGAAGGGTTTTTCTTTTCTCAGGAGCTATTCAAAATTTACTAGGTCAGAAGCTTGTGACAACAGCTGTTTATTCCATGGATTCTGAAACATTGATGGTTGGCAACATGAGCCAATTATTTTTCAGAAGGAAGCAAAAATGCAGAACTATATTTTCTGCTCAGTATATGATTAAATAAGTAAGGAGAAAGCAAGAACAAGAAAAGAAAAGGTACAGGGCCTTTGTGGTGCAGTGGTTAAGCTGCAGTACTGCAGCCAAAACTCTGCTCAAGATCTGGGTTTGATCCTGGCAGTTTCAAGGTTGATTCAGCCTTCCATCTTTCTGAAGTCAGTAAAAATAAATTCCCATCTTCTTGAAGGCAAAATGCTAATTACCTTGCAAATTGCCAAGGCAGTGCTGTAAGTGCTATAGGGTGGCCAATAATTGTTAATGCAAAAGAAAAAGTCCTGTGGCATAGGTAAAGCTGAGAGATTGCATTAAGCAAACTTCATAACTGAGTAGAGAATTGAACCTATGCTCACCCAAAAGCCCAGTTCACATTGCCTTTCATAATTCAAATGAATATCCTATGGTTAGCATAATTGCCTGTGTTAAAGTCCATAACTCTGTGCCATACAATAGTACCAAGAATACATAGTATTATTCAAACCATATTCTCAGAACTGATTCATAACATTAGACGAAACAATGGACTGCCTATTAAAGTCACCACTTGGGCACCACTATGTAGAGTCTTTTCTTTTGGTAGCTGATGCTGGTGTAAAAACTTCCCACACAATCTATAGAAGCTGCTAGCAACTAGCACAGAATAGTGGTTGATCCATACTGGACTAGTCCAATATGGCGAGTATAATGTTACTCCGAACTCCTTTTATCCTTTCCTTCTCTTCCAATGTAAATTTATGTCATTCTTTTTTGTTAAAATCTGTCCCCTGCCTCATAATATTTCTTTCTTCTTGCAGTTCTCCCAGAAGGTCAACTCTTTTAAGGCAGTTACTGCCTACTTTTCAACTAACATAGTGCAACACATTATCAGGTTTCCAAACAATTGTTCCCCTTTCATTAGAATATGCAAGGCTTCTCTCTTTTTCCAGTGTTAGTTCTTCTTCTTTTTTTTTAAATGGTGTTGAGATGTTGACTAGCAATAGAAACAAGCAACCCATTGCCCTGAGAAGTGGGGTGGAATTGATTCCTGTTATTAAAAACAGACTTTGTGCTGCCCACCCGGCATGCAGGAAGGGGTAACATTGCAAATGTGTAGCTAGCAAGTATATATCTTTTCTTTTTGATAATTCAGTTTCAATATCAGAGACAATGTCTCAGTGTTTGTATCATACTGGTGTGTGATGGAACCTCAAAGTGCTAAATGAAGAAAACTGACTTGCACAAGAAAAGGTCACGTTCCTTCGTACAGTAAGAATTTAACAACCTTTGCTATACTTTCCAGCTGGAAAGGAGAAGGGAACAGTCATGGCAAAGATGCACCTCTGTCAATAGCAAGCAAAGGGACTGCATGAGATGTTCAAATTTGGTGTGCTACTCTGTCAATTGAAACATGCAAAAGAGAAACTGAGGAGGAACTAGGAATATGTAGACAGTGTGTACTGAGACACAGAGAAACTCATGAGTGGAGGTCCATCCCTGGCTGAATCCCAGTAGGTATAAGCTTAACTGATAAGCTGCCATGGAGTCCATTGAAGAAAAGAGAGGGAGTGGCTACCGCATGTGAAATGCCAACTTCTGAGGAACATCTCAGCATATTCTGAGGCTGTTGAAGGCTTACACACTTCTATTTGTAACTATTGTTTATCCATAACAAGTTATGTGGAAGGGTTTGTAGGCCAATATATAATGGGTGGGGCATTCTCTTGTCCACCTCAATGGCAGGAATTGGCAAGAACTGCTATTACGTTTCGATCTTGCCAGATAAATATTTCACAAAACGAGCAGTTAGAAATTATGATCAATTTTTTATGTCTTGTGTCTCTAGTGTTATAGCACTATAACAGTTAGAATATTTTTAAAGGTCCAAAAATCATACTTTACACCAGAAGCAACACATTCCATACAACATATTGAAACTTCTCACAAAAAATACAACTACCATTTCAGTTTAAAAACAATTGAGAAACAAATGTAGTCACATATATTGATATACTCCACAGGGGGGAAAAACCTGTTGAGACAAAGTTTCACAATCGGACACAAACACATGTGACCTTACATCAATTCACCCCCACCCAAAAAAAATTCAAAAAAAGTAAAGTTTGAAGGGTAAAGGTTTCCCTTGCTCAAAAGCCAGTAATATCTGACTGCAGGGTTCAGGGTTCATCTCTGTTTCAAAGCCAAAGAGCCAGCATTGTCTGCTTCTGCAGACATTTCCGTGGTCATGTGGCAGGCATGACTAGACAATGGAGTGCATGGAATGCTGTTACCTTCCCAAAGAAGTGGTCCCTATTAATCTACTTGCAATTTCTTGCTTCCGAACTGCTAGGTTGGCAGAAACTGGGACAAAGACGGGAGCTCATTCTATCCTGCAGTACTTGGGAACCAAACTGCTGACCTTCCACCTCCCAGCCAGCATCTTAGCCACTTGAGCCACTGCAGTCCCAGAGTTTGAAAAGTTGCCTTTTAAAAAAGGGACAGGTCCATCGCTAAAGCCTGCAATAAGTGTGGTTCCTGTCAGAGCTACAATTTTAATGTCCAGTGCCATTACTTTTCATTTTTAATTTAATGTTTAATTTAATTTTTATAGTCACCTTTGGTTTCTTTAAAGAAACACAGAATAAAACAAGCTACATTTATTTCTCATTTCTCAGAAGTAATTGAGTTAGTTCCTTTTAATGCATCAGGATAGTACTCAACCCTGAACTGTAGTACAATACTCAACTATCCCCTTTCTGCTGTGTATCTCCTTTAATGTAAAAACTCTAATTTAATGTTCAAAGAAACAATAACAAGATAGCATCTTGCAGCACCGCGAACCTAAAATTTTTATTTGCATAAGCTTTCAGGGACTTTAAACCACTCCTTCAAATGCACAAAAACAATGTAGTATAGTTACACTCTGTGAGTCAGAAAAGAAATTCATTACAAGTTTCTCTGGTAACTTGCAAATTCCAGCCTCTGGGTCATAAATGATATGGCTCTGAATAGCAGTGCCAGTGGCAAAGAAAAAGGAACACAGGTATATCTAGGAACAAAGCAAGGAAAACTTTGTACTTTTAGTTTCTTTTCTGGAACTGGTTTTATAGAATATATTCTGTAGAATATATTCTGTTGGCTGGGAAATTGTAACTGGAAGACCATAGAATATATTCCACAGAATATATTCGATTCTATGGTCTTCCAGATACAATTTCCCAGCCAACATGGTCAGCAGCCACACTGGCTAATGGATTCTGGGAGAAGTAGTCCCAGACTGTAGTCTCAGAAGTAACTCCTTTATTCACTCAATGAAGCAATACAATTATCTGTTTGCTACATTATATGTGTTCTCTGTATGTGAGTTTTCATTCTGTGTTTATATGGTCAAATATAAAGAGAAAAACTTGCCAAATCATAGTAAGCTGTATTTTATAATGTGGCAAAAGCACAAGTTCTTCTAAATATTATAATGAGTTCCTTGGTTTACTTTCTCTCCAGTATAATGAGTATTTAAAAGCTGGCAAATAGAGTCTTAAAAATGTAATTGTAGCTTGGCAGCACTATTAAATATGTATACTGTGGTCTTTTTGACAATTGTATTAATCCTTTTCGAAGTCTTCAGAAGTTCCATCAGAGAGGCCTGGATGCTGTTTTGATCTATTTATTACTCTTAAGTGTTCAGAGAACTGTCCCTATTTTCTAATTAACACTTTTAAAGATAAAAAGCTATGTATTAAATCAATCTGGATGATGGTTGTTTGTGAATCCCACAAGATAAGGCAATTTGCATGTTCACTTTGTACTTACAAACAAAATCTGCACATCTCCAAAGCAGCTCCTTATAATGTAAACCTTTTGTGAGTATTTGTAACTTAAAAGTAAGTTTGGCCTAGTACAGAGGCGGTACCAATTATCTAAAGGACTTCTTTACTGAACATGATTGAGATACAAAATTATTAGGTTGTCATTTTATATTGTTTGTGTAGGAATTTGAGAAAACTTCTTTAGGCATGTTAAGTGCTCGGGTGTTAACTTCTTTTCTTCTCTTTTTTCATTTAAACATGTCCACAGCTTACTTTCTGAACAATTGCAAGGCAAACACAAACACACACATTCAAATAGAGACATAAATACAGAAAGGTAATACTTTCATTATTATTTGTTTGATAAGAATTAGCTTGCTTTTTAAAAAAGAAAATTGGGTAATATACCCAGAGTTTTCCTTCCTGAATTGTAAACTGATATTCTACAAAATTTTGCAATGCTTATATTTCCTTGTTGATACTAAAACAAAGCTTTATATATTTATTTTTGGGTTTTAGTTTTAGTTTGTTTTGCTGGAAGTGATGATGATTCAGCACTATAAAGATGTTTATGGAATTGGATAGTGTAAAACAATGGCATCGTTCCCAAAACAGCTACAAAAACTCGTTGCTTATGCATAGGCATATGCTAATTATTTGTGTTGTAAAATCCATGTCCAATTTACATATGTGATGGATTAGTGACTGTTCATCTATGTCCTTGACATCTTCATGAATCAAATGTCTTTCAGTTCTTTGGGTTCAGCTTTCTCACATTCAGAGTTTATCTATACATTGGTGTTGTTCTCTATCATTACAGGTGATTCTGAATTAAATCTGGGCTGTTCTTGTATAGTTTTGTTGCAGATCTGAATAGGTCACGTGCATCCATGTTGCAGAATGTACTGTGATGCACTAGGTTGTCCCATTCTGCACATCTACACACATTTGGAATTGTTTCCTTATAGCTCTGCTCTAATGCTAATCACCTCTTTTGGCCTGTCTTCTCCATGCTCACTTTCACCCCCACCCCACCCCATCTCCCTCCACTCTCCTCCTCCCCTCCTTTCATCCAGCAGCCATGGCCAAATATTCATGTTTTTAGCCTGCAGTGGCTCAAGTGGCTAAGATGCTGACTGGGAGGCGGAAGATCAGCAGTTCGATTCCTGAGTACTGCAGGATGAAATGAGCTCCCATCTTTGTTCCAGCTCCTGCCAACCTAGCAGTTCTAAAGCAAGAAATTGCAAGTAGATAAATAGGGACCACTTCTTTGTGAAGGTAACAGCGTTCTGCGTGCTCCAGTGTCTAATCATGGCTGACACATGACCACTGAAACGTCTGCAGAAACAGAGATGAGCACTGAACCCTAGAATCAGATATGACTGGCTTTCGAGAAAGGGAAACCTTACCTTACTTTAGCCTGTCAATCTTTTTTACTGTGTGACTTTGGTAGTAGTTTCCTGAAAGAAATGGTGGAGACTGGCCAATGGGTATATGCTTCCATCAAACAACTACAAAGTACATAGATTAGCATGCAACAATAGGATACTAGGATCCAGATGAACAGATCATGCACTGGAGCAATTTGGAGCAAAGTAGAACAAAAATGCACCACCAACAGTCGGGGAAGAGAAAGCAAGAGTTTTTATCCCACCTTGACTCTCCGGATACTAGCTTCAGTTCTGTACTATGCTGGCACTTGGATGCATCATCAGTATCTGGGATACAAGGAGAAACAAAAAAATTGTGCAGTATGCATGGTCCAGACTGCCCATTTTGGTATTACTGGATCAGCCTGAAAAGCATCAGTTAACATTGGGGAAGAGAAGTGAAGGGCCATTTAGGGGAGAATTTTGTTGCCATCAAATTGATGCTGCTGCAAAATTGTTGGACGCAAGATGCAAAGGTGGAAATATAAGTGATGGTAAGCACTGCTACTGCATTTGACTGGATTACAAAAGAAGCATCACACTTAGGACTTGTTGTTGGGAAGGTACAGTAATACCTCATACAAAGTCCGCTTCGTACAACATCGAATTCATACATCGCCTAATTCCTTGAAAAAAGTTGCCTCATACAAAGTTGCTGCGACTTTGTATGAGGCATTGGGGTTTTTCCTCAGGTTGGTTTGTCCCCTAAAATCAGGGTTGTTTGACATGTTTTTGTAATGTATTTAGCCTTTAGGCAATGATTTCTTAAAGTTCTGTCAGTTTCCTGTCTGTTTCCTTGACTTTGCCCTGAAGTCTGTTCTGTTACAGTACAACGTATCTCTATGGAAATGACGTTGTACAAGGAGGCATCGCAGTAAGGATTTGGACGTTGTATGAGGCATCGCGGCTAGGATTTTGCATGCCTCATACAAAGTCCAAATCCATACAAAGTCCAAACTTGTGGAACCAAGTTTGGACGTTGTATGAGGTATCACTGTACTTTCAAATGTTGCAGTATATAGAACATTGTTACGGATTAGGTCCAATAACAGTATCTGTGATTCTTCCAAACATATCCCTCCTGCAACATGGTGGTGGGGGTTTTGCTCACCACAGCCTCTGACACCTGTTGCTTCTTGCCTTCTCCAGACTCCTCCATCTTCTGCAGCATGTGAAAGAAATATGGTCTACGTTAGAAAAACACTCACACTAAATCAAGAAATAAACTAACATGTGAAAGGTTGAGAAGCATGTTTTAATCAAGGTAAAGCTTCCATTTTTAGAAGTACACTAGCATATTTTGCCCGGCAGTGCCGGGCTTTTTAAAATTGTGTTGGATAGTAAAGGGTTTCGTTTTTTTTCTTGAACTAATGGTGCTGGGCTGTTTTAAATGGTGGTGTGAGGTTTTTTCATTTTGTGGCTTCGAGGCGCTTCGTCAGCCTGCGGCGGACTTGCGCTCCCAGTGTGTGTTTTTTTTTGTTCTTTTTGGGTTTTTTTTCCTTTTTTTTTTTTTTGGCGTGCTGGCTTCCTCAGTGCCGGGCTCCTTAATTTGGTTTTTGAATGTGTTTTTTATGTTTATGCAATTTTTAAAAAATTTAATTTAATTAATTTAATATTATTTAGTTTAAAATTTAATTTTGTTTTTAAAAATGTTTATTTTTACGCATTTTTATTTTTTCTTTTGGTTTTTTTGGACTGAAAAGTGTTTTCTTTTTTGGTAATTTTTGAGATTAGTGTGTTTATTTTTGAATGTTTTTATAACTTATTTGATTAATTTTGGAATTAATCTTATTATTTTTAATATTTTTGAATGTTTTTTCTCTTTTGGCCTCTGGGTGGGGGTGGTGAGCTTTTGTGCCTCTCTTTACAATTGTTCTCTTCTGTCCTCTGGGTGTCGCTTCCGGTAAGTTTCCTCTTTCTCATTTGAGTTCCGGTTCTCATAGAAGGAAGACGTCTTTTGGTAAGTTCTCTGGGTTTTTTTGGGTGGGTGGGTGGGGGGGGATTTTTTTGGGGGGTGTCTCTGTGTTTTTTCTTGTTTATTTTTGGCTGTTTTTGTGTGTTATTTTTGGATTTTTGTGTGTTTTTGAATGTTTTTGGTTTGTGTTTTTGTGTGTTTTTTTCAGTGGGGGGTGGCTTTCTTTCTCGCGGGCCATGCTGGCTGGCCCGTGGGAAGGAAGGGCAATTGTGGGGAGGCTTTCTTTCCCACGGGCCATGCTGGCTGGCCCGTGGGAAGGAAGGGCAGCGGCGGTGGGGGGTTTCATTTTTCCCCACGGGCCATACTGGCGGGCCCATTGGGAAGAAGGGCAGTTGCGGGGGGGGTTGCTTTTATTTTTGGCGCGCCGGCTGGCCCTTCGAACGGAAGGGCAGCAGCGGCTGGGGGTTTACTTTTTTCCCACGGGCCATACTTGCTGGCCCATGGTGAAGAAGGGCCGTTGCGGGGTGTTGTTTTTTTTTACTTGTGTTTTTCGCGCACCGGCTGGCCCTTTGAACAGAAGGGCAGCGGTGGCGGGGGGTTTATTTTTTCCCCCACAGGCCATGCTGGCTCACCCGTAAGGAAGAATGGCAGCGGCGGCAGGCGTTTTTTTTTTACTTTTATTTTTCGCGCACCGGCCGCCTCAGCGTTCTGCGCGCTAATGGCGCACAGGACGCTGGGGCTTGTAGTTTTGGTTGCGCGTGTTTGTTTTCTGCGGCAGTTTTTCTCTTGTGGCTTTTTTTGATTGGCTGCGGCGCATTTCCGAACGTTCCTTTTGCCGTGCCACTCAGCCTGATTGGCTCTGGCGCGGTGCGGTGAAAGGAACTTTGGGAATTGAAGTTCCCTTTTTTTTGTTTGCGACTGGGGGGCTCCTGCCCCGGGTGAAAAATTTCAACCCGACAGTTACCTGCGAACCCCGTTTGGGCGAGTGAACGGAGGCTTGGATGGGGCTAGTGGGGCCTGGTGCAACATCCTTTGTCACATTCCAACGGTTAATGCACCATTTTATAGGTATAGATAAGAACATAAGAACAGCCTTGCTGGAACAGGCCACAGCCCATCCAGTCCAGCATTCTGTCTCACACAGTGGCTCACCATTTCCTTCAGAGTATTCCCAAGGAGATGCCTTCACCTGCTTAGGATTCCCT
This sequence comes from Bradypodion pumilum, assembly GCA_035047305.1. Lineage (NCBI taxonomy): Eukaryota > Metazoa > Chordata > Lepidosauria > Squamata > Chamaeleonidae > Bradypodion > Bradypodion pumilum. The sequence continues at coordinate 335,991,405 of JAWDJD010000001.1, read as the reverse complement.
GGAAATGGCATTGAGAGATATCCTGCCTATCTCTCCAACCCCGAGGTTGTCCTTAAGTATCCATAATTATAGCCATTGATCCCCTTGTCCTCCATGAACTTGTCTAATCCTTTCTTAAAGCTATCAAGACTGACAGCAGTCACCACTTCTTCTGGCAGGGAGTTCCATAGACCAGTGATCCTCTGGGTGAAAAAGTACTTTCTCTTATTTGTTTGAGAACTAGTACCCAAAAGTTTCATCGAGTGTCCCCTAGTTCTAGTGTTGTGTGATAGGGAAAACAGTTTTTCCTTATCTTCTTTGTCCACACCGTGCATAATTTTATAAACTTCAATCAGGTCACCTCTTAGACGCTGTCATTCAAGAGTGAAGAGGCCCAACTGTTGCAGCCTCAGATGGTAAGGAAGGTGTTCCAGTCCCCTAATCATTCTGGTTGCCCTCCTCTGCACTTTCTCCAACTCCATAATATCCTTCTGGAGGTGGATCATCATCACATGATAACTGTGATGATGACAAACATAATGAAGCAGCTACAGAAGCAGAGACAGAAACTGATACTGATAACTATAGCTCAGAAAATGAGTCTGATTTAATTTCATACCTATTCATTGAATATTAGTCCCTTCCACACCCTCCCTCGATTCTTACTATGGGAATAGGTGCCAAAGAGTTCTACACTCTTCAGGAGATTGTTGCTCCATTTTTAGCTGGGAACACGCATTGAATGAAGACCACTCAATTCTGCTCTTCATCCGAGGTCTCCCTGTGCTGTGGTTTAGCTGGGAATGCACGTCGGATGAAGAGTGGAATTGAGCGGTCTTCATCTGACATGCATTTCCAGCTAAAGCACGCTACGGAGAAACCTCGGAAGAAGAGCAGAACCAAGCAGATATGCCCCTTGTACTCTCCCAGTCCCAGTAGAAGCAGTGGCAAAACTTCCACAATCATCAGCACTGCCTCCGCCGCTTCTGCTGCCTCCATGGTAAGTGATGTCTTGCGACTTCTGGCGGTGGCGGGCAGGTGGTGCGGGGTGGAATTTTTAAGTCTAAAATGGTGTGGGACCACCATTTTAGAGTTTAAAATGGCAGCAGCACCATTTTAGACTTACAAGATGCAAGGAAACATGTTACGTAAAATGATTTATTTGCGTAAAACGAAATGCATTTTCCACACAAAAATCATTATGTAAATCGATTTTTACGTAAATCGATCCATCTGTAAATTGGGGCTTTACTGTATATTTAATATAGCAATTATGATAATTTTATGCCAAATCAAATTGTACATAATCATATTTTATGTTCCTAAAGTAACAGAGTAACTTTTAATCTGTAAAGAAAAAGAACAAAAATCTGAAAATTTCAGTTGTTTTTTAATCAAAAAGAAACTAAAAACAGTATCCCCCACCCATTTCAAAATTTTCCATCTCTACCCTCATCTGATATTGTTCCAGTTTGTTGAGACCCTTCTTAAAGAAGGGTGCCCAGAATTGGATGCAGTACTCTAGATGTGGTCTGACTAGTGCCCAATATTAGGGGACTAGTACCTCACAGATGTTTGAGACTATAATTCTGTTAATGCAGCCCCTAAATAACATTAGGCTTTTTTTGTAGCCTCATTGCATTATTGGCTTATATTCAGTTTATGATGTACAACAATTCTAAGATCCTAATCACTAGTAGTACAGTATTGCTGAAACAAGTATCCCCCGTACATACCATTTAGGATATTGAAAATTGAACACTTCCCTTGCTCATCTACAAATGGTTAGGGGAACAGAGCGAAAGCACAGGTATCACACTGCACACAAATGGGGACGGAGCTCCACCGTAGTCAAGCAACATGGAGGAGGGGCCTGGCCATCTGCTGTCTGAAGCCTGTGCTCTCCCTCTGTCTTCCAGACAGATCTGGTGGAGCACCTTGAGGGCAGAAATCTGCCACTGGGGCTCCCAGTGCCACCCACTCCCTCAGCCCAGTTCGGGACAACCCTTCGGCCAGTACCAGTCCATGGCCCGGTGTATGGGGACCCCTGATCTAGTCAACATAAAAAGTTTATTTCTTTTCCCCTAACCATCTGTAGATGAGCAAGAGAAGTGTTCAGTTTTCAATATCCTAAATGGTATGTAAGCCACTTCACAACTTTTACTCTGGAAGCAGCTTTTAATCCATTCCCAGTCTCCACACATGCTAAGAATGTGCTATATGAGAGCACCCCCCAAAAAATAATAATAATAGAGCCATCTGACATGGTTTCAAATGACACACATTAGAGGAGGACTAGGCTTTTCCAGTGTCCAACACATGTGAATGATATTTTTTTAAAAGAGCATCCCAAAACACCCTGAAGAGCCGACGTAATTCTCATCGGGATGACCCCTCAGTCAATTTGATCAAGGCAAGTTCCACCCAAAAAAATGTGAGCAACAGGAATTGTGGTGTAACAGAGCTTGAAACATGTTGAGATTACAGCTCCGGGAATTTCTCAACCAGCATGTCCTCTGGGTGATTCTCAGAAGTTTAGTCCAAAGAAGTAGATTTTCCAGGGTCTGGTTAGGAATGCAGGAACCTCTCTGATGAGACTACGGGTCCATCTAAAACAAAACTATGTAGTGTAATAGATAGGAACTCTGCAGTGGCCTTTGTCATCAGCTGTTCTTGAAATCTTTTCAGGTAGAAATATGGGATTTGAGTGTGGAACATTTTGTATTCAAGAATGTCATCTGTGGCTGAGCTTATTGTCCTCTCTGTGACCAACTTGGTCATGGGTTTTCAAATATCCCATATTTAATGAACTTTTACCACACAAACCTATTTCACATTAAATCTGCTGCACCTTTTTCATTTGGTTATTCTGCCTGCCAGTTTTTAGGTTTGTTGTAAGTCACACATTCAGTTCATATCATGGGTTGGTAAGGAAGGCTGGCTTTAGCGACACCCGGCATACAAACTTGAATGGGCTATGGAGCAACTCCTCCTTTTCAGGAACATTGCACTGCAAGAGAAGTTCTACAGGTTCCCAGTGTGATGGACACAATTGTAAAACTTTAGCTTCTGTGGCGCTGGTGATGAATTGCTGGAAATCTCAGAGCAGACAGTGTTACCTGAATGTTTTCCTGTTTTTCCTTTGGAGAACTGGTATATTCCACCTCCTTGTATCTTCTTAAAATTAAGAAAATTGTCTAATCTTGCTGTTTCCATTTCACAGAAAGCCCACTAAACTGGACTGTCTGTCTCTCACAAAACTTTGAGTAGGAGTTAGTCCTGCCCTAGCTGAAAACAGAATGTCAGTGTAGCAGATGGTGTGTCAGAATACAATTCAGGAGACCTGGATTCAAACTCTTGCTTGGACACGGAAACTTGAGAGAGAGAGGCAATGGCAAACTACTCTTTTAATATCATACAATACCTCAGAAATCCTATGGTGATCATGAAAAGTTAGAAGCAATTTGACAGCACATAATTACCACACTTGAAGCTGTCTGGGACTGAACCTGGGGTCTCCTGCATCGAAAGATGTAGCCTACCAGTAAAATACATATTTTTCTTTTTGATAGCAATCTGAAGTAAATATGTAGGACTTGAATGGTTTGGGAGTACTCTTCTTAAATGGCACTTTTTAGCCTTATTCTTCACTCTTTGTAGAAGAAGTTCTTATTGCAGATACTCTACCTCAGAGTTTGGAAAAGGTTTTTTCTAACTAGTCCAAAAGAAAAGGCAACATTTCCAAGTTTCTGTCACCAGTCTGGGTCAATTGACTCCTCCTTTGAACATAACAAGGGCATTACAGAAAAATACTATGAATATCTATACACATATGCACAGTGGTGGCTCAAGTGGTTAAGACACTGAACTCACTGACTGGAAGGTTGGAGTTTGATTCCCAGGCACTGCATGACAGAGTGAGCTCCCGTCTCTGTCCCAGCTCATGCCATCCTTGCAGTTTGAAAGCAAGAAATTGCAAGTAGATAAATAAGGACCATTTTGGTGGGGTGGTAAACAGTGTTCCATGCACTCTGGTGTCAAGGCATGCCTGCCACATGTCTATGGAAACATCTGCAGATGCAGACAGTGCTGACTCTTTGGTGATAAAGATGAGCACTGAACCCTAGAGTCAGATGTGACTGGCTTTTGAGCAAGGTCAACCTTTACCTTACCTACAAAACCCATTTTCTACCTCCATTGTCCCTTATTAGCAGTGATTACAGGCTTTGTTGAAACATCTGTCACAAGGAGTAGATGAAGCTAAAAAATTGATCAAGTTTGAAAGGGGGGAGATGGCCAGAGGCCTTGTTGGTTTTGCAGGAAAAAAGCATATTGATGCTTAGGTTAATAAACAAGCTGTGAGTTTTCAGAGTGGATCAGCAGAAAGTTATGAAGCACAGGTGTTTCTGTAATTGTGATACATTGGGATTTTCACACTGTTAAATGAGCCTCAGTTTCACACTTCCACCTGTGTGATGTAGAAATGTACTGTTTGTACACCAGGCTATAATAGACAACATGTAGGAGTGATTACTGGCAGGTTCAAGACCTGCAAGGCTGTTTTCCCCCTCCCCCTCCCCCCAGTTTGCTCCTTTATTCAGGGAACTGTATAATTTCTGCATTTATATTTACCACAGTTGTAAAATGGGAAGTATGTGCTATACATGCTGGTAACTTAATTATAAGAGTACACAAAAACAGAATTAAAGCTCTAAGATTGTTTTAACAAGGAATCTTTAAAACTTTGCATGCAGATTTATTTGTTTTTAATGGGTTTTGAACATAGAGAATATATATGATCAGCAAGGCAACATAGAAACTTTCAAATCAAAGCAGACTTTTTTCCTCTGTTGTCAATCCTTCCATTAAAACAATAATAATTTTGTGTCATAAATTATTCTTGGTTTTTTGCTGGAGAACTCCACTAGGGGATGCCCAAATGAGCTCCTTTCATGTCCCCAGGATCTTTTTCCACTGAAGTGGTCCCAATTTCTTGCTTTTGAACTGCTAGGTTGGCAGGAGCTGGTACAGAGATGGGCACTCACTTCATCATGCAGTACCCAGGAATCAAACTCCAACCTTTCAGGCAGCGAGTTTAGTGTCTTAACCACTTGAGCCACAACTGTGTGTATGTGTTTACATATTAATAGTATTTTTCTGTAATGCCCTTGTCAAACCCAGGCCTTGAACTGCCAACTTGCCGGCCTTCCAGATAACAAGGCGAGATTCTTAGCCACAAAGCCAACATAGCCCCTAATCCAGGGGTCTGCAAACCTGGCTCTCCAAATGTTCTTGAACTTCATTTCCCAGAAGCCCTGATCCACAGGTGTGCTGACATAGACTTCTGGGAACTGAAGTTCAAGAACACCTGGAGAGCCCAGTTTGAGGAACGCTGCCCTAATCCTTCCTTTGATGTTACAAAGGAAAAGCATATGTGACAGGCAGGGCTAGCTCCACTATTATTAGGTAGAAACAGCTACCATATTGTGTCTATTGTGAAAGAACAGCAACTTGTTTGTTATTTAGTTTATTATTTATATATGTTTACATACCCTGGTAATGGCAACCTTGTGTTGCCAGCTAATCTTTATCATACTAGGTTAGGCGGAAGGAGCTGCAGAACAAACTCACCAAAAGTTGCCTTTATTTTGACAGTTTCACATGTGGCCTAGACACACAAGAAGAAGAAGAAGAACAACAAGTAGTAGTAGTAGTAGTAGTAGTAGTAGTAGTAGTAGTAGTAGTAGTAGTAGTAGTAGTAGTAGTAGTAGTAGTAGTAGTAGTAGTAGTAGTAGTAGTAATCATAGGTAAACAACAGGTATTTGGAGCATTTTCCATCTCATGTGCTGAAATTACATAGCTGCCTTTGGGAATTATGTACCTTGCCCTAGATGAGCAAAGGTTACCATTTGTGGTTCCACCTCAGCCAAATATATTAGATCAACTGCAGCACTTGGACAGAAAGGGTTACAAAGGACAATGTTACTTGCAAGAGGCACCTTGGGAGGGAACTAGAATTGGACAGTGACATTCTTTCTGCAATGTAGCATGACCACTGCAAAAAAGTCATTCTTTTTTGGTGCATCTAGCAGCCCTTGCTTGTTGGAAATTATTTATAGGGCATTGGGGAGGGGGAGTGCCACATTCCTTAACTGTACACAGCAAAAAAAGCTTTCTCTCTTTTATTTAAAAAGAAAAGAGTCCCACATCACTCACAGATGAGCACAACTATGACAGCTGCTGGCTGCATTCTGCAGGATTTAGGTAGAATGAAAGAGTTTTCTTGCCACACACCCTAGAGGAGATTAGAGTAAAAACCCACTCACTTCAGGAATTGTGCCTTGCTAGAGGCCTAGGGTGGTGGTGGGCTCATTGAATTGAGAATGCAAGGAAGATAGAGCTTTTATTTATATATATAAAGAGAGAGAGAGAGAAATATAGAAGACTGTTTCTGTCGTTATTATTAACTTGTTCAAATTAGAAGATGGAGGAAGGAGCTCACTGTTCAAGGAATAGCATTAAAGGAGGATATGGCTGAGGAACTCAACCTTCCCTAGATATTCTTGTCACTTGAAGGACCTTGAATAGGCTGAGGGTCAGAGTGCCTAAATGTAAGACCCAACTTGTTCAAGTGGGACAGCTGGTAGATGACAACATGCTTTGTGAAGGTGGAGGGATACAGAATCCAGATCATTTGCTGGTTTGCCAGTTGCTACCGGAAACATTTACCGATGAGGCTTGAAGTTTGGCCAACGACAAAACCATTAAGGCGGCTTCATTTTTGGCAGTTTAAAGTTTGTGTTAAACATAACACAATATATACATAGCTCATGAAGTCCAGAGAAGGTCAGGAACCATTATTTACAATAAAGGGGGGGGGGAATAGATTAACGAACCTAAAATCTTAAAAAGATCTATGTAAATTAGTTACTTACTTATCAATTAACAACTATCTTGTTCCCAAGGCAAACAATTATGAACTATAAAACTAACACACTGAAAGACTAAAAAAGATCCCATACATACATACCAGTTATTTTATAAGTGTCTAGAGCCTCTTTGTGTAACTGGTATGTATGGGGACTTCTTTAGTCTTTCAGTTTGTTAGCTATGTATATATTGTATTATGTTTATTGGTCCATTTATATCTTCATAGATGTATTTCTCAAATTATCTATTATAGATTTCCTGATGAAAGATCATTCTGAAAAACTTGTTTAACCGGATCAGCTTTGATCAACCTTATTTAGGATTACTGTATTGTTATGAATTCAATGTGAAGAAACATACCTTATTTCATCTTTATGATACATATTTCAACTTACCTTACTGTGAAGAAACAGATTACTTTTATTTTTGTATTTACAAATCAAGAAGACTTTCCTTTAAGACTGTTTGAAATATAAATACCAAATAAGAATTCTTTGAAGACTCTTGTTCATCATCATCATCATCATCATCATCATCATCATCATCATCATCATCATCATCATCATCATCATCATTATTATTATTATTATTATTATTATTATTATTATTATTATTATTATTATTATTATTATTATTATTATTATTATTATTATTATTATTATTATTATTATTATTATTATTATTATTATTATTATTATTATTATTATACCTCAAATGTTTTCCCTTCCTTTGAGTACATAAACCGTTTGACCTTTTTGCCTTGTCTTCTACTGGAAGGCACAGTATGGAATCAAACTCCCATCCTCTGGCTCTACAGTCAGATACATAATCTTCTGATCTGTCTAGCCCAGGGATTCTCAAACTGTAGCCTGTGGGCCAGATACAGCCCATGGCACCATTTCATACTAGGAAGTGCCATGTGGTGGAGGAAGGGCAAAATGGCCATCTGGCCACTGAAGCTGTCTGAGGGAGCATGACCCGGCCCCCAGCTTTAAAACTCCTGGTCTACCCAATTATAATCAATGTAGCTGGACCAAAATACAACACAACTTCTGGCCCCTGTAATAGACTGGCTGTGTTTTTAATCATTTTCAAAGACCATCCCATGTGTGATGTACTTAAGTGATCCACTCTGGGGATTACCAGAGCAAACAACTTTGGAGGTAGATTACCAGCAGCCAAAGTCTAGAGAAGATACTCTTTGTCACTGAAGCCACCATTGTCTGAAATGTCAATTCAGGAAATACTCCAAGCTACAAATTTATTTCTATAGGTAAAGGTCACCCTTGCTCAAAAGCCAATCAAATCCAACTCTTGGGTATGGTTCCAAAGAACCAGTGCTGTCTGCATCTGCAGACATTTCTGTGGTCATGTGACACATATCTAGACTCATGGTGGGGGATTGAAAAGCCGTGCCGGCTCCATGTGGCAGAAGATGACCCGCCATTCGGCTGAGGATGCCTGCCACCCCTCCCCCGGGCCTCACACATGGCCAGGGGATGTAAAGCTGGGACTTGGCCATTGGGCTGATGGGCTGAACATTCCCCCTCCCAGCCAACTTGGGCCTTGGACTTTCTTGCTGGCCATTTTTAATGGACTTTTCTATGTGGTTTGTCGAATTTATTGTATTTTATGTTTATGTGATACTTTATTAGCCACCCTGAGTCATGTCACAAGTGGACGGCATACAAGTGTAATCATCATCATCAATCATCATAGACACCAGAGTGCACAGAATGCTGCTACCTTCCCAATGAAGCAGTACATATTTATTGCTTGCAATGTCTTGCTTTCAAACGGCTAGGTTGGCAGGAACTGGGACAGAGACGGAAGCTCACTCCATCATGCAGCACTTGGGTCTTGAACTGCTGACCTGCTTATCTTCCAGTTGTCAAGTTCAGCATCTTAACCACTAAGCCACCACAGTTATTTCTTTAGGGATGTACATATCCACCTAGAGCAGACTGAAGATTCATCCCATCAGAAAAGCTTTTCACTTCACTAGAATAGTCCTTTAGTCTTTTTTTTTAGATTGGCCCTAGGCTAAGGAAGGACTGTATGCTATACAGGAAGATGAAATAGAAGGGAGCTTGGGAAGCTATTGAAGAAGAAGGCTGGCAAAGGGATATGTGCAAAGTGGTTCAGTCCAGCCATGAGGTAACATAGGTAAACATAGGTAGTTGAAGTAAAGAAATATCATAGAAAGACAGTGTGAACAATTGCAGCAAAGAAGATGTGGGTAGGGAGTTGAGGGCCATGTTGTTCCACAGAGTCCCTCAAATGTTTAGAGATTTGGAGGCTACATGGAGATTGCATAACATCAAAATATGCACTTCTATTAAATGTGGGAAATTAAATATTCTTCTCTAGCCTTTATTTCAGATGCATATTTGCTAGTGATGGTGAGGAAACAAGCATAGATTCCAGTCATACTTATAGGTGATCTCATCAACAACATTGCATTCGTTGTTGAACATAATTCATCACCTTCCTTTTTACCTCCTGGCCACGGAATGCTATTAGAGCCAGGGCTCCCCCCCCCCCCCAACTTTCATACATCTCATGTCCAAGCATACTTGTTCCATCAACAATTTCCCTGTTTCCCTTGCTCTGTGCACTCAGCATTAGCTTCTAATTTGGTACTAATTTCTTAATGACAGACAGACACAGAAATTGTGCAAAACTTGCACCTGACCATGGAGCAATCAGGAGAGACTGTTCCTCTCTGTTCTGCACCATCACACTTTCCCGGATGTCAGAAGTGTTGCATACTTATAGAATGAAGGACTAACATCTGCTGCACTCGCAAATTCCAAGGTTTTGTTGCCATTCTCCTTTGGCATCTTGGCAGGGAAATACATTCCATCTTTTCATAATGAAGTCCTGCAAGTTAACTTACAGCTTTTCCTGTTTATCTCACCTGCTGGAGTAGAAAATGAGAGTGGGTCTCTCAGATAACTACACAGATTACTCTGGGCTAAACAATTATCCCCAACATCTCGAATTACATCTGTGGGAAAGGAAGGAAGAGAAAGACCCAGTGCCCTCACACAACTATTATGTACTCATAGCAATTTGTTCTTTGCAGGAAATCATAGTTTCCCTATCTAGACATGTAGAACTTCAGAAATCCTAGAAGTATTATAACAGGTTGATGCTCGGAAAAGATAGATTCTCAGTCACAGTCTTTTAAGACCAGGAAATTGAGCTCCTGGTGTCTAGAGAATGTATTTGAGTATGGCCATTCATGTAATAGAGGGTTTACGGTAGAAACCTTACTAATGACCAACTTGGCAAAAGTGAAATACAGGGGTCAGGATTGCAGCTTGTGATTCATTAACAAATAATCAAAGAATACATGTCTTATCACATCTGACAGCATCTCTATCATTAATATAAACAACATTGGAAACAAGGAGCAATAGTTTCTTGTCTTAGGTTAATGTGTTCTGTTAAACCATTATTAACCAATATTGAGGTCTGACTCTTTGAATATAATTGTTTTATTAACTGTTGAAATCTCTGTCCAAATACCATAACTTGGAGTAATCTTTTTTAATGCTGGCCATTCCACCAAGTCACAGGCTTTGAAAATATCTAAGATGACAATACCCTAAGCATGAAAGCAATGTGCCTTTGTTGCCAGTGAGAACCACCACTACCACAGTGTCCCATCCATGCAAGCCAGCAGTGCCCAGTGGCACTATTGGGCCATTTCTTGGTGTTTTAAATCATGGATGTTGTCATTCAGTTGCACAGTCAAGTTAGACCCTTCATGTCCTCATGGACCACAGCATGCCAGGCATCTCTGTCATCCACAATCCACCCAAATCCATACCCACACTGACAATGGTACTGTCTAACCATCTCATCCTCTGCTTCCCCCTTCTCCTTTTGCCTTCAATTTTCCCCAGCATCAGGGCCTTTCCAGTGAGTCCTCTCTTCTCATTTGGTGGCTAAAGTATTTGAGCTTCAGTATCTGCCCTTTTAAATCAGTCAGAATGGATTTCTGTTAGGACTAACTGATTTATTTATTTATTTATTAGTTAGATTTCTTCACCGCCCACTCGGCTGAGGCCAACTCAGGGCAGTTTACAATCATATATAAAAATTACATAGTTAAAACTAATTAAAAACCACCCACCACCTTTAAAAGGGTGCAGGGACTGAAGGTACTGAAGGGGGAGGTTTTCCACTAAACCAACCACCCCATGGAGGTAATCCTTCCACCTGCACCCCATACTTGGCCTGCCAGCCAGATTTTGAGTTCTTTCCTGAAGGGCAGCAGTTCCGTCTGGAGACAACGCTCTGTTGGCAGGAGGTTCCAGAGGGCTGGTGCGGACATGGAGAAGGACCTCCTCCTTGTGCTAGAGAGGCGAGCCCCTCTAGCAGATGGTACAATCAGAGAGCCTATTTGGTCCACTCTGGTTGGATGAACAGACATCCTTAGGGCGTCTTTTTGAACTCTTTGCAGTCCAGAGGACTCTCAGGAATCTTCTCCAGCACAACAGGTCAAAGGCATCTATTCTTCTGCACTCAGCCTTCCTAGATCATGGATACAGAAGCACAATAGCTCATATACATGAATCAGATGGTTTTTTATTAATTAAATTATTCTATGATTTTAAATGTTCAAAAGTACAGTATATATGAACATAACAACCATAACCGTCTGCGAGTCTCTGAAGTATCCACTACAAGTACTCACGCAGAGGCTGTAAAACTTACTCTTTCTTTCCTTTCCAGTGACTCTCCCATACTGGCTAACATATCTTGTGAGTGGAACTCCAACACCATAACTTCTCCATGCTCTGCCTTCAAGGTATTTCACAAACAGAGATGAACACCCTATAGTCAGTGATGCACTGCGAAAATTTTTACTACCCACTTGGTGGATGTGGCTATCTGTTGGCATGGCTATCTGTGGGCATTGCCTCAAACCCTCTGCCCTTTCCCCCAAGAAAAAAGAAAGAAAGAAAAAGAAAGAAATCTACCTTGCTGTCTTGCTTTGCGGAGATGAGGAGGATGAGTCCCAGAGCAGCGGCGCTGCTGGGAGGTGAGTAGGGCAAGTTGGTGGGCTGGCGCAGGCTGGCCTCTCCTTCCCAGCACCACTGGAAATATGTCACTGCCGGCAGTGCTGCTGGGAGGTGAGCTGGTCGGGTTGGTGGGCTGGTGCTGGCTGGCCTCCCCTTCCCAGCGCCACCGGAAACGCGTTCCATTTGCCTCACCCGAAGGGAAGTACGGACATGAAAGTGTGCCTTCGGCCCTGGGCGAGGCGAATGGGACAAGTTTCTGGCAGCACTGGGAGGGGGAGGATGAGAGTTGGGCATGGCTAGCCTAGTGGGCATGGCCTGGAATTTCTACTACCGGTTCACCAGAACCAGTGAGAGCCGGCCACAGTACAACACTGCCTATAGTAGGACTGCAAGCTGATGTGAATGTGAGGGACAAGACCAGCTCTACCAGACATGTGCATGGAGTAACCTTTTGTTTCAGCTTCTTTGCATTTCAGGTGATCTTTTGGTTTTCCCTGTGTACCATTCCTTTCATTTACTGTGAAAAGGGGTGCATTTGGGGGGTCTTTCCTGCTCATTTCCCCCCATTTGGAAGTGACAGAGTGGGGCTGATTAAGCAAGGATACACATGGCAGCAAAGAAGAAAGAAAATACAGGCGTGGCTGGCTGAGCAAGGAACCATATGCCAACAAGGGAAAGAGCGGGAGGGGAGAAAGCAGGGCAGTTAGACTATTGGAACATCAGCATAAAGCAATTTTACACAAAGTGGTATGAATGGAGGTGATGAATGTGGCCTGGATGATCTTGATGATGAATGATCTTTTGATGAACACAGAAGATCTTTATCCCTCTCATTCATTAAAATGGATCATTAATATTTCTGAGGCATTCAGAAGATGCTGAAAATGAACACATGACCTTCCTTGCATAGCTTGAACCCATTGGGAGTTTTGGTAACATTGATACCCAAATAATTCTTTATGTCACCTAAATCCCTTAACTTAAATTTCTTTCTCAACTGGTTAATAATACTTAAGGAAACATCAACAGTGGGTGAAATTACAGTGATGTCGTCTGTGAACAGTAAAAGAAATTGATCCCAGTCATTGATCCTACGGGCTAGTAGACATGAATCGGCTTTTGCTTGCACAAAACCTATTTCTTTCAAGTAGGAAACCAGACATTTGTTCCATTCGTGAGCACTCTGTTTCAGTCCATAGAGGCTCTTGTTAAGTTTCCAACAGTGAGTCTGTGACTTGGAATCAAAACCAGGGGGTAAACACAGATAGGTTTCGTGATTTATAGGAGCATTCAGGTAAGCTGTCTCTAAATCCAGGTGTCTTACATCTTTGCTGCCCAAGTCAATGCTGTTCTTAGGGTACTTGCTTTCAAATCGGGTGAGAAGACCTCGTCATAATCGCCACTTGTTTGGGCGAACCCTTGTGCGACTAGATGGGCTTTGTAAGTAGCAGTGCCCTCAGTACTTTTCTTTAATTTGTATACCCATTTTGACCCAATTACCTTGTGATCCTTAGGAATGGGGACTACATTATAAATAGCTAAGTCTTTCAGGGACTGCTTGCATACCAAGCCTCAGCTTCTGAAGCCAGTAGGTTCTCTAAGTCCCTAAAGGAACTTGGCTCGATTACACAGGATCCAGCAAATGATGCCTGGTACCTGTCTGGGGGTTTTCTCGGTTGAGTAGACTGGTGTAGTACTGGACTAACTGGGTGACTTTCTACCTCATCAGGAACCACCAGTTCTGGTTCAGAATCAGACACAGGATCTGAGGGAGATGGAGATTGATCCTCCTGCTCCTGCTCCTCCTATTTTACTATTGGCTGTACTGGTTGATCGGACTGAGCTGGGATGGGACTGGGAACATCTCTAGTGTTAGAATCAGATTCAGGAAGAGGACCTTGGTTAAAATAGTGCCACTGGTTGTGCTCCAGAAATTTTGCTGAAGCGCTATAGAAAATCCGTTTGGTGGCTTGGTCCCAAAATCTGTAATTCTTATGAACCAACAAAACATAATTTACATGCACAGTGTTGTCCTTTCCTTCTTAGCTGAGACGGCACATGAACCCACACAGGACAGCCAAATACTTTAACATAGTCCAAGTGTGGTTTACGGTTGTGCCAGAGAGTAAAGGGATGTTGTTTATACCTGGCTGGTAGGTATTGTTCATGATATGATTAGCACACATTGCAGCTTCTACCCACAAGCTATGTGGCAAGCCACAATTGTTAATCATCATACGCATCATACTCTGTAACGTCTGCCCATGCCTTTCAATATAGGCATTATGCTGGGGCCTATAGGGAGATGCCCTTTTATGCGTGACACCAGCTCTCTGGAGGAAATCAGTAAACTGATTGTTGACAAACTCTGACCCATTATCAGATACTACAGTAATTAGCTTATTTGTCTTTTTCTCCGCAAAACACACCCACATTTTGAACGCATTGAAATGATCTACAATACTCAAGATATACTTTGCACCACCAAGTGAAGAACTTTTTGGGCCAATGAGATCTATGAACACTAGCTCTAGGGGCTTTCTGGTATGAAAACCACCTACCCTGTTGGCCGAACTTGCCTTACTCTTCTCCTGATCACAGGGAGTACATGAAACAAATTTGTCACACAGTTTGATATTGATACCAGTAGAGAACTGGACTGTGCATTTGACATCTTTGTAATTGATGTGCCCTAACCACCTATGGGCTAAATGGATGCATTCATTGTGCACTGGCACGTTATCAAAGGAAGAGTTCACCTGAACAACATTGGGTGAACCATCCCAAAACACAAACAGGCGATCAGATATTGGCACATTCAGGACAGTGCTTTCCTTCTTGACGCAACAAAGTCCTTGCTAAAAGTCACTATGTACCCTTGTTTGAGGAGGGACCCTACAGACAAAAGGTTAAACCACAACTTAGGCACATATAACATGGGCATGCTGCATTTCAGTGAAGGACAATAGGCTACACCCATGCCTACCACTTTGAGCAGCCAACCATTAGCAAGAGTAAAGGATTTTGTACTTTTGGCGAAGGTGGTGAACAAATCTCTGTTTCTAGTTATGGTCTGTGAGGAACCATTGTCAACTACCCCACACCCTGAGTCGGTTCTTTCAGACCCAACCACACTTAAAGTAGTGGCCATGTTTACGCTTACCCTTTTCTTACCCCTTGCTCCCTTCTTTTTCACAGAACAATTTTTTGCAAAGTGACCAACCTTGTTACATATTAAGCATCTTTTAACTACCAGTTTCCTGCTGTGGCTTATCTGGTTTAGGCACACAGGTGGGAGGGATTTTCCGCAACTGTGCGGTCTTCTCCCTGTGCCTGCTGAATTCCAGCAAGTGAGCAGCTACATATTGAAAGGTAACATCCTGCCTGGAAATAGCTTCCATTGTAGCTACCAGAGTATCAAAAGACTCATTCAGTGAAGACAGCAGAATAAAAGATAATTGCTGGTCAGTAAACTTCAGCCCTGTTTCAGTTAAAACCTGCTCTATTTCCCTAAACACTTGCAGGTGAGCAGTCATGTCCCCACCAGTGGGCAACTTGGTGGGGACATACAATACTAGTGAAGGGACTCCCACCCCTTTCATCCTAACAGATAATACATCCAAGAGGATGGCTTTGATGCACATAGCTTTTAAAACTCCTTTTATATTCACTCTGAGTTCGAGGCCTTGAATTATGGTAGCCACTTCTTTTTTTCTCATGTGTCACCAAATCTTTAACAGTTTCAGGATGATACAGTTGTATAGTAACTAAGTACAGTGGTACCTCAGTTTATGAATACCTTGGTTTATGAATGAAAATCCATTAAAAATAATGCCTATTTTTACGATTTTTTTCTGCAACACGAAGCAAGTTTTCCCAGGATGTATTGTGCCTGGGAGGTTAATAGCACCGCCCCCATGCATGCTGGAATCTGTGAGTAGCATGTTTCAGTTTGTGAATTTTTCACAATATGAAACTTCTAAGAGAATGCATTAGATTCATAAATCGAGGGGCCACTGTATTGTCGTTTCCAGAATAGTGAGCACAATATGGTGTTCTCCATGCTGGAAACTACTATACCTAGTTTAGCTGGTGTAGGTGCTGGTGTAGGTACTGGTGTAACTGGTTTGGCTTCTTAGTTTTTGTCGGGTTTTCCAGAAACAGTAAAAGGTCAAAATCTCTTCATACTCAATACAGCAATAACTGGATATTTCAAAAGGGTGAAAACAATAGGAAGCAAATCTGACAGATTTGCAGAATTTGATAAAATTTGCAAAACTGATAGATTTGCAGAAGCACAGTTCACTCATTTCACACAGCCTTTGTTTAGACCTTTTGAGGAATGAGGACAGATCAATGGAGGAGGAAAAAGTTAGCAAATATACTACTGTTCTGCACATTCAGTTGGCATAGTTTTGTGTATCTTATGTTAAATCAGCTTTCCTCAAATTGGTGTTCTTCTAATTTGTTGGACTTCCTTCATTGCTCCCACAGTTTCTAGCCAGCAAAGCCACTGGTAGCTCAACATATCAAGAAGGGGCCAAGTTGAGGGGGTTGTATAAAAAACTTATCTACTTGGATTGTGTAAGATGAACCTAATCTTCCTATATAAAGCCACGTACCAGGCAGTAAGGAGAATGAGCTCTCTCTCCCCCACCCCGCCACAGTGTCAGACTGTCCTTCACATGTTGGGTCATACATGAGTTGCAAACCTGGGCATGAGAAAGTTGTACAACCAATCATGGGAAGGACCAGCCCTCCTCTGATGGGAAGATGTCATTGTGCAATTGTGCTTGCATACATGATTGTTTTGCAACAGGATTTGGGCTGCAGATATTTACTCACGTTATTTTGCAAATTTCACACACCCAGACAAGCATCTGATTTTCCCTTCAATATTGGCCACACACTTTGAAATTTATTCTTACATCTTAAGGGCTAGATCAGTGGGTCCCAACCTTGGGTCCTCAAGTGTTCTTCGGCTACAGCTTCCAGAAATCTTGGGCATCAGAGCCAATGGTGAAGGCTTCTGGGAGCTTTAGACCAAGAGCATCTGGATACACAAGGTGGAGAATTGTTGGTCTAGAACAGTGATGGACAGTCTTGGCCCTCCAGCTGTTCTTGTACTTCAATTCCCAGAAGCCCAAATCAGCACTCCTGCTGATCAGGGCCTCTGGGAATTGAAGTTCAAGAACAGCTGGAGGGCCAAGACTGCCCATCACTGGTCTAGAAACTTGCTTTTCCTATAAATACTAAATATCTTATAAACCTAAATATTACTACACCAGGAAGGAATACACAATCTGAGAGCAAGGGTAGCACTTGGTATTGGGTAAAGATGTCTCAGTGAGTTGCATGCTAATTGTCTCTCCTAGTCTGAACTCCAGATCAGATGGCAATTCAGTTATTTTTCAGCACAGCTTCCTGCATCGCTCAACACAAGACACAGAAAATGGAGCACTCATTTGCTGACTTACAAAAACCATAGTTGAGGTCGGCTAATGAAGCAATGCAAAGAAGGCTGTTCTGTGCCCAGCTTCAGGATAGAAATACCAACCCTCACCCTTCACTATTCATGTATTCAAGCACTGGACTTTTTTTCCAAATCTAGTTAAGCTGTAGTAAAGCTTACAATTTCTCAGGAAGATGTCAGATTATTGTTATGTTTAGTAGCTCACGAAGCAGACAGTAACCCTCCCCCCCAATTTTAAAAAAATCCGATGTGAAATAAATATTGCAAAAATCTAAGCTTTACCAAAAATATACTAGAAGTGGGTTCCCATTGTTCAGTAGTCAACCTTTGGAGGTAACGAATTAACTAACAGAACACAAATGAAGCAAGAAAGGTACAGTAGCTACTTTCTTGAAAACAAATCCAATCTTTTTCATTCCTGCCATTTGTTTGAATTCTTCCTCGAGGCAAGCTGGACAGCTGCACTACTGAGTTTTTTAGTCATGGGTTGTAAGCCCCACCTGGCTAGATTTGTTTAGCAGACAGCTGGCAGAGGGAAATAAAAAGAGAGAGAGAGACAGAAGAGAGAGATGCACAAACTGCTTCTAAAACAAAAAGAGAGGGAGAGAATAATTTTAAAAATGAATTTCTGCCTTTGCGGGGTTTATTGAATTTATATGTGTGTGCATATGTGATACCTCTTCCAACCAACCCCAACACCCCCCCCCCCATTTTATACACACACACACACACACACACACACACACACACACAGTAGTGTACATACCAGAGCCTTTGAGAATGAGGCTGGAAAATTGAAGGAGATAACTAGGCTTGCACAATCCTAAACATAAGGAAGAAAATAGTCTCATTTGTACTCTTTTGTTTAATTTGTAGTCACTTCACTTTACAGGTTCACACACACACAACTACATTAGTTTTAAATTAACTTAGGCTATGCTTTATTATGTTTCTGAGTATTATTGTGGCTTTCTAATTTTTTAAACAATCCAAATGGAATGTTTTTTCCAGCTTATAGATAAGAAGGAGGCAAAAAAAATGTGGGAATGGCATCCGTTCTGCATCTGTTTCTCTCTCAAACCTATCAAATATCTAATTTTTGGCATTACTGTTGGCTCCAACAGGGGGATGACATAAACCAGCTTTGTGGTTATATATTTCACTTTTAATCTCACAAAAATGAAAATCTGCGCTGAAATGTCCCTTTAAACGCAACTCCACAAGGCTCCCCTGCCCCCACAAACCATAGAAAAGGGCGTTAGCCTGGTTTGACTTAATATACAGCATATGTAGAAACTTGATTTTCAACTTACTCAATACTACAAGCTAATCTAAAACCATCATTAAAAAAAATCAATATTTTAACAGTTTCAAAAGGAAAGGACACCGTTAAAAACATATGGTGATGAAACAAGTTATGACACAGAAATCAACAGCCTAGCATACAAACACATGATCTTTCTTGCACAACATACATGGTGTTGATCTCAACACAGTTCTTATAAGCTGCTGAATTGAGTAACATTTGCTTCTCTAGGTATCCCACAGTTCAGACATGCATTCTTTATTATATAGATGAACATGGTAGACAATGTTTAGAAGACTGGAAAAGAATATGGTTTGGCTATCATCCAGCTGGAGAAACTCCATGCAAATAAAGGCCAAACTTGAGATCAAGGAAGCCCTCTTAACCCTTCCATTTCCAAATGCTAACGGAGGATGGAGGGGACAAAACATTTGTATTGGAGACAAGGATTGAGGAAAGGACATGTTGAGGAGACAGTACGCATTGCATACATGGACCTCATCCAAATGCCCCTGAGCATCGCAGGCCCAAGCTGAAGGTGTAAATAGCCCTTGTATATGAAACATTTATTCACCCTAATTAAGGACACAAATGGACTAAGTGTGGGAGACCCATGATCATAACTTCTGACTTTAGTTTTTAAACTAAAAATACCTGCATTGGTCCAATGAAATCATGGGGATCATGGGATAGGCAGTGTATTCAATACCCCCCAAATTGCTGCCACAGATACTGCAGTGGCCACAGAGCCACTCCAGTCAAATGTTCTCACTTGGGTAATTCCCACAGCATCTCCGCCATCTAAACCCACCCCTTTTAAGCTCTAAGTTAAATTTAGCCTTGCAATGGGGAAGAATGAAAATCCATGTTTTGGAAAAGAAAATCAGTTTATGCCTACCACATGATCACAGAAATAACTGCAGAAGCAGACAGCGCTGGCTCTTCGGCTTTGAAACAGAGATGAACACTGAATCCTAGAGTCGGATACGACTGGCTTTTGAGCAAGAGAAACCTTTAAGACATGCAAATGAGTGCTTACCAAAAATACAACATGGAACAAAAACCTCTACCTTGGCTTGAAATGAAAAACCTCTCCTTGGTGGAAACATCCCAGCTATTAAAGATCAAGCCTTGAAATAAATTTAAGCCATTACATAATATTTCAGTTTCCTTCCCAGAGCAGGAACACCCCCACTGCTCCACACACTTCTTCTCTTTTGGCTTCCTTCCACCAGTGCCTATACATCTCGACAGAGCATAGACTTCATGGAGCCATGTGTGATACATGCATTTTAAGAGTCCAAACTAACCAAAAACATGGGTATCAGTATCAGATGCTTCAAAGGGAAGGAGGTTCTGTGCAGCCTTAATCTCTGGGGTATTGAGGAAACTCAACGCCCATTCTCTCTCTCTCTCTGTGTGTGTCTCTCTCTCTCTCTCTCTCCCTCTCAGGATGTTCTTGACAGAGAGCAAAGAGAGATGTGCTTATTGTGTGCAGGAACTGTGCCGCCATGGAAAAGAAGGCAAAGCACAGTTGGATGTGGGCAGCAGAGGTCACTTTAGGTTGGTGACTGACCCTCCTAGGCAATTAGATCCTTGCTAGAACCTAACAGTTTCTCTGTAGTTCACTATAGACAATTACATATATTTGGTCAGATAATTATAGGAGTTGTATCTCTTTCCAGTTTTCACTGTGACTCATTAGCATTGCAAAGCTTTGTAATCCTCTCTTTCCCCCCCCCCCCCCGCCCTGCCCACACACAAGCCCTGCTCCAGTCCTTCTTCATCTCCCTCTGTTTCTCCAACCTCCCCCGCCCCCCAAACACACACAACATACTTACATATTAACAAAGGAGGAAAAAAGAGACACAAGAGGGAGAGGCAAGACTAATTTGATATTTCTCAATTCTTTGGCAAACATTTTGTTAAGAGTCCACCAGTGTCTGTTCTCAATGAACCAGAAACCTCTGCCAACTTCTTTACTAAGGGAAATTGATTCTTGTTTACTCCTTTTCAGAAAAAGAGAAATCATGATGAATTTTAATAGGCTAACCCCCCACTGTTCAAAATCTCTCTCCTTTAGCTGCATGTGCTTTGAAATACGTAAATCAGAAATAAGCCTGGATTTTAAAAAGAAAGGGGGTCAATAGAAGAGAGGGAAGCAAAAAAAAATTCCACAAATAACACTCATCCTTACTTTTGGCTTCATTCAGCCACCTTTTCTTTTTCCCTCCATGTTTCTCACCCTAAGGAGAACGACAATATTTTGGTGCTATGTTACCAAAGGCCCTAATGATAAATTCACCTTTATTATCTTCTTTCAAAAGATCTGAACAAAGAGCAAAACTGCCAGAGGTGTTTTATTCCTTTACTGAACATTTACATAATTTCATTTCACTTCTGTTAAGCATATACCTGCTGCTCCAGGGAGAACCATCTGAGAAAATAGAAAGTCATCAAAGCTGAAGAGCAGTGGCATAGGTAAATATTCCCAGAACCTATGACTGCTGTGATGTACTCAGCCACAAATAAGCCTAAGAAAGTGTTATTTTGCAGAGTGAACACCAGTGTATAAGAGCACACTTTGACGCACTCACCTCTCTCTTTGTCATACCATTCCCTAGGCCATTGTTGTCAAACCTTGGCATGCCAGGTGTTCTTGGACTTCAATTACCAGAAGCCCGTCAGCACTCCTGCTGATCAGGGCTTCTGAGATTTGAAGCTCAAGAACATCTGGAGTGCCAAGGTTTGCCATCACTGCCCTAGGCTTAATCAGTAAGCTCTCCAATAGTAGTGTTGGGGTACACAGAAAGAACCTCCTCAGAGATTGTTGTATTTTTGAACCACAATTGGCCATACCCTGGTAACAGCAACCTTGTTTTGCAAGCTAATCTTTCTCACACTAGGTCAGGCAAAAGGAACTGCAGAATGAACTCACCAAAATGTGCCTTGATTTTCGCAGTTTGATGTCTGACCTAGACATGGAAGAAGAAGAAGCAGTAGTGTTTGCCAGAGGTGAGGCTCCATGCAAGACAAGAATAGGAGGCCTTTAGCTTAGTTTTGCAGCACATGTTCTACATGCAAAATCCCCTGGAATGTAAAAATGATATCATCAGTTGCACCCACATTTTGGGCATTAAAAGTCCTCTGCACACACATCCTTTAAAAGCATCCTTAATCTTAATAGATCCTTATGGCTCAAGGAAAGCCTTTAGGCATCATGGGATAGACAGATAACCCAAAATTGCTGCCACAGATCCTGCAGTGGCCACAGATCCACTCCAGTGGCCATTTCCAGATGTTTAAGACTACCCACCCCATCCTGTGGTTCCCCAACATCTCTCCAAAGACCAGAGTGATCCAACAAAGTCGAAGAACTTTGTGTGGGGGAGGGAGTAATAAGAAACTTTTGTTTATTTATTTATTTATTTATTTTATTCGATTTGTATAGCCGCCCCAATTGGCATGTGACTCTGGGCGGCGTACATAAAATCCCCAACATTTAAACAATAGAAACCCATAAAATTCTTAAAAACACTGAAAAACTACCTGAAAAAATTACCAGAATATGGCTGCAGCTGACGACATCATCAGAGTTACATGGCATAACTGTACATCACTAAGCTTCAGCTATTCTTATGTATTTGATTTGCTACACATTATTGTTTAGTAGCAGTTACAAATTATTATGGGGGTAGGTTGATGGGGAAAACCCTTTGTGGCATAGTGGGTAAACTGATAGACTAGGACTTAGGATACCTGGATTCCAAACCACCTTTGGTCATGGAAACTCAAGATGGACTGGGTGGAAATGATAAAACAGCTCCTTAAAATATTTTACATACTTTGAAGGCCCTAGTAAGGTGACTCTAAGTGGGTTCCAACTTGACATCATGCAATTCACAGGTTGGTGGAATAAGAGCAAAGAAGAATATCCTCAAAAAACATATTTCTAAAGGTGATGTATGCTACAAAACCCGAAACACTTTGCAGCAGCAGTGAACCGAGCAGCGAAAAACAGTTTCCCTTCTCCAAGCACCTGAATTTGCCCTGGCAGTTTCAATATGGAGCTCTGGGCCAGCCTCACTGAAAGTTCCTCATGTAATTTCAGCCTGAGGTGATCTGGCTGCAAGCCCTCACCATTTTTGTTGCGGTTTTGCATTACCTGGATTCCAAGCTTTCAACATAATTTTGAACAAGGGCAAAATCATGCTCAGAGATGTGCAATGCTACCGAGCTTGCAAAATCAGTTCCTAGGCTTGCTTGGCACACAGCAGAGGAGGGTTTCTTGCAAGGAATCTGAAGATACTGTGGTCTATACTCATGTACCAGACCATATCCCATTCTGCATCTTAATTTTAATACAAATTTCATCCCCTGCCTCCTGCCTTTCTTCAGACAGCTTACCTTGAGATAGCTAAGAAAAATGTTGCATTCTTCCCCTGTGAATGTAAGCATCCTCCCAAGCAATTAATAGGACAAAATCAACTGGACCCACTGATAAGCATGTAAGACACAAGCTGTTTTAAGGAAGGATGTCACTTAATTGCTTTCAACTAGATAGACGTGTGTACATCTATACTGCAGATTGTCACCCACAATTACCAACCCACTTGTCGTATGATGGGCAGTCAGTGCCAATCCTGGCTCCCTGGCATTGAGTCTATGTTTTAATGGCTGTAAACATTGCCTTTTTTGCATAAATACATAAAACATTTTACATACGGCCAAAGTAAACCACAGAATCTGGGGGAGGGGGGGCATAGTTATGAAAATGATCCTGGTTTTATCTTAAATTGTTTGGGGGCTTCAAGGAGAACTAACAGAGCACTTGGGGGACTACAATTCTTAGAATAGTTGGCTTAAGAGGTCAAGGAAGCTAAAGTTTTAAAAGAAATGCCCAAGTTGGTAGAATAACATTGTCAATGGCTAGTAGCCATACTGGCTATACATTTCCTCCAAGATGAAAGACAGCATGGCATCGAACCCTGGTTGCTGGAAACAGCAGCAGGAGTATCTCTTTGGCCACTTTGGGAACCAAGATGTTGGACTAGATTGTCCTCATCATCAAACTAGTAAGGGATTGAAAAAAATTACCTTTTTGGACTACAATTCTCAGCATATTCCTGGCTACAGCCAGCAAGGTTTTTCTGACAGCTGTGTCTTATTTTTAAAGTAACCTTTCCTATCCCTGATCTTCTTAGTTCTGAATTCTCCACCATTATTACTTCTACCCTGGTTGCACGTTTCATAGGGATAAGGTGAGGCTGCACTCCTTGTATCTTCTTGACCTCTTGACCTAAGAGGAAGAAATTAATTGCACCAGGGAGGAGCAAACTTTGCATTTCTGGGGACCACTTTTCTAAAACCAGGACACTTTTGGGATTGGTATCAGTCCCTCAAAATGATACCAGAAATGAGCAGAAAGTGTCAAAGGATGTAATGTTTTTTAGTTTGAAAACAAATTTCTGATTTTTTAAAAAATATGGGCATCTAGCTAAAATAAGGTGCAGCGACAGCCTACTTCTTATTTTGCAGGAATTCTCCCATATTAAGCCCTCCCTCACCCTTACTTCTGCCCTCAATGATTTCATTTCATTTAATATTTCTATACCGCCTTTCTCAGACCGATGGCCGACTCAAGGCGGTTTACATAAGACATGAAAAACAGATATTACAAATACACAGTTACATAGTTCAATTAATCAATCATTCAAATATAACAGTATGAAAATACAATAGGGAGAAAAAAGGAAATAATAATAATAATACAGTCCAGTAAAGTACAAAATGAATTATTTAGTAGACATTTAAATTCTAACATAGCAAAATTAATTACACAATCCCTTGGCTACTAACGTCCCCAAAATGGAGCCCCATGGCTCGCACGTCATGAATGACGCCAAAGAAGAAGACGGCCCGGCCCCAACACAGCTGAGGCCAGGAAATGGACCGACAACTCTGGTGGTGTGGCTTTTGAGGGTCCTGCCACAACAACGCCAGTCAGCTGTGCTCCCACCTCCCCTGCCAGGCAGGGTGGGGGAGGGAGCCAAAGGTGGAAGACCGGCTCTGGTGGTGCTGGTGGCACAGCTTTTGAGGGTCCTGCCACAGCAACGCTGGTCAGCTGTGCTCCCACCTCCCCCGCCTGGCAGGGTGTGGGAGGGAGCTGAAGAGGTGGAAGTCCATGATGGTGACAAAAATGGCCTATAGGCTGACTGATTTCTACCTTCATTAAAGAGAAAATGGAAGAAGATTCAATCCTGTATTCCTCCACACAGGGTCTATAGGTTAACTACAAATGCCTTACCTCTACCACCATAGGAGGAGTGTCAGAGAGGGACCCTTTATCAGTTGTTTATTTCCACATAACAAAGGCTACCTCACATAGTCCTGGAGCTGCTGCCACATTTTCTCCAATGAGTGAAGTCTCCTGACTTTGTTGATTTAAACAGTAACAGACTACCTGAATGAAAAAGACCCTCATGAGCGCCTGTTATGATGTCTGGATTCCCACAGGCTGCTGCCAGGGACAGGCACAGTTGTGACATGGCTTTTTTTCTAACAGATATTTTAAAAAAAAAACACCGTAAGTCACCCATAACAAAGGATGGGGCCGAAATGGGCATGACAATATACTTCAGCTCTAGAAGTGCCAACGCTATTTTAAATTCCACTTTCTTTAAGGGCAGGCGATGAAGCTTTTCTCCAAGACTTCATTTCCCTGAAAGTTAAACAATTAACCTTTAGCTGATTAATGTTGATGTCTGGGTGGTGGTAAAGTCATAAGAGCAGGATCAGTTTAAAAGCTGAGAGCCTTAAATGCAGGAAAAGCAAACAGAGTTGCCAGTATTTCTATCCCTTGGTATGACTTTAGTGTAATACAGTACTGTACTTGGAAAAATTACTCTTGGGATTACAAATCACAGGTCCACTGGGAGGTTTGCAGAATTGTTGTCCAAAGTGTAAACTTTTCCAATCTCTGCTTGCATGCTTTTGACAACAGGCTGAAGCATAAAAATGCAACAAGTCGGGGTTTTTCCCCCTTCCATCTCAGGAAAATCTACACCTCTTGCTTGTTACATATCGGCAAAACAGCCAGAGGTCCAGGAGCAAGAAGGATAAAGAGGGTTGACAATATTTCCCAGATCTCTCTCAAAAGACAAGCTATGCCGTATAATGGCACAGCATAAATTTCATTTGAAGTATGGAAACATTGTTTGCCTCTCTCTTGCTCTCTCCTTTCTGCACCATGGCATCTGTTCAAGATGGTTACTCAGTGTCATGTATGTCTGATCCTTCTTGTTTCATCTTCGCCCACCTGGATCCTTCAACGTCAGGATCTGCCTTCCTCCCGGAGGTCTCCCGATTGTGTACTAACTGGGCCTGACACTGCTTACCTTCTGAAATCTGACAAGATCACAGGCAGATTGGGTTTGGCTCCAGGCACCCCCCTGAGAGGGTGGGGGATCACAAAGCAATAACAGCAACCGGCTGGCTATATACAAATAAAATGTGACAAACATCAGAAGTTTTTGGGTGGTTCTGGGCTGTGTGGGAAGCTTTCGTTTGGGAAGGCTCACACCTGTTTCTTCTTAACAGGGCCCTTCCCAGACTGTGGCCTTGTGCTTCATGTGAAGACAAGCAATTATATGAATATAATCAGAGTCAAATCCTATGCAATTTACACATTAAAAGGAGAGAATGATGCATGGAATAAAACCGATTTGTCTAAAGCAGTTAAAGCCTTTAAGCAAATGCTGATGCTGAAAGGGGACAGACAAAAACAGCTCCTCTATCCCATGACTGCTTCACAAGCTTTGCTTTAAAAAGAACCAGAAAGGAGATGGCCTTTATTTCTTGCCTTTTTAACGTCATACTCACTGACTCCACAGAGCCTAAATATAAGGAATATGGTATCTTTTTATGCATTGTGATTGGCAGCTGCTGCTTCCTCCTCCTTCTCCACCTCCTTATTCTCATACTGAATTCCCAATGGCTCTAATCTAACAACCCTACAGCAGGCAGAAATTTACCAGGTGAAGTTTTTCCTACCATTTCAGCAATATGCTAGAGAAAGCTGGCACTGTTTCACTTACTAATTTTCCATCTATCATCCTTTTTAAAACATCAGAGGAGCCATTCCAGGGGGGAAATATAGCACTCTGATTTGATTTCCATTAGTACAGATGATTCAGCCAGCCTAGGATATAGCTTTGCACATCTGACAGAGCAGTTTCAAGCCCACAAAACAGTAGTCCTTGAAGTGCAAAAAGAGATTTGTTTTACTTCTTATATAGCATTTTTCACAAAGGTGATAACTGTGGCCATCCAGATGTTGTTAATGTTGACTTCTATCATCCTTTCACCTCAGGCTATGCTGGCTAGGGCAGATGGAAACTGCAGTCCAGGAACATCTGGAGGATCACATGTTCTCCACTCCTGATGCACGGCGTCACACTATACAGTCTTTCTAATGTGGCCCTCCAGATACTGCTTTGGTTGCTTGATGGCAAAATGATTACTCTTTCTTATTTTTACTTCCTGCATCCCAGAAAAGAGCTTCAGCTCCAGTTATGTGCTTCCAGACAAGAGGGAGGGGTGATAAAAGTGAGCAGCCAGAATCCTATTGCTGTTCATGTAAGCTTTGTGTCTAACTAATAGTAGCATATGACCAGTTACTTGGTCATGATATACTCTGAGACTTCATCTATTAGCCACAATTAGCATAATATGCAAGCCTTACAAAAACACCAATTGGATTTTGGCAAACATCTTGTTCAATTGCCTGAGAATGTGGGAGACAAGGAAGAACTAGTACCTTGGATACCTTGGAGTTGTTATTCAGTGAGGAGTCCGCACAATGGTAGATGTCTCCATGACAACATTCTGCACATGCAAATGGGCCTGAGAAATCATGTGGGTGTTGTTGTTGTTGTTGTTGTTGTTTTAAAAGCCATTTGTATATCATGTCACCTGCTGGTTAGGCAGACCATGATGTGTGCCCTCTGCTTTCACCTTGCTCAAGGGATCCGATGGAGGATGCTTTGGTGAGTTTTAGTCCCAGCCTAACATCATTGACAAGAGATGGGTAACACTGCCTAGCTAGACCACTCAAGCCCTCATGCCATGACAAGGCTCTCAACTAGCCAAGGGGTGGTGGTTGTAGGGCAAATAATAATGATAGGAAAAGATATGCAAGTCCATTCTAATTTAAGCCATTGTTCCTTTGTTTCTCTCGCCTTTTCCTGTCAGTCTTTCCAATACAACCTTACAGCCTAGTTTTGAATGTACTCCTAAGGTGCTATGGTTGTGTTTATGTGTGTGTACCTTTTCTTCATAAAATAAGGCTATTTAAGCCAACAGAAAGTATAGCTATCTAGCGACTTGTAGGAGCTATGGCATATAGTGTAGCCTATTCCTCAGTGGAAGTTTCCCCACTCTGGGTCTCACAAGGTTTGTGGAGTGCAGCTCCTATTATTCTCCAAACTGCTGGCTGGGACAGATAAATGTTGTAGTTCAAATGTGCATGTTTGGTTTCAGGAGAGGGGAGCTGGATCATGGAGTTGGAATAGAACCTCATTCGAATCCAAACCTAGCCATGAAGCCCTCACTCTTACTGCCATGAACTCTATCATGGTCCATCAGCCGAAGGCACTGTGAGGATAAACTGCAGGAGAACCAGTGCTTCTCTAAACTTCCTTTTTAGAAAATTGATTGCTTAACATTGTAACAAAAATAAGAACATAAGAACAGCCTTGCTGGAACAGGCCACAGCCCATCCAGTCCAGTATTCTGTCTCACACAGTGGCTAACCATTTGCTTCAGGGTATTATTCCCAAGCAGATGCCTTCACCTTCTTAGGATTCCCTGGAAATGGCACTGAGAGATATCCTGCCTATCTCTCCAACCCGGAGCTTGTCCTTAGGTATCCATAAGAATACAAAAGAAAGTGTGTAGATACACCTATGTCTACCTACCCCCCCCCCCCCATTGTGTCCAATGCATTCTGCATGCTGTTGAAAGCATCATCTATATTTTAGAGTACCTTTGAAATCTGGAAAAAGCTAAAAGCAGTATGGTTAATCTTATGCTAATTTTCTTAGGCATAAGCACCAATGCAACATGGAGTATCCCTTTGCAGGCGCACCCCCCCCCCCCAATAAAGGACTCAGACACCAATGAAAGTGGATAACGGCATTGGGCCACATTTATTGATTCATGCCCTAGTCCGAATTATAAATTTCTATTGGTAATTGACCAATCATAATTCTTAAGGCAAGCAGGCCGAAGTAACACTGGTAAGGTACCACCCAAAATTGCCAACGGCAATTGCTACAATGTATCCATTTGTATCAATTTGTTTGTTGACAACAAACAAATTGTTGACCGTAGTCAATATCTAACTAATGACCCCACCCTCTGACGCGTATCCGTAAAATCACGGGGTGATGCATGCTGTCTAGCTATAGCCATCACCCCGTCGCCTAGTTCGTCGTTGACCGGACAACGTTTAACCAACTTATGCCTGTCTAGTGTTGTCCAGTCAATTGCGAACTTGCCGGATACCTGTGGGTCATAATGTTTACCTTACCAGTGCTACCCGCCACACGGAGGGGCTTCAAAGAAGGCTCGACGCCCCCCCCCCCCAGACCGTCAGCTCGGTCAACAGGCCTGCTCGCCAATCACCCAACAGGAGGTCCATACCTCCTCGTGACAGATGGACCCCATCCCCTGCATACAAGTCATAACTTTGGAGGCTAATAGCGGGGTGACGACTGACCCTCCCCCAAGCCCTGTCGACAAGGAAACGCGCCACTGCCCTATTCACCATGCGTCTAGCGCGGTCAAGGGCCAGGAGGTCAACGCCCCCTCTGTAGGAATGGCGCGGGACCATGTCCGACCAAACAAGGGTTGTGGCGGGCCAGACGTAATGCAGGTAGGCGAGGTCCTCGCAAATCGCATGCTTCAGCGACAAGCCGGTGACCTGGCCCAAATCATTGCCCCCCAGGTGTATGATCAGAATGTCAGGCGGGTCAGCATTCAGGCCTGAAAAAAGGAAAGGCAGCAGCTCCCGCCATAACATCCCAGGCTTACCATGCCATGTGAGACTTGCGTATGCACCCAGTCCCAGTTGGGGTCCCCACTCTGTCGCCGCAGCATAACGCGCTGCCCTGTGCACGTAGCTATGGCCCACCAGCCATACTGTCACCGGTGTAATACGACACCCCGGGTCTGTAAAGGAAAAAATGAGGGAAAGTAGGTAAGGTGACCGGGTTGGTACTCACGGGGGGAGTGGGCGCACATAAAATTGAAAACATTGCGATCCCCACCATCCCATGCTACGTATGTCAGCCCCTGAGTACCCAAAAGCCGCAGCGGTCGAGGCCGCCCCTATACGGAATGAATGAGTGCCATAGCGGGCACCTGGGAGGCCCACACTGGCCAGCGCTTTGCCCGTCACCTTCCAAAATTGAAATTTAGTAAGGGGAGACCCATCTTGGTGACAGAACAATGGGCCATGGTGCGTGCCACGCAGTGCCAGGAATTCCTGTAGGGCACCAACCGGACAGATGTCTGCCAAAGAACACCGTAGCAGTCGCACACCACTGCCGACGCCATGCTGATCGGTCTTAGAGGAACGTATCCTCAACTGAGCCCAGTCTTTGGCTACACAGACATCCTCGAGTTCCAGTGCCCTACGACTTGCATCCGCCTTAGACAGCATCACAAGCTCGCTGATGCGGAGCGCTCCAAAAAATGCCACCGTTGTGGCTGCATGGAACAGGGCTGCCTCATATGCATCAAAACAGAGGCAAGGCCAGCCCCGGGCCAACTGGGTAAGGACCCCTGGGGAAATCGGGTGGCGGTCGTCCGGGCAACGCCCGCGCTCACGCACCCACCCCTCCAAAACATGTCTCACACGGAAGTCAGAGGTGCTGTCCACATGACCCCCCACCTTGGCCATAAAAGCCAACGCTGAAAGCTTGGATGCTATGGTGCAAGGTGCAAGGCCCTGAGAATGCAGGTAAACCATGAACCGCAGAACATGGGTTACCAGGATCGGCCAGGTTCCTGGCAATTGAAATTGAGTACAAAATGCCCTGAAAGAATTAATTGCGTGGTGATACGCCTTACGGGTGCGTGGGGCTAGTGACAGGCCAATCGCCCGGTTCACCTCTCCTTGCCAATGGTCCATATCTCCTCCGGGAGTGGCGAGGGAAATTCCTCCGCATCCGGGGCCAAGGCACGGAACCGGGAGATCTGTAGGCGGGACAAAGCGTCAGCAATATCATTATTAACCCCTGGGACATGCCTGGCCCTGAACAGTACGTTGAGGCGCAGGCTGCGCAACACAAATTGGCACACTAGATCCATAACCCTGGGCGATTTAGAAGTCTGTGCATTTACAATGTGTACCACGGCCGCATTGTCACACCAGAAATGCACGACCGAGTTGGACCACTCCTGGCCCCATAGCATCAAAGCACCCAGGATAGGGAAAAATTCCAGATACGTGAGATCACGCAGGTGACCCGTGCCTGCCCAGGCCGGTGGCCACCCACCATAGGCCCACTTCCCATTGAAGTACATCCCATAACCCAGGGATCCCGAGGCATCAGACTGAATCTGAAATTGAGGGGAAGCCAGGAGGTCATGCCTCCAAAATGAGACCCCATTGAAGTCCCTCAGGAACTGTAACCAGACAAGCATGTCTGCCCTGATACCCCGGGTAAGCCTAACCCTATGGTGAGGCCTGGATAATCCTGCCATAGCGTCGCACAAGCGCCGGGCAAAAGCCCTGCCCGGTGCGACCACTCTGCAGGCAAAATTAAGGTGACCATGCAGCACCTGCAGTTCCCTCAGTGATGCCTTGCGCTTGGCCAACAAGTCCGAGATAAGGGCCACTATCCTCGACACCTTATCCCGCGGTAACCTAGATGCCTGCGCTATCGTGTCAATCTCCACCCCCAGGAAGACTAGCTGTGTAGATGGGCCCTCGGTCTTTTTGGGCGCTAAAGGGACGCCGAGTTCCTCCATTAGCGTCTGAAATGTGTTGAGGAGACGTGTACACGTGTCCCAGCCCCGTTCACCCCCGAATAAAAAGTCATCCAGATAATGGGCTACAGACCGGGACCCTGACCTGCGGACGAAAGCCCACTCTAGGAAGGTACTGAAACGCTCGAAAGCCGAGCATGATATGGAACAGCCAAAAGGCATGGCCTTATCAAAATAATATTCGCCCCGAAATTTGAAACCCAGCAATTCAAAGTCGCCCGGGTGCACTGGCAAGAGGCGAAAAGCCGACTTAATGTCGCACTTAGCCAGCAGCGCACCCGGGCCACATGAGCGCACCATGCGCAGCGCGTGGTCAAAAGATGTATACCTGACTGAGCAAAGGTCGTCAGGGATAGCATCGTTGACCGATCGGCCGGCTGGGTAGGACAAGTGATGGATAAGGCGAAACTCGCCTGGTGACTTCTTGGGAACCAAGCCCAGGGGCGATACCTTGAGGTTAGTGAACGGGGGTGCAGGGAAAGGGCCAGCGACCCTGCCCACATTGACCTCCTTATTAATGCTGGTGGCAGCCACTTCCTCCCTCCCCCTAAGGGACAAAAGGTTGGGGGCATCCTGAGGGGACCTATCACCCATGAAAGGAATACGGAACCCCTGTCTAAAGCCCTGAAGTAGATAATCTGCATCCTCCCCCTTCGGGTACAATGCGAGCCAACGCTCCAGCATGTCCACATTAATTGGGGAGGGAGCCTTTCGGTGAACCAGCTCCATCTGCGGCAGTCTTGCCAGCCCACTGTCCGCCCCTCCCTCTGCCCCGCGTCCCTCCAGGCCTGGGACAGGCAGAGGCTGCATGGGGGCCCGCACAGGTGGGACACTCATGTCTGTACTTGCAATTCTTCTTACTGCATGAACCATTAGACGAAAAAGTCCAGCACAGCAGTCGGGCTGGAACCCCCTGCCCCGCCACTTGGCGGGGAACCTGTGCTGGAGCCACTCGCTGGACCGCATGTCCACAATGGTATCTTTCCCCTGGTGCGGGGCACGTGGGCGTCATGTACAGCAGCCAAAGTCTCTGACATGGCTCATCCCACCTCATCTCAGGGTGCAGGGGAATTCGCATACGGAATTCCTCGTCATAAGCCAACCACGACGGGCCCGGAAAATCAACCATCGCCCGATAGATATTGTCCAAATACTGGACCATCGGAATTGCCAGATCCGGCCAGGCCCTCAGGTACACCGCCATGTAGATGAGGTAAGCCGGCAGCCAGTTGGCCCATGTCCATGGTGGCTTGCGACGACGTGCCTGTTCCTTATCCTTCTCATCCTGCCCCTCCCTCTCTTCCTTGGTGGGCTCCCTGTTTAGGAGTGAGAAGATATCAACATACTCCCCTCGCCATATTTTCTCTCTGGTGGCCTGTGCCAAATGGTCACCCAGTGGCAAGGAATAGCCCGCTGTTGGCAAGGCCGAGACAGGCACAGCAGAAACCGTGGGCATCTGGAAAGGGGGCTTGAACTAGCCCAGCCACCCCTAATACATTCCCCACAGGGTAGGAAATGCTACCCACCCCGGGGCCCTGGGTGGTGGTTGACGTCGCCTGTTGGTGCGTCAGCGGCTGTACCGCCGCACCACCCATGCGAGGCCAAGGCCATTGGAAAGCCCCCCCAACGTAGCCACATGTGTAGGTGCACTAGTTTGTACCGCATACTCACATGCTGCACCCCCGCGGGCCGCCCCCACCGGGGGCGTCGGAGCTCACGACCGCCGTAGAGCTCGCCGCCGGGGCTTGACCCGCGCTGGCCTGTTGGTCGGGGAGCTGTGAGGCAGTGGCCGAAGTCGCGCCACGCGCCTCAAGCTGCTCGACCCGTCCCGTCGCCTGCCGCTGCCCAGCAGACGACACGTCCAAGCGCACCCCAAAAGGAGCGCCAGCATGGCTGGCCCGAGCAAGGGAAGCCTCGAGTGCCGCCACGCGGGCCAGCAAGGCCTCCACACTGGCCTGGGGCCACGGGCCAGCCGGCCCGCCCGTTACGGGCGTGGGTACAGGCCCTTGCACCCCGGGGCCCGAATATGGCCATGACCCCACACCCAGGCCCGGGAGGGCCGGCGTGGGCACCTGCCAAGGGAGGGGACCGCACCACCCCCCAAGGCCGGAAGGCCCCGGAGTGAGCTGGGCCCCGATGGAGGAAGGCCCAGTGGAATGAGCACCAGGAGCGGCGTCCGCCGCTTGCGGGCCGCGGGCCGCAGCCCATACTGGACCCCTGCTCGGGTCCCCAGCCTCCGGCCAGGGGGTAATAGACCCCATCCCACCGGTCCCAGTGGGAGCCGGCAAAGGCGGCTGGTGGGAAGGCGCAGCCGCGGTCCTCCGACCCAGATTGCGCCTCCGCACCGCCCGAGCCGCGCTCGCGGCCGCCTTCTTCTTCGAAGGCATCTCAGTCGGACCCAAGGGAAGCTGAAAAGAGGAAAGTAAGCAGCCAAAAGGCTTCCCGCTCAAGGCAAAAAAGCGACGGAGTAAGAGGAAAAACTTCTCCGCTCCGTCGCTTTGCAAAATGGCAGCTCGGCTGCCTCGTGGCCACCCCTTTTATAAGGGAGCTGGCCACGCCCCTAACTACCCGGATGCCTTCATCCTGTGGGGGGGCTCCCGCAAAGAGCGCGGCGGCCATTTTGGCACCGCGCTTGCATACTTTCTGCATAAATATGTAGCAGATCAGTAAGTCCTCCAACTACCCTCTGGAGGTCTTTCCATTTTCAAATGTTCTTATCACACAAATGTCCATTTCTCCATACATCCTGACCAGGTTTCCTTGTACAGGACTAGGAGCAGGGCTGTAGCCAGTATTCTAAATGTGGAGGGGGGGGTGGATATTTTTTTCAGGAGGGGCACACAGGAGGAGGTCAGCCTTCACCGGGACACAGCGCACAATGGAGGGCTGGGGCTGTTTGTGTGTGTGTGATATCCCTGTGCTGTAAAGGGGAAGGAAAAGAGGGACAGCAGTGTAGGAGAGGCAAAAGCCGTGTGGATAATAAGCCCAGGAGTTTGGGACAGGTTTTGGCTGGGGAAATGCTTGAGGAACAAAGGATGCATGTGTGAGGCTTGGTTTTTAAAAAGGGCCACGCAGAAAGCTCACCAACCTGTGGTTATTGCTCGTTACGTGATGGGGCACAAAAGGTGTCGCTGGTTTGTGTGGGGCTTCCCCAGGAAAAGCAGCCATGATTCACCTCTCAGCAGTCCCTTCCTCCTCTCCCATCACATCGAAGCATCCCGGGGTGGAGTGGAGTGGATGTTAGCTCAGGGGGGACTCACCCCACTCTGGCCACCCCTTGGCTATGGCCCTGACCAGGAGATGGTCATCTCCTCCCTGCCCTTAATGTCCCTTGTCTTTTACACCCCTTTTACTTATTTTATCCCCCACCCCTGACATGGTTTCCATCTTCTATGCCAATGAGTCTATTTATTAATAAACCAGTGTTTTCAGAACACTGATGCATCAATAAACTCCAGCGCTGTTCAGTTAGTCAGCATTCTGGGAAATCCGTTCCAGTATTGAACAACTGTAAATCTTCATTATTGCCTCCAATAGCACAAACATCCCTCTCACCTTTGTGGCATCTGCTTCATTAATTTTAAGAGTGAATGTGTGTCTTACGTTTATGCACAAGGCAGTTAGCAGACTTGCAACTTTGGCTGAAGAAATGATAGTTAGGGACAATGGTGAACGCTTCTGGTTTAGATAGACACTTAAAATACAATGTTACTATACAACGAGGGCTGGTTGGGAGAGCACACACTAAAGTAAATGTCCTCTGTGTATGCAACATGTATTTTCATGCCATAGACACCAGCAGCTTTAATGCACCAAGAAGGACTTCACTCAACCACTAAAAGGCTTAGGTAACAAAAACCAGGATGTATATTTGTCTGAAAAGGAGAGCCATCCAGTATATGTCTCCAGAAACAAGCCATTATTTTCATACCTGCATGTTTTCTGCCAAATGAAGCAAAAGGATTCATTGTATTTTTCCCAGCTGGCCACATTCCCTGCCAGCATCAAGAGATTGTATGACCATAAATACTCAGAATATTTGCACAATATCACCATTACTTGCAATTTTGACTAATCAACATATGGCACCACATCTTTTCACAAGAAATAGGGTGGAATACACCAGTGTTCTGCCCCTTGGAATTATAATATACATTCATGTCAAAACCAACAGTGCTGAATTATTGCTGTTCAATGTATCTATGATCTGGAGTCAGAGGTCAGGGTTTCAATACAAAAGAGATTCAAAGTGAATCCTTACCTCCTGCCTAGCCCTTGATATGGAGTTGTGCTACATTCCTACATCAGCTGGTATATAGACTCATTTCCCCCAATTCTGAATGTGTGGCATAAACCCTTGCCTTAGTTGGACTATCTAGGCCTCTTGCTTGTCATCCATACTTTAAATGCTTTAAATAGTATTTGTTTGAGCACGCATATAGATTCTCTTGGATTCACATCTATAAATTCATGTACATATTAAAAAACCAGAAAATGAAATTTCAGAGGCATTTCTAGAAGATATTGCAACAATACACTTTTTTTCTTTTTTTAAAATTAATCTAGCAAGAATTCTGAATGGCACATCACCTTCAAGATCCTAAAGATTGTAATCTAATTCAAGGGTTTCCCATAACTTCCTCCATTCATTCATTCATTCATTTGATTTGTATGCCGCCCACACAACATATGCCGATCACAACCTGAACACAAATCACAAACTGAACACAAATCCAAACTATAATTTTTCAGTGACTGAAAAATAGGGTTGCATCCTCACTACTATTCCTGGCCACATTATAGTTGCAATCTCAATTCATTAATGTGGAATCTGTTAATGTCCCTTTATATCTTGAATACACCCAATATTACAGAATAATTTCTACCTTGGAATTTTGAAATAATACACTGAGATGAGGCAGCCAGTGAAAATACCTGCTTTGGACTTTTGACATTTATATTTTGACATTTCTGGAGAGCAGGTAATTTTACTCTCTATCTCCATTAGCGCACATGTCTTTTTGTTTGATTAGTGGGCAAGCTGAGAACAGGGAGTTTTAAATTACCTTGTTCACATCAGACCCATCAAGCAGGTGGGAAAACCTATCCAATACAGTTGCCTCAACATGTCTCATGCTGACTCCATGTCCCTCAGCACTCTTGGAATACTGTATTAGAAACTGTTCCACCACCACAGAGACATTAGGAAACCCAAGTGTACAGCATTACAGATTTTAGTTACTCTTGGATAACTTTTTTTTCATATGAAATAAGAAATCCCTGAAGCAGATCCATTACATGAGTGGGTTGTAACCTGGAGAAGAAAGATATGTATTAAAATACAGTGAAATTACAAATGCAGTATTGCTTCACAGTATTAATTAATCCTGAACATCTTCAGAATTTTTATATAAATACATGTGACATACCTAGCATGGCAAATTAATTTTTTATTATTAGACAGCTACTGCGATCAATACTAAATGAATTCATAATGATAAGTAACATAAAATAAAGAGCTACTGAAAAAACAATAAAAAGGCTTAGTCAAAGCTAGAGCATACTAATAAAAACCTGAACCATTAAGATAGAGATGGATATTACAAGATCTACAGCATGTTTAATTGAGATTGATGTTCCTCTAAATTTGGTAGCACTTAGACCAAAGCTTGTATAGGGCTCCAGCTTCTGTGGTGACTCCTGAGTAGACATGCCAGGTGAATAAAAATTACCTTTCAGATGTGGAACTCCAAACTTCCTCAGCCCTGTCCAGCATAGCAAATTGTTAGGAATCCTGAGTATTCTCATCAACAGCATCTGAGGGTCACAGATAATTGCCTGATCCCTTGTTTTCATCCCAAACCTATTATGGTCCTCTCTTTCCAATCTTTCACACACACACACAACTGAAACAAAACAAAACACAATGTGTGCTTTGTCCAAAGTAATCTAATGTCTACAGGAACCCATGGCACAGCAGTTAAGCAACCAATAATCTCCTCATGATCTGAATTCAATCCTGACAGGCTCAAGTATAATTCAGCCTTCCATCCATCCGAGATCACTAAAATTAGTACCCAGTATGTGTGTGTGTGTGTGCTAATTACCTTATGAACTGCTCAGAGAGTGCTGTAAGCACACATTTAATTGCTATTCCTGTCTCCTGTTTCCTCATCTCTCTACTGAACTTCCTACTTCCAGACATATAGTTGAATGAGGGACCTAGCACATTTGAAACAAATCTTCTTCCTATTTAAAAGGATGAAATGTGATTTTCCATTACTTGTGATGATTACCCTGCAAGCTTTCACTGGTCACCACAGACTAATGACAGGCATTGGAGGCCTACACTAAGTTTGGCCAATGGATTTCTAAACTGCAAGAATAAGCACAGTTTAGCAGTTACTGTGATGGGCTACAACATGTCCATTCCAGGAGTTGCATTTTTTAAAAAAGCAACTTTTCCAAGTTCTCGGAATAACTACCCTAAGAGAGAGAGATTGTGGGAGAGACAAGCTACACAAGAAGAATTCTGGTTCAATTGTAAAGATGTGGTTACATGCAGTGGTGGGCTCCAAAAAAAATTTACTACCAACTCTGTGGCCATGGTAAAGTGGGCATGGCCAGGGGGAAGCCCTGCATTGCACCCAAATTAGGACTACTTTATTTCAAAATTTGGATGAGTGAAGCCAGCCAGAATTTCTGCTACCGGTTCTGGCAAACTGGTGCGAACCTGCTGATGCCCACCACTGGTTACATGCTTACAAAACCCTACATTTGCATCAAATTTAGTACAGGTGAGATCGATTTAATAATCAAAATTCTCATTATAGACGTGTGGAAATAGATTTTTCTTTAAATCATTCACACAGTGTTCAGGGTAGCCCACATTAATCTTGTCCCAAGTGGGTTAACTTGAACAATCTGCTGGAGTTGTCTATTTTGCATAGGAACTTGTCAGTGCCGATGCATGATTTGGGAACATGTGCCAAATACCTTTTGTGTATTTTCCACCATCAGCTGGGCTGTCTCCACCCATTGGCTGATGGTGGTGGCAATCTGCCACAGAACCATCAAAGCCATTATCCAGTGCCATTAGATCCCCTTGATACAGCTGAGAAGAGGTCCAGCTTGATCCACCCATCTCAGCTGATCCTCATCCTCACCTTCATTTTTGAAAAATATTTATCCAAAGTGGCATAACACTACTTCAGATAAATATTTTTTAAAAAGAAAAAGATTGAATTGTGAGGCAGCTGGTTAAAGGGCTCCAGCTGATCCACATCAGCACGTACCCATGGATCAGCTGGACCCCCTATCAGGTGCCTTACAGATCACCATGGATCAGCTGAGAGGAGGGTCTGTCTTGATCCACCACAATCATTTTAAAAAAATATTTATTTGAAGTACTGATATGCCACTTTTAATTTTGTTTCTTAGGATCCAAGATCACTGCAGATGGTGATTGCAGCCATGAAATAAAAAGGCGACTGATTCATGGGAGACAAGCTATGAGAAACCTGGGGAACATAGTGAAAAGTAGAGACATCACATTGCAAACAAAAGTCCGCGTAGTCAAAGCAATGGTATTCCTGGTGGTAATGTATGGGTGCAAGAGCTGGACCATAAGGAAAGCTGAGCACAGAAAATAGATGCCTTTGAAATGTGGTGTTGGAGAAGAGTTTTGAGAGTACCCTGGACAGTGAGGAGAACAAATAGGTCAATCTTAGAAGGAATCAACCCTAACTGCTCCTTAGAAGGTCAAATAGTAAAGATGAAGCTAAAGTACTTTGGACATCAAATGAAAAGAGAGGATTCACTTGAGAAAGCCTTGATGCTGGGAAAGGTGGAGGGCAAAAGAAGAAGGGGTGGCAGAAAATGAAATGGCTAGATAGTATTGTAGACTCAATGGGTACAGAGCTGGGCGGGTTGAGGAGGATGGTGGAGGACAGAGGTGCCTGGCGGGCAATGGTCCATGGTGTCGCAAAGGGTCGGAAGCAACTGTGTGACTGAACTACGCAAATCAGTATATAATTAACTGAAATCAAGTTCATATCGGCTTCATAAATCCCCATTGTAAATATCTAATGTCTTTTTCATGCAGCCTAAGTATCTTAAGCACTTGAATACAGTTAAATTGACAACCTTTTCCTCAGGTTAGAAGAGACCAAGCAAATACAAGCCTGCATCACAAATAGAACTATAAGTTAGGAGAAGCAACTGGAGTGGTGTCTTAGCACACTATATCTAGAGGACAATCCCCTTAGAGTTCCAATACTGTCCTGACAGCCGGATCCAATGCTATAGGAAAAGTT
This sequence comes from Bradypodion pumilum, assembly GCA_035047305.1. NCBI lineage: Eukaryota > Metazoa > Chordata > Lepidosauria > Squamata > Chamaeleonidae > Bradypodion > Bradypodion pumilum. The sequence goes on along the minus strand of JAWDJD010000001.1, from coordinate 335,951,310 downwards.
GGCAATAGACAAGTCTGAACAGGCTGTGTGCCCAATGGAACAGGCTTTGCAGAAAAGTGCAGTGGGGACCAGGTCTACTCAAAGCTCAGTAAACAAGGGATCTGCCCTAGGCTTTGAAGAGGAAGTGGCATTCGTAGAGCATAATTGTCCAACCAAATTGTGAATAGACCAGGCCTCCCTCATTGGAGAGCAGTCGTCAGATATAAGAGTGAGAATTCATGGCATTAATTTATACACATCAGGTACAGAGGTGCACAATGGTTTGTTAGTATAGCAGAGAAGTATACAAATCAATGTGGCTTTTTACACCTGGTAATAGCAGAAGATCCCTGGTTCAGATTAGATGTGAAGTTTCATCCTGTTGAGTTGTAAATTGTTAGTAGATGGATGCAGAACAAACAATGTGGCATTACATATTTGTTAATGAGTTTGTCCTTCAGACCTAGCATCTACTGACAATGATGTGAGTGACCCAGGCAAAGCATCAAGTTCTTCCTTTGCTCTGTGAGGTGCCCCAAGGTTGTGGATGAGAATTCTACTGAAGTAGCTTCTGTAAAGGTGGTGTGGAAAATTGCAGCATATAGCAACCTGCTATGTAGTTGTGGTGTATAAAATTTGATAATGTCCCAAAAACTTTTGACTAATATTTGAACATTTGAGTTGGGTGTCTAGCATATGTATGTACTTTATCTCTGCTGTCTCTTGCTGGATCCTTGTTTTGTAATTTTTTTGTTCTAGAATGGCAACTTTCAAGTCTTATGCAGAATGTCCAGAGTAAGGTAAAGTCATCTTTGCTTGAAAGCCAGTCACATCTAACTCTAGGGTTCAGTGCTCATCTCTGTTTACAGCCAAAGAGCCAGGACTGTCTGCGTCTGCAGACGTTTCCGTGGACATGTGGCATGCATGACTAGACACCGGGGTGCATGGAATGCTGTTTACCTTCCCACCAAAGTAGTCCCTATTTATCTACTTGCAATTTCTTGCTTTTGAACAGTTAGCTTGGCATGATCTGGGACAGAGACAGGAGTTCACTCTGTCATGCAGTCCTTGGGTCTCAAACTGCAGTCATCAAGTTCAGCGTCTTAACCACTAAACCACTGCAGTCACTCATTAGCAAACGTGTAATGCCACAATGTTTGTTTTACACTCGGGTCTCAAACTGTTGACCTGCCGACCTTCCAATTATCAAGTTCAGCATCTTAACCACAAAGCCACCATTATCCCTATACCTATACCTATATCTATACCACACTTTTGATTTGTTTTGGTACCTGCAATAGTGCTGCTGAGGTCCAATGGCAGAGGGGAGATGCAGGCAAGATGTTCAATGCTGTAATTACTCCTTGTATTATTGTACCACAACAAGAATTGCAAAGATCATTTGGGGCACATTTTATGCTGCTTTCCCCAGGGGCCAGATGCTCTGAATACATCACCTGATGGGACTGGTCTACTCTCATTACAATGTGCAGTGTTTAATTTGGTACCAGCTGATGCTTCGAAGGGGCTGTCTTTCAAAAAGTGCATTATAGTATTACAGCCTTTTATTGTTCTGAAGGCACAAATAATGGACTTTGGAGCCAGCCTCTGAGTAAATAGGTAGTGACAGTGGCATCAACAAAAGAATATCAGAAGGAAACAGAAATTAATTCAGTCCAAGTCAGCGCCAGACTTGTCAAATAAGGATTCTTCTCCTATTTTTTTTGTAGAACATAAATATTGGCACTGGGGAAGTGTTGTGTATTGAGACACGATTGCAAGTTGTGCAGGCAGCGCCTTGGAAGGAGAAAATGGTGGTTTCCCACCATCCAAATTAGGAGCTAAAAGTGGCACGAAATCTCCCTTTCAGAGCGCGCTCATTATGCTAATCAGAGCCCTGTGATTGGTTACAGTTTTGGATCCTGTTCCCGGAGGGACTGATTTCATGGGATTCATATAGCTTTCTCTGTGTCCGGAGCGCCTTGTAAGCTTTATCTGAAAGACTGTTTAATAAACGCCTGTTCTGTTCATCATTGCCTCGACTATTGCTTCTAAGGGCCGGACGCGACAGGAAGGCAGCATGAAAAGTACCCATATACATATAGGTAAAGGTCGCCCCTACTTGAAAGCCAGTCATATCCAACACTAGAGCTCAGTGCTCATCTCCATTTATAGCCAAAGAGCAAGCACTGTCTGTCTGTGTCTGCAGACATTTCCATGAACATGTGGCAGGCATGACTAGATGCCAGAGTGCATGGCATGCTGTTTACCTTCCCACAAAAGTGGTCCCTATTTATCTACCTGCAATTTCTTGCTTTCAAACTGCTAGGTTGGCAGGAGTTAGGAGAGAGACAGGAACTCACTCCAACATGAAGCCCTCGGGTCTTGAACTGCTGACCAGCTGACCTTTCAGTCATTGAGTTCAGCATCTTAACCACTAAGCCACCACAGTCCCCATGACCCATATACATATGGGTCACAGCTATTGATTGTGAGAAAAAATATTATATATTCCCGGGAGGATTCTATTCGGTGCTCCATTGCCAGCACAAGAGATGAGAGTGGCAAAAGACCAAACCAGTGACCACCTGGCTAGGAGTCAGGGTGGGAGAGCTTGGCTGGTGCAGCCTGCATCACAGGGTATCCCTCTAAGAAATTATGGAGCTGAGTTGGGATAATATATAATTCACTGTACAACCCCTTGCTTAAGTATTTCCCTTAGCTACATTTGCTTAAGTTAACATGAACAGTAAACTTAAATAAGAACCACAGGTTTCCAAACTGAGATCTCTGCATTTGTGTGCAGAAGCATATGTTGGGTTCCATGCATTCACGTGTGCATATATGTAGGTTGCTCAGTTCCATACAGAAGCAGCAAGGCCAGTAACAGTCTGCCAGAGAAATCCAGGAGAGAAACAAATCTACTTTATTGAACACAGCCCAGCTAGATGTGAGGCAGTGTGGGAATGCATAGCTGATTAAAAGGTCAGCTCCTGGGCTCTGATGTTCAAATTAGCAGCTCCAAATTGTAATGCTTTCTGTGGGCTTGCTCTTGGTCAAGTCTGCTTTGCCAGTGCAAAGCCCAGTGGCGTTTTGAGTGAACCACAGAGGAAAACATCTCTTAACATGTTTTCTTTTTCACTTTCAACATGAGGACATCTCAGCCTAGCTGAGCTCTTCCTTATCCTAAGAGCTGGACATGCCTTGGAAATTTTGTTCTGGCACCAATGTGCAAAAGAGCCCGGTGCTGAAGTAAAATATGTATAACTGGCAGCTTCCTCCCTGTCTAGAGTTATTAACAATACTGCATTTTATTTCACCAATTCTGCCTTGTGTACAGAGAAAAGAGGCACAGCTGGGCACATGCTGCCTACAAGAAGCTTGGCTAAGTAAGTGTGTTTGTTCTCAGCATTGTTTGTCAGAAATATCATGAAATTTTGTGTTTGAAGTTAAGAAAGTAATGGTTCTCTCTCCTGTATCTTTGCACCCCATTGTTTTGTACCACTTGTAAATGCACAGGGTTGTCATTATACCTTCATACATACAGTAAGTATTAAACCTTTATAAGCTGTTGACTAAACGAACTGCTCTTATTCTTGTTTCTGAAAATATTACACCTTAAGGAAGGGGAGCTTCACTTATCAGTAACTAGGTACAGTCAATTACTCGCCACTATTGATCGCAATATCTATAAGAGTTGCAAAATACCTTTGCTCAAGGTCACTGTTAGGTCAAGTTATGATCAATATGAATTGATTGTCTGCAAATAAATTTAAGTAGCTGACATAATTAGAAAGGGGGGGGCTATCTGAAATTAAGGAAGACTTCTCCACAATCTCTTAGGAAGATTTGTTCAGTTAATTGCAATACACTTTAAGAGGGAACAAATGGGGTACTCACTTCCATAGGTGTCTATCCTTTAAAACAAATGTCAAACTCTAACATTATAATCAACACAATCGCAAAACACCTGCATGAACCATTTGAAACAGACACATTTTCCATTGTTAGTATTCGTAGCTCTTGTTGAAATGTCTGAAAGTGGATGCTAAAAGTAAACATATGTTGAAATCCTGTTACTTAACTTAGCAAGTTGCAACCACAGGAGGCCCACTAAACCAATGGAACTGGTAAAGGAGTTGAGTCACCTGATCCCCACTGATTCAATGGCCTTCCTCTAGTGTGCAAAGCAGCAGGATTTCAGCCACAGATTGTAAATCTGCTTTGAAATAAGTCCAGTAAGATTTCTGTCTTAGATGTTTTTTCTCCTGTTACTTATTTATTTTCTACAGATGGGGGTGTAGGGAATCTTCTGGTTTCTTCCATCTCACTTCTCAACACTCTATCATGGTGCTGGTTTCATTCCCCAAGAAAATACAACTACCAAAATCTTTGACATTCCATTCTTAGCAATTTAGATGACCACTTAAGGAAAATGTGCAAATTGAAGCACAAAGGAAATAATAACTCTGATACTATCAAGAAAAGGGATTAAAAGTATAATGGCCATGATGTACGACTTTTAAGACTATTAAGACAACGTTTAAAATTGCAATGTTTTATATTGCTCAATTTAAATATACATATCTAAGAAAGTTATTTTTCTGGATTTGGCCAGAACTAGCAATATAATTGCTAATTTTAGTAGATGGCGGAGTTATTTTTAACTTAGGAAATCCATTCATAGAAATCAGACCGCAGGATGATTACCAGGCCTAGGTATCTTTAATTGCTACTTTCCCCCTTAATCTGAATGACTTACTCAAAATTTTCTTACTTGGAATTCAGAACTGTTTCTATTGTGCTCCTATTACATCTTTTCCTCTTAACCTTTTGTTTTAAAAAGCGGTGTATATAAATCAATGGAAGACAATGTTGACAGGCTTAAGGGAACATTTTTGCCCACAGCACCTACCATGGGCTGTATCTGGTCTGAAAAGGCTACAAAATCATAAATAGATGGATGCCCACTTTCAGTTTTGACCCTCTGAACCATTTCTATGTAAAAACCATTCCTTGCAGCAAACTATTCAAAATGAGGGAGTGTGAGGTACTCGATGGCAGCCTACACAAACAGCCATGGGGAAGCATGCAACCCATGGGCTGCATTCCCCACCCTCTGGTGTGAAAGAAAGAGATGGAAAAAGCTGTGGGAAATGTGATAGAGGTACAAATTAGAAATGACACCCTCTGGACTTCTCTAAAATTCCCCTAATGAGGAAGTGTTACTGTAGGATAAAAGCTTCACCTGAAAGAGATGCTGAACTCATATGTACAGCAAAAACATCTTCACTTTATCTTGGTAATATCAGTTCTAAACTTGGCATGTTCAATATCTGGTCTTTCACCTGGTTTTTCTATATGTATTGGTGAAGCCTAACATCTACACAGAGTTGCAAAAGGAAAATGATAACGCAGGAGGCAGCAAGGCCTTTGGATTTGTGTGGAAGCCTTCTCTCTGACCATTATCTTACAGCTTTTTCTTCATTTCTTTACCAATGTCTGAACTGTGGGCAATGGAAAACAGAGTGTGAACAGCTAGCGATATCTATAGCTATAGTTATATCCAGTTGTGGGCTCCAAAATATTTTTTACTACCACACTGTGGGCGTGGTATGGTGGGCATGGCCAAGGGAAAGCCCTGCATTGCACCCGAATTAGGACTACTTTATTTCAAAACTTGACAAGGTTGACTGATTTGATCACCTTGCAGTCTAGGGGACTCTCAAAAGTCTTTTCCAGCACCACATTTTGAAGGCTTCTATTCTTCTGAAGTCTCTTTTAAATTGATACAAAGATAATTTGCTAGTAATGATGGAGTGGTTTGGAATAGGAAAAGGAGTGAGACAAGGCTGCATTCTGTCACCCTGCTTATTTAACTTATATACAGAGCACATAATGTGCAATGCAGGGCTGGATGAATCAAAAGTTGGAATTAAAATTAAATTAAATTAAATTAATAGATATATATACCACCCTATCCAAAGGACTCTGGGCGGTGTACACAAGTTAAAACCAACATACAGGTAAAACAATTTTAAAAACTCTTAAAAACATAACAATATTAACCACTACCACCACCAAGCCGTGCCATCTATTATCTAAAAACAAAATTGCTGGGAGAAACATCAATAATTTGATGTATGCAGATGATACTACCCTAATGGCAGAAAGTGAAGAAGATCTAAAGAAGCTCTTGCTTAGGTTGAAGGAAGAGAGTGCAAAAGAGATAATAGAAACAAGCCCTATCAGTCCCTGGAAAATAGATTGGGAAGAAGTAGAAGCAGGGACAGAGTTTACATTCTTAGGATCCAAGATCACTGCAGATGGAGATTGCAGCCATGAAATAAAAAGGCAAGTAATTCTTGGGAAGCTAGCTATGAGAAATGTGAGCAACATAGTTAAAAGTAGAGACATCACCTTACAAACAAAAATTCACATAGTCAAAACAATGGTATTTCCAGTAGTAATGTATGGTTGTGAGAGCTAAACCATAAGGAAGGCTGAGCACAGAAGAATAGACATCTTTGAAATGTGGTGCTGAAGGACAATTTTGAGAGTCCCCTGGACACCGAGGAGAACAAATAGGTCAATCTTAGAAGAAATCAACTCCGACTGCTCCTTGGAAGGTCAAATAGTGAAGATGAAGCTAAAGTACTTTGAACATCAAATGAGAAGAGAGGATTCACTTGAGAAAGCCTTGATGCTGGGAAAGGCCGAGGGCAAAAGTAGAAGCGGGCAGTAGAGAGTGAGATTGCTAGATGACATTGTTGATGCAATGGGCACAAAGCTGGGCAGGCTGAGAAAGATGGTGGAGGATAGGGGTGCGTGCTGTGGTCCATGGGGTTGTGAAGGGTCGGAAACAACTGTGCGAATGAACAACAAAATGGACTACCATATTTTGAAAGTTCATCATTTCATAGAGTTCTTGTAAGCAAGTTTCAGGTAGAGAGAACTATAACCTCATTCCTCAGATGTGGCAGCTGGAGGGATATATGTACTGTACACATAGCAGGACTTCAAACTTTTTTCCTTTATCCTGCAATGTATCATATGCAACACTTTCTAAAAAGAGCTTGTGTCTTTGTTAAAAATAATAATAATAAACACAGTTGGTATGCACTTTCCCATGACTAAAATGTTTTTGTTTTAAAAAAAATTAAATTGCCATATTTTAAAATGATGCCCATTTTTCATGGGTATGCATGGTTTTTGGCCACCTATTTCCCACAAAATCTCAGAGGCTCAGAATATATAGAGCTTGCTGATTTAAGCAATTATAAATGTTATTTTTTGTAGGGAAGTGCATGCCTAACAAATTTCTTTGCCACACTGGCCAACGGTTGAAGCTGTGTTATCTAGCTTTGTGTATCTTGATTGCATAAGGTGAAAATGCCACTTACTATTCTACTTCAGGTAACAATTTGTTGTGGTATGTCCTGTCTTCAAACTTTCTCCTAAGAACAACCTCTTCCTCCTATATATATCACTATCCACCAGTACTTTTATATGACCTTAATCCTTGTTATGTCCTTACAAAATAGATTATTATTATTATCCTGCTCTGCTTCCTACTCATTATTATCCCTTCCCCTACAGCAGGAGTTTTCAACCTTTTAAAGCCTGGGGCCGGGTCACACTCCCTCAGACAGCTTCGAGGGCTGAATGACCAGTTTGCCCTTCCTCCACCACATGGCACTTCCAGGTGTGGTGGGGACAGTTGGGGGGGCACATGAAATGGTGCTGTGGGCCACATTCGGCCCACGGGTTGTAGGTTGAGAAGCCTTGCCCTACAGATTTGTTTCTGAAATTGAGTGGGCTACCTAACAGGTTAATAGCTGAGGTGCAGTTTGAATTTAGGATGGAGATGGCATTATCTATAGTTGGTGAATCTATATGAATTAAATGCCAGAAACACCCTTACTTTTACAAAAATCAATTGTACCCCAGCAATTTGATACAACTGAATGTAGGAAGTTCTAGGTCTAAAATAATTTCCCATTAGGCATTTCAGGCACTTTACTTTGATGAGGGAAAAAAAGATGAGAGATGATACTTGCTATTTTGCGCCCCTGTGCTATTATAAGTGTTTCCTGCCACTCTTCTATGGGCTTTTTTTTTTTTTTGCTTTGTTTCCCCAGGAAATAGCAGATATGAGATGGCATTAACTCAAGTAGGCCAGAGATTAAACCACCATATCCCAGCACTAGGGTCCTTGTGCACATATCCTCCCACACCAATAAGTGTTAAAAAAAATTTAATTGCAAGAAATCTGATGTCAGATTTCTTAACAGGTTGTCTAATCATGCTCTGAATTCACATGCTGTGGGTTCCCCAGGCAATTCTGCCCCCAGCTGGAATGTATGAGAACCAGTGAAGTACGGTGATAAAAATGTTCCCCTATATTCTGGCAGCTCCACCTTCAAATCTCCACTAAATTGTTAAATTTATATGATGACCTTGGACCAGTTATTTTAGCTCAGCAATAACCCTATGGAATTGTTGAAAGATAAAAATAGGAAGAAGAAAAACTATCTACACCACCCTTGAAATCATTGGAGGAAAGGAAGGGTAACAAAGGAAGAAATGCAACAAATCTCTTGTTTTGGTGTCTGTTCCAGGAGACATAGAAAGAGTCGCAGTATGGACTAACACAGGTTTATTGGTTGATGATCAGAACGAACATGTGGTAATGGCGGAGGTATCTCACATTATATACAGTGGTACAACACATTTGAACTTGGCTGCATGGTAGCTCATTGGCCGCTACCGGCGTGACGTCATCCGGGTCACGCCCATCTTCGGTGGTGGATCAGAAGTAGTTGTTTGCTGCGGGAAGTTCCCGCGGCTGCAGGTGATTTGAGGAATGATGACTATGTGAGTTGAACACTCGCAGCTGCCCTCTATAGGCAGCTTGCTCGCGTTCCTTTAACAGCTGGGTTACATTGTGATTGTGGCTGGGTTACATTCATACATTTCTTAAAGCAACATTGTACATTCATATGAAGCAGCATTGTACATACACAACATCCCTCCCCCCTAGGATGGGACGAAGTCCCTCAACCATTGTGGCTTGCCGCACGTGCGCCTGGGGCGAGCGGCCGCTTGGCTTAATAAAGGGGAGCCTGGCTCTGCGGAGTCCTGTCCTGCAATGGAAAGGGGGGACTCGTTAGTGGCTCGGTGTGGGCTCTGTGGTAACCTTGCATCGGGGGAAGGGAATGGAATGAACAGTTGGGAAGTGAACTCCTGCCTACCGCTTGAGGAGCTAGGGGTCCTCCCCAGCACGAATCTCGGGACCGACGAAGAGACCCTCGTGGTCTCGCCACCCCCCGTACCCTGCCTGAGAGTTCAGGGGACTGCGGTGGGTGTTACCGGACGCCTCCTCATGAGGAGTTCGGCTGGGGAAAATCCTGAAGCTAAGGGGGTTGTCCTGTAGCAGATGAGGAACTGGCACAAATGCAGGTTCAACTCACCGGGACCCATGCGCAGCAGTGCGTCTTTCGTAGTGCGCACTTGGCGCTCTACCTGACCGTTTGTGGCGGGGTGAAATGGGGCAGCGGTGATGTGCCTGATGGCGTTCCGCTCAATAAACATCTTGAACTCTGCAGACGTGAAGGTACTAGCGTTATCGCTAACAAGGACGTCTGGCAGGCCGAAACAGGCAAAAAGCTTGTGCAACTGCTTGATGGTTGCGGCGGAGGAGGTGCTGTTCATAGGGATTACCTCCAACCACTTGGAATAGGAGTCGACTACCAATAGAAACATGGACCCGCGAAAAGGGCCAGCGAAGTCGACATGGATCCGGGACCATGGCCCGCGGGCCGTATCCCATTCCCTATGGGGCAACCGGGACTCCTCGGGCCGAGAGCCCTGGCAGCTCTCGCACGTGCCCACTAAACGCTCTATGTCCCCGTCTATCTGGGGCCACCAAAAGCCTTGGAGCGCATGATCCCGGGGTGACTGGTGTGCAATAGTCTCAGTACCTTGGCCCTCAGCTTCTCTGGGATAACTACTCGCTGGCCCCAGAGTAAGCAGCCCCTTTCCAGCGACAGCTCTACTCTGCGCCTTAAAAATGGCCTGAACTCTTCATCGGGGGGAGTCGTGGGCCAGCCCTTCCTAACCCAGGAACTAACTTCGCCCAGCATCTTGTCGGCCGCCGTGGCTTTGGCGAGGTCGGCCGGGACAATGGGGGGTGAGTCGAGAGACTCGATCAGTAGGACTTGGTGATCCTGCTCTACCTCGCATGTGGGGTCCCCTACACTTGGGAGGGGAGATCGGGACAGTGCATCCGCATGGGAGATCTCCTTCCCTGGGCGATAGACCAGCTCATACTGGTAGGCGTTGAGGAAAATGGCCCAACGCAGCATTCTGGGGGATAGTATTTGCGGTGTGGGTTTGCCGGTAGTGAAGATCCCCAAAAGTGGTTTGTGATCGGTCACTACCGTAAACTCGCGGCCGTATAAAAAGTCATGGAACTTTTTCGTTCCGGCGATGATGGCTAGGGCCTCCCTATCAGTTTGCGCGTAATTGTGCTCGGCCTTTGAGAGGGACCTAGAGTAGTACGCTACCGGGGCTTCCCTCCCGCTTTCCAACACGTGGCACAGGACCGCCCCCACCCCCACTGGGGACGCATCACAGACTAAAACCACTGGTTTTTTCGGGTTGAAATGGGTCAGGACAGCGTCCGAAGACAGGAGTGACCTCATGGCCGGCAGTTTGGGCCGCTTGTCTGGGGGAATACGCATGAACTCTTTTTGGGACAGGATGGAATAAGATGACCCCGAGTCTATCTCCATCCTCACTGGGACCCCTTGCAACAGTACCTCTACGAAAACCGCCGGTGCTCCAGGCCCACGCGGTTCACGCCTTCCTCATCGTAGCTGGCTGCGACCTTCCTGGTGCCGGTCGCCTTCCGCTGGTGCGTCTGGGGATGGCTGGAACTCCTCTTGTCCTCGACTCGCCCGCGCCTGCATACTCGGGCGATGTGCCCCTTTCGGCCACAGTTGTGACACTCGGCCTTTCGAAACGGGCACCTCGTGCGGTCGTGGGACGCCCCACAACCGTCGCAACGGCGGTCCTGCCGTTCTCGGGACTGCCGCTTCTCACCACGCTTCTTGATCCTCTGGACGTCGTCGTCCTCGCAGGAGTAGGGGTCCGCTGTTGTGGACAACTCCTCGGACGACGTTGGTGTGCTGGCGGGCGGCTTGGGGGCCCGCCAGGCCGTCTTTGCTGGTGTCCGCCGGGCCGCCTGTACTGGTGACTTGGCCCGCTCGGACACGGCCCCTCGGGACTTGAATAGCCTCACCCCGCTCCTGGCCTCCTCGGCTGCTTGGGCCTCCCGCAGCACCTCGTTGAACATGAGGCGTTGGTCGCGGGTCATCAGCCTCCTCTGCAGCTCCTCGTCCCTCAGACCGCACAACATGCGGTCACGGAGGGCCTGGTCCAGGTTATCCCACTGGCAGTTGACCGCTGCAAGCCTGAGGGCCGCCGCGTAGGCGGACACGGATTCGCCCGGTCGCTGGTCTCGCCTGTGGAACGCGACCCGTGCTGGGAAGATCGAGACGGGCGGCTGGAAATGCTCACCCAGCCTCTCCAGGATACGGTCGATGGGGACCTCGTCTACCTTCCGGGGGGCCACCAGAGTCATCAGGATCCGCAGCGTGGCCGGCCCCACTTGGGCCAGGAAGTGGGAGCGCATCTTCGCATCGTCGTCGACGCCTGCGGCTTCCATCGTGTGCCGAAACTGGCACTCGTAGAGCTCCCATTGTTCGGGCTCGCTCACATCGAACTGGTACGCCTTGACCTTGGGATTCGCCATCGATCCCATCCTCATCGCCAATTTGGTGTCTGTTCCAGGAGACATAGAAAGAGTCGCAGTATGGACTAACACAGGTTTATTGGTTGATGATCAGAACGAACATGTGGTAATGGCGGAGGTATCTCACATTATATACAGTGGTACAACACATTTGAACTTGGCTGCATGGTAGCTCATTGGCCGCTACCGCCATGACGTCATCCGGGTCACGCCCATCTTCGGTGGTGGATCAGAAGTAGTTGTTTGCTGCGGGAAGTTCCCGCGGCTGCAGGTGATTTGAGGAATGATGACCATGTGAGTTGAACACTCGCAGCTGCCCTCTATAGGCAGCTTGCTCGCGTTCCTTTAACAGCTGGGTTACATTGTGATTGTGGCTGGGTTACATTCATACATTTCTTAAAGCAACATTGTACATTCATATGAAGCAGCATTGTACATACACAACACTTGTCCACTCTGAAGTCATTCTAAGTTGCAACAGAATTGTAGGCTGTTGCTAGAAGAAATTAGGAGGGAGAGTTCATTGTGGTCATGATGAGTCCTAATGGTACAGTAGATATAACTTCTGTACTGCAGCCCAAACTGCTGATGTTGTGAGTTCAATCCTGATGGGGATCAAAGTAAGTAAAATGAGTACTCAGCATGTTGGAGGCAAAATGTTAATTAACTTGTGAACCACCCAGAGAGTGCAATAGGTGCTATGGGGCAATATAGAAGTGTAATTGCTATTGCTATGGTGGTCAGGCATTGGCATGTCAGACCGGGAGGGTATATTTGGCCCAAAGCTCACTGGCTTTGCTCTCCTTGTTTAGAAGCATCCAATGCTGGATCACACCTAAATCAAAACAGGAGTGGAGGAGGATGTGAAACTACACAGCTCCGAAAGGAGTTCGCTATATATCATTAAAAGATAGCCTTTTTTCTTTACATCAACAGTCCTAGCTTGAGAAGATGGCAAACAAATACAAATGAGTCAGCAGCCAAGATATTCCTGTATTTCTTATTTTCAGAACAATCTCTGGCAATATTGGTCTATTGTGCAATCATCCTGGGCAGGTCTATCTCACCCACCTCAGACATCAACTTGTAACAGAAGTGATACATAGACAATCAATGTGTCCAGTTCTTTTCAAAGTGAGTGGCCAGGAGGGCAAGCTTCTACAAAGGCATGGTAGTAAAAGGAAACCCATTGGTGGCAAGTGAAATTATCCATCTGCCCTATTCATTTGGAAGGTTTCTCATTGGCTACATGTCATGTTATCATTATCCTATAAGAAACCTAAAGATCCCCCCATCACAATACACAGCAGGCAGGGGGGTGAAAGCCTTCAAAAGGCAGGGATCAAATTAAAACACATGAAGAGGGGGTTGTGTTTCATTTGCCAAAACATGTTGTGTATGTAAAGGGCGATGTGCAGGCACTAAAACAAGTGTTCATTATTTCTGTAGGATAACGGAGTTCTCGTTATTATATAAAATGTCAGCTCTGACCAGATGGGCACGTCATTCTTGTATATGTACACATTCAATCAGCCCAGTGCTTCTGGCAGAAATTAATACACTTACTTCCACTAAAGCAAACTTACACGCATTGTAAAGTTTCCCTTTCATTTAGGTCAAAGGAAGAACTTTTGTAGTAATTTTCTTCAGTATTCCTCTCACTTCAGCTGTGTTTTGAATAATATTATCTCTAGAGAAATATTCTCTATTGAAACTTCACATTTATTCTCAAATAGTCATTGTTAATAGAACTAGGCACTGCCATATCTTCCATCTATATGAACTTGCTTTGACCTGGTCAAGGGCAAAAGAAGAAGGGGGCAGCAGAAAATGAGATAGATAGATGGTATTGTTGATGCAATGGACACAGATTTGGGCAGGTTGAGGAGGTTGGTGGAGGATAGGGGTGCCTGGTGTGCAATGGTCCATGGGGTCACAGGGGGTCAGAATTGACTTTGCGACTGAACAACAACAAGAATATATCCAATTACTTTGGACTTCATCAGCCCCAGTCAACATAAATAATGTTTACAAAACAATGGAAGCTGCAATCGATGCATCTGAGAGTATCAGGTTGGGGTAGGTCAGTCAACACATTCAGTCAGAAACTAGTGGACAGATATGCATGATACCAACATTTGCAGTTGCGTGAAGAGTATCTTGACTCCCCCTCCCCCATCATGCCCTCACTGTGTTCATACTACTGTTGCACAGATTCCAGGCACAAATCCCTCACCCTGTTGCAACTGATAGGGCCCACTTGAGAGTCCTAGAGAAGGTTCTGGATCATGATAGGCTCCACCAGGAGGCCAGGCTATATATGAACTGGCTATTTCCCACCAGAAGTAGTCTTGAAGTCCATTGGGTTTCCCCTGCCTTTGTAGAACTCTGGCCATGTTCCTGCTTTTGAAGACTTCCTTTGGACTGTTGTGTTTTGCCTGGATCCTTGAACCCTCTCCTTGCTCTGCTTCAGCTCCTGAAGGTATTCTGTCTTGCCTGTTTTGTTGCTTGGACTATGCCTTGTCATCCAGACTATCCCTATCTACCTTGGTTTTTATTTTGGAGTCTGGACTCTGATATGGCTACTGTTTGGCCAGTTGCATTGTTGCCATGTGTTCAGGAAGTTGTGTTAGTTGCCAGCCACCCACGCCATGGAATCTGACAACACTTGGAGCGAGCATTCTAGTCACAGCATCAAAATCCTCCTGCGTGTGTTTTATACTTTATGTTTATTTTGCCATACATATCTGAAGCAGAGAGGTGTTTTTGTTTTGAATTAGATCCTAAGCAAAGTTGGCCTCAAAAGAGTGAAGGAGGAAGTTCTCAGATTGTCCAGCAGCCTTGCTCACATTTGGGTGTTCAGGTGTTAAATTGCATAGCACAATACAAAAGCTCTGGAGTCAGAACCTGTGCTTAGACGCCTTCTTCTCAGTGAGAGCAAGTTTCCACCTTAAATACATTAAATTGTACAGCAGAAGCGAAGGTGGTCAATGCAATTAAATTCAAAACCTGAATGTATTGAACTTTTCTGCAATTATACATGGGTCATCTCTGGACAATATGTTGGCCATCTGGTAGCATCTGTGCTGTTCCCACTAATAGAGTTCCTGCTGTGGCTCCAGGCCATCACAGGCAGCACTAAGCAGGTCACATGGTGTGTCTTTCAGCCATATTTAGGTCACAGGGTGTTATTTCTCCCCCTCCTGTTTTAGAGGGTCCAGGCAGGAATAGTCTAGCTTTTTTTTCCATAAAAGCAAATGGAGCAGAGAGCCCTTTTAACTCAGGTAATTCGACTCAATATAAACCAAAGGGCTACTTCCTTCATTTTAAAAAAAAAATAAAATATGCTATACAACCCTAAGTTTCTCACACAGAAGGAATTGGGACAGGGGAGAATGTTCAAATCAGGTAGAAATATCAAGAGCCTGCAGGTATAAAACTATAGTAAAACCTCGTATAATGATTTTAATTCATTCTACAGGTCTGGTCACTATGCAATTTTGTCATTGTACATTTTTCCTATGTTGTCCATTTTTCTTTCATTAAGCGGTTTTCCTCATTGTTCTTGAGCAGGGATTCTCAACCAGCAGCCCATGGGCCGGATGCAACCTTTGGCACTTTTTCATGTGCCCCCCCCCACTGCCTCCACCGCACCAGGAAGTGCCATAAGGTGTAGGAAGGGCAAAATGGTTGTCCAGCCCCCAAAGCTGTCTGAGGAAGCATGACCCGGCTTTAAATGGTTGAGAACTCCTGTATCTTGAGAAAAGTTAGAGCCCTCCACCCCAATCTCATATTTCCCCCCAGGTGCTTGGCAAGAAGGAGAAAATGATTGTGAAATTAATCAGCAATTTCCCCCTTCCCAATAAACTTTGCTCTTTAAATAGCAGAAATGTTTTCAGTCAAAGAAGAACAACTTCCTATGTTTCAGACACAAACCAATCCATCTTTAATAGCATAAGAGAGCAATGCGCTGGAAGAATTATGCTTCTGAGATAATGATTATGCAAGAACAGCAACTTCATTGCTCAGGAACAGAATAACTCCCTTGCGGAGAGCTGCTCTCCTAATTTTGCACCACTGTGGATTTATGCTCTTTGCCCTTAATGCAGGTCTGAGACAGATGTGCAGAATTTAAGGGAGAGGCAGCTGTGAAACGTAAGCTCGTCTGTGCAAACAGTAGTTCTTTCAAAGTAAATCCTACTAGTAGCCATGTGTACTTCCTTGTTTAGAGGAAGCAACGAGCAGCCAGCAAAGTGTAGGTTGGCCAGTCCTTGCAGTAGTCATAAAGTCATGTTGTTCTTCGTCTAATCCACTTGTGGAAAATGTGGATTGGCATTCTAAGGTTTTGCTCAGAGTTATAGAAATAGGAGAAGACTGCCAACAACAAAATAAAACCATTAGCAGTGTAGGCTGCAGTGGCTCAATGGTTAAGAAGCTCTCTTTGTTAGCTGGAAGGTCCCAGCTGGAAGGTCGGCAGTTCAAGACCCAAGTACTGCATGATGGGATGAGTGCCTGTCTCTGTCCCAGCTCCTGCCAACCTAGCAGTTTGAATGCAAGAAATTGCAAGTAGATAAATAGGGACCATTTGGGTGGGAAAAGATCTTGGGGACATGAAAGGAGCCTCATTCGGGCATCCCCTAAGCAGAGTTACTTTGGCAAAAATTGATTCAACACAGAAAACACCTTTGTGTGCTTCTGACATAATAAAAAAAAAGTGTAGAATGGGACACAGGGAGAGAAAAAGTAAAATAAACATTATCCCAGATTTGATAAAAACTTCTCACTTCAGACAAGGTTATGTGGGCAGAGCCGAGCTTGGAAAATGTTGATTTCTTATTACAGCTTCTAGAATCCAGCTGGCCCATTTGGGATTCTGGGAGCTGAAATGCCACAAAATCTGTTTCCGATCAGATTTTTTGATTTGGAAAGGCACAAGGAAGGGAGCACCTCAATAAATCCCACGTTTAACTTCTGAAGTAAAGTCCATTTGTCTATAAGTGCAAATGGAGAAACACACAGGTCAGGTAAAAGCAAGCTTAAAGTAAGAATAGGGTTTGGTCAATAGTTGAGATATGGAAGGACAACTATGCTCCAGCCATTGACAACTCTCTATATGGCACATGTTCAGCATTAATACACACTTTATTCTCTTAAAGGGAATTTTTCAAAGCAACATTGAAAATGATCATCATTAACCTTTTTTTAAAAGTCCTAGAAGAAACTGTCATGTGCTGAGGAAGCTTTCATATTTATGCACCTACCTTAATATTGCTACAGCTACCTATTTACTTACCTATGGCACTTTTGAAAAAAGGTTGCTTTCTGCAAAATGACTTGAATTGGGTTTTCACATGCTTACTTGTGCCTTGATCAACATAAGCAATTTCGGTTTGACATCAATTAGCAACTTGCTTTTATTCTTATAGACATATTTATAATGGAAAGGAGTGCATTTAGGCTTTAAGGTCCTGCCAACTAATCAATCTGATGAACTAATTGATAATAAATGTTAATTGACAACTAACAGCAGTCAATTAATTGCATTTCAAATGCAGCTCCAGGAAGCTGAGCTGAACATTATTTCACCTCAAGCTAGTCAAATAATAGCTCCCAATGACTTTGAACAGGCTTCAAAGGTCAAAATAGACCTAGTCTATTTGCTACTGGTGGATCATCACACATGAGTTTGTAAAACAGTTTCATGTGCAGCTCAATTTGCAATTTAATGTGAAGAGAAGGGGCACTCAATCAACTCCATCCTCTCCTTTAAGCTCAAGTTAGTCAGGCCTCTCTTTATGATAAGGATGGGAAACCTTTGTCTCTTCAGATGTTTTGGACTTCATCTCTGAGAGATCCCAGCCAAAATACCCAACAATAAAGGATTGTGGGAGTGTTCATCTGAATAAATTGGAGAGACAAAGCCATTCTCATTTTATGGTGAAATATCTTCACTTTCTGGGGCAGTCCTACATATACTTAGAGGTATGTCTGAAGTAAGAACACTTCACCAAAAAAAGTTGCTATGATTAGTACACCAAGCTACTCATGTATTTATGGTACCTGAGGTAAAAAAAAATTCCATAAGCACACATGTCCTGCACATCCAGTAAAGATACAACAATTATAAATGAATAACTCACAATTTGTTGTTACCTGTCACCTGATATGGTTGCCCCATTTTGTTGAATTCTAGGACCAGCTTTGTCACTTTGAGATGAACTGTACAATATCTGTCTCTCATTAAAGAAAGACATTTGTTTCATTTCAAATTAATGCAAAAATATGGCTATATGGAGAGCAGTGAAATTCTGTGAATCATCTTCCTTTAAAAAGTCTCAGAGATACATGTGCCACCACACATTTAAAGTTTCTACACAGTTATGCTGGAAGGCCTTGTTCAACCATTGGCAGAAAATCCCTCTGAAAGGGATGAGACAGTCAAGGATCCTAATCATGGATGCTTTTAAAAAAGTATATTATACAAATGTTAACCCACATGAATATATTTCATAGGTTAGCATTCACCTAGTGTAGACATGTTCATTCTGTGGCATCAATTCTCTACCGGCTGCTTTTTCAGAAATGTGCCATGTTTTTAGCCAAAAATTATATTTTGAACAATACTGGTACAAAAACACAATGCTGATTGCACTACCTGAAAATCTCTTCGCATAATTCACAGAGTGAGAAGCGCCATCAGAAAGGCATTGGAGATGCTGAAAGCTATCTATTGAGGATTTAGGCAGTATCTGGCAAAATAAATATTTTAAGGGCCGTCTGTGAATATCTACATAAAATTGAACATGAGCCTTCCTAATTTGCCATCAGTGTCCATTTCTATCACCAGATACACCCAAAGAACTACCAAGAGAGATATCTTCTTGGGTCATGACTACACAATGCTATGAACCAGTAGTGGGCTCCAGCCGGTTTGGACCATTTCGGGCATACCGGTAGTAGAACTGGCTGGCCACCCCCTTCCCCACCCTGCCCACCTCTGAGCACCTGACCCGGATGCAGCAATCCCCCTGGTGGCAGTGCCAAACCAGCCTCGCCAGGGCTTGGGTGTGCTGCGGGAACCAGCGGGGCCTCTGTTGGCCTCTCATTGTTGTCTGCCTCCCTCCCCCAGGGTGTGTGTGACATGCCCTGGTCAGAGGCTTGGAGTGAGGATTCGGTGCCTGCCTGCCACTTCTAACAGCAGCAGCAGCAGCAGCAGCAGCAGTGCCTGTAGTTTGCACCAGGCAAACAGTCGAGGGCTGAGCCGGACCCAGCAGTCCCCCGGTCGGGGGCTTGGAGTGAGGCTTCAGTGCCCACCTGCCACTTCTAGCAGCAGCAACAGCAACAGCACCTGGA
The DNA here is from genome assembly GCA_035047305.1 of Bradypodion pumilum. Classification (NCBI taxonomy): domain Eukaryota; kingdom Metazoa; phylum Chordata; class Lepidosauria; order Squamata; family Chamaeleonidae; genus Bradypodion; species Bradypodion pumilum. The sequence goes on along the minus strand of JAWDJD010000001.1, from coordinate 335,932,160 downwards.
GCGCCCCTCAACTGTCTGCTTGCCTGCCCGGCATGAACTACAGGTGCTGCTGCTGTTGCTAGAAGCAGCGGACAAATGCATAAGCCTTACACTAAGCCCCCAACCAGGGCATGCCACACTTCGCCTGGGGGGATAGAGGGAGATGACAACGAGAGGCCAGCGGAGGCACCGCTGGCTCCCACGGCGCTCCCAAACCCTGGCAAGGCTGGGTCGGTGCTGCTGTCAGGGGGACCGCTGTGTCTGGATGCCCGGAGATAGGTGGGATGGGGAGGGAGCGGTGGTGGTGTGCCGGCTGGTCCAGCCAGCATGAGATCCTCCCTCCCCTTTTCTGTTGTGTCCTAATAGTGTAACCTTCTACATGTGATATCAATGTATCTGAACCAATGTAACCTTGCCAATGAGTAACAATGTAACCTTCAGCTGTACCATATAAACCCTGTAATAGGACGCGAGCTAATGACCACCAGCTGGCAGCAGCGAGCGTCCAAGCTCTCTTGGTCCAAACCCATCAAAGACCGCAGCGCGGGAAGTTTCCCGCCGCTACCTGCACCTGGACAAGAAGGGCGTGACCAGCCATGACGTCACGCGGACCAGTAGCCAACGGGCTACCGTGGAGCCACATTCAAATACGTTACTGCCTTATATATAGAGCTGTTCGTCCGCCATTACCTCATGTTCCCTCTGTCCACCATGCAATAAACCTGAGTTAACCCAGCCGTTGGCTGTGCTTTGTGTCTTGACTCTCATACACTAAATTGGCGACGAAGGTGGGATGATGGATCCCCACGGAGCCAGGACACAGAGCGGGTTCAACATCACCAAACCGCAAGACTGGGAGCTCTTTGAGATGGACTTCCAGGCGGCACTGGTGGAGCTCAAAGTCAAAGAAGACGACGAGGAAAGGAAGAGGGCCATCCTCACTCGCATGCTTGGGATGGAAACCAAGCGGACGCTGGTGGGCATCCTTGCACCGAAGAAGATGAGCGATTTCAAAGCCGGTGACATCATGAAAATGCTGCGTGAGCGTTTCCGACCCTCGAGGGCAATGTTTCCCGCTCGGAGTGCGTTTTGGAGGCGAGTTCAAGCGCCGGACGAGTCGGTAGAAGCCTTCGTAACGGCTATGAGGGTAGCCGCCGCCCCCTGCAAATGGGACCACATCCTAGAGATGGCCCTCAGGGACGGAGTGCTGTGTGGCCTGAAGGACAAGGAAGTACAGCGCAGCTTGATGAACAGGGAGCCACCACCCACACTGGAAGAGGTTGTAGAGGCCGCGGAAGCCGCGGAGTCCACGAATGCTGGAGTAGACGAGATGCACAAGTGGCGTGAGTGGCGTCCGAGGGCCGGCAAGGCGGAAAACTCATCGCACGGGAAGTCCGGTCAGTCGGTGCATGCAACCCGACCGACCTCGAAATCGTCGTCAGAGAGTAGCGATGGCGAGGAGGTCCAGAAGGTCCGGAGAGGCGGGCGCCGCTGCGATGGTTGCGGAGCGGCCCATGAGCGCGTGAAGTGCCCATTCAGGAAAGCCGAGTGCTTCAACTGCGGACGTCGGGGGCACATCGCCAAGGCGTGCAGGAAATGGAAAGAGGGCCGGAGACATTCGCAAGACCGTTCAGCCAGACCGGACCGTCCAGCGAGGCCCAAAGATGGCGCCCGGGCCACGAGGAAGCAGGACGGCGTGGGCCGCATCTCGGACGACAGCGAGGGCGACGCTCCTGTGTTCAACGTGTCTGCGGGACAGCCCCATTACTTTGTTGAGGTACTAGTACAAGGGACCCCTATTAGGATGGAAGTTGACTCGGGGTCCTCCTATTCTATAATTCCCCAGAGAGAGTTCTTGAAAATCGACCCCCACGTGCGGCCCAAACTTAAAGCGTTGAGGGCCACACTACGGGACGTTCAGGGGAACAGCATTCCAGTGTTGGGGGTCGGAACGTTCCGGGTTCGCTTTAAGAGACATTCTGCGGAACTTCCCCTAGTGGTGCTAAAAGGGGGGAGTTGTAGCCTCCTCGGAACAAAGTGGTTTCAGCCCTTAGGCCTGTTCATAGGGGGGGTGCATGCCGTAGGCGAGGACCCAATACAAGCAGTATGTGACGCACACCCCGCCGTTTTTAAAAGTGGACTGGGAAAGTTCAAGGGACCCCCTGTAGCCTTCGACTTAGACCCGGAGGTCCGCCCGATAAGACTTAAACCGCGCAGGGTACCGTTCGCGCTTAAGGACAAAATAGAGGCGGAACTGGACAAACTGGTGGGTCAAGGAATTCTCGTTCCTGTGGATTCCGCGGAGTGGGAGACTCCAATTGTAACAGCACTGAAGGCTAACGGGGAGGTGCGCATTTGCGCTGATTATAAGTGCACCATTAATAAGGCAATCCGCCCTAATGCATACCCGGTGCCAGTGGTCAGCCACCTTCTGGCCAGGCTGAATGGGGGAAAGTGTTTCGCTAAACTCGATTTAGCACAGGCCTACCAGCAACTCCCAGTAACCCCCGCCACAGCGGCGGCACAAACAATAGTCACACATAAGGGGGCGTTCCAGGTGTCGAGGCTACAGTTCGGCGTGAACTCGGCACCTGGCATTTTTCAGTCGCTAGTGGAACGCCTCCTGAAGGGGCTGGAGGGGGTGTTGCCATATTTTGATGACGTGTTGATAACGGGGGGGAGTAAGGCCGAGCTGGCCCACAGATTGGATAAGGTCCTGGCCGTGTTCGAGAAAGCGGGGCTGCGACTGAGAAAAGACAAATGTGTATTTTACGAAACAGAGGTTGAGTTTTTAGGGTTCCGTGTCACACCCGAGGGAATTAGGCCGTCCAAATCTAAGGTAGCCGCCATTAAGAAAGCCCCTCGCCCCACTTCCAAAACCGAGCTTCAGTCATTCCTGGGGCTTCTCAATTTCTACCATACCTTCCTTCCACGGAAGGCGTCTGTTGCCGAGCCGCTTCATCGGCTGCTTAAAAAAGAGGAAAAATGGCTGTGGGGTGACGAGCAAGAAAGAGCGTTCTCAGAGTTAAAGCAACTCCTCACATCCGAGGCAATCCTGACTCATTTCGACCCCAAACGGCCCATAGTTTTGGTCTGCGATGCATCCCCGGTGGGGGTGGGGGCGGTGCTTTGCCACGTGTTAGGCGACGGAAGGGAGGCCCCGATAGCGTTTTATTCAAGGTCCCTGTCCCAAGCAGAGCGGAATTACGCACAGACCGATAGGGAGGCACTAGCGATAGTAGCGGGAACCAAGAAATTTCACGATTTTCTGTATGGTCGGCCGTTCAAGATCGTTACTGATCACAAGCCCCTGTTAGGGATCTTCACTGCAAATAAGCCCACGCCACAGATCCTGTCCCCGAGGATGCTGCGGTGGGCTATTTTTCTTAACGCATATCAACATGAATTAGAATACCGGCCAGGGAAGGAAATCAGCCATGCAGACGCGCTCTCACGAAGGCAGGGGTAAGAAGAGACCGCCAGGTATTGCTAATAGAGGTTTTAGAGTCACCCCCGATAGTACCGGCCGACATTGCCAGGGCGACCGGAAAGGATAGAACACTGGAGAAGGTATGCTCGTGGGTGCAGAAGGGGTGGCCGGCGTCATCCCCAGGCACGGAATTCGACCCATTCTTCCGAAAGCGAGTGGAGTTGTCTTTAGAGAGGGGGTGCCTGTTGTGGGGCCAACGGGTGGTGGTTCCTACGTCCCTGCGGCCGAAGGTGCTAAAGCTGTTGCACGTCAGCCACCCGGGGATCGTCCGTTCCAAGGCGTTGGCCCGGAGTTACTTCTGGTGGCCCCAGCTGGACGCCGACATAGAGCAGATGGTTGGCACTTGTGAAGCATGTCAATGTTCTCGACCGGAGGTGGCCCGCCTACCACATAGGGAATGGGACGCAGCGAGGGGACCGTGGTCCAGGGTGCACGTAGATTTTGCTGGCCCATTCCGGGGAACCATGTTTCTCCTGGTGGTGGATGCATACTCAAAGTGGCTGGAGGTCATTCCGGTAAAGAGCACATCCTCCGCCACTACCATTCGCCAGCTAAGGAGGGTCTTTTCCACGTTCGGTTTACCCGACACTTTGGTCAGCGACAATGCCAGTTGTTTCACGTCCGCTGAGTTCGCGGCATTCATGGAGGCAAATGCAATTCGGCATGTCACATCCGCGCCGTTTCACCCGGCCACGAATGGCCAAGTGGAACGGTTGGTGCGCACCACAAAAGATGCGCTGCGGCGCATGGGCTCGGGAGATCTACATCACCAGGTGTGTCAATTTCTATTAGCGTACAGAGTGACCCCCTTAGCGTCTGGTTATTCGCCGGCCGAGCTGCTGATGCGTAGGAAACTGACCACGCTTTTGTCCAGGCTAGACCCGTCGAGGGTCGAGGACGAAGGGAAGAACATAGGGTTAGCGGTCTCGAAAGGTTTCGGCATAGGCGATCCGGTACATTGCAGGAACTATGCCAACGCAGGCCCAGCCTGGGTGCCAGGGACGATAATAGAACAGACGGGGCCAGTGTCCTATCGGGTGGAAACTAGCACCGGCCTCCTCTGGAGGAGGCACGCTGATCAACTGAGGCTCCGACTGAGCGAGGGGCCGACCAGTGGAGCACAGCGACATGATTCAGCGATAGGGTTCTCCCCCACCCGTTTAGCCCAAGGGGGAGACAGGGGGGAAAGCAGCGAGCCCGACTCATATCCTTTTGATACCCCAGTTCTATCCGAGCCCGGGGGGAGGGAAAAGGAGTGTGCGGCCGCCGCTGCCGCTTCCCCCGAATCCGATTTTGATTTTGATTTTGCGAGCCGGGGGGGGTTTTCGGAGTGTTCCCCCACCCATCCAAGCGAGAAGAGGGGTTTTTCGTTAGTCCCCAGTGCCCCCGGTTCTTCCCAAACAAAGCACACACCTCCCAACAAAGCCGCGGAGCCGCGGCAAACCACTAACGAGTCATCCTCTCCGATTGCAGGGCAGGAAGCCAGGGAGCAAGGAGGAGGGAGCGAAGCCGGGGCAGGGCAGCCCGCGCCGAGACCCCAGCGTGTTCGAAATAAGCCATCTTGGTTGAGAGACTTCGTCTCATCCTAGGGGGGAGGAGTGTTGTGTCCTAATAGTGTAACCTTCTACATGTGATATCAATGTATCTGAACCAATGTAACCTTGCCAATGAGTAACAATGTAACCTTCAGCTGTACCATATAAACCCTGTAATAGGACGCGAGCTAATGACCACCAGCTGGCAGCAGCGAGCGTCCAAGCTCTCTTGGTCCAAACCCATCAAAGACCGCAGCGCGGGAAGTTTCCCGCCGCTACCTGCACCTGGACAAGAAGGGCGTGACCAGCCATGACGTCACGCGGACCAGTAGCCAACGGGCTACCGTGGAGCCACATTCAAATACGTTACTGCCTTATATATAGAGCTGTTCGTCCGCCATTACCTCATGTTCCCTCTGTCCACCATGCAATAAACCTGAGTTAACCCAGCCGTTGGCTGTGCTTTGTGTCTTGACTCTCATACACTAAATTTTCCCAGGTGCACGCAGTGCCGCCTCCACCACCGCTGCCTGAGTGGGACCCACAGCCACTTGAGGAGGAAGAGGCTAGCCTCAACAGGGATGCTTTGCCACCCCCACCCCCCAGGTGCCCCTCTGCTGTGGCCTCGGTCAGTGAGTCTCTGTGAGCCTGGTGTGTGTGTGTGCGTGCGCGTGTGTGTGCATGTGCATGCATGTGGAGGGGATGGAGGGGGAGGCATGGAGCCTCAAGCAGGGTCTGGGGCAGGTTAAGGCGGTTTCCCTGGGAGGAGGGAGGGTGGAATGAGGGCTGTGGCTCCCTTTACCAATTTACCTCGGAGGAGCAGTTAAGGTGCCACAACATTTTTGACTTTTTGTTTTGTTTATTTTGTGATATGCTTGAAACACAGACTAACACAGTTACCATTTCAAAAGTTTTATTCTGTGCAAGCATATCAGAGAGTAAACAAAACAGCAAGACAAAAACTTTGTGGCATCCTATAAACTAACTGCTGCTCTGAGGTAGATTGCAGCTGGCCCAGGGAGCTCCACGGCCCTTGTTCCCCCCTCCCTCCTCCCAGGGGAAACCCCCTTAGGCTCCCCCATAACAAACCACATTGTGGTACCTTAAAGACCTACTGTTGTATTTTAATGTGAGCTTTTGTGGATCGAGTCCACTGGCTCTTTGGCTATAAACAGAGATGAGCACAGAACCCTAGAGTCGGATACGACTGGCTTTCGAGCAAGGGCAACCTTTACTATAGAGGTGTCATAGCTATGGCGAGCTATGGCTATATCCTTGTTAAATATAATACTGTTCTAATTATGGGCTATCTAAAATGTCTAAAATGTATCCGACTCTAAGGTGCAGTGCTCATCTCCATTTACAGCCAAAGAGCCAGTGCTGTCTGTGTTTGCAGATGTTTTCATGGTCATGTGGCAGGCATGACTAGATCACCCACTCAGTCACATGGCCATTCCCACAAAGTAGGCCACGCCCATAAAGTAGGCCATGCCCACAAAGTAGGCCACACCCACAGTGTGGTAGTTAAGTTTTTTTGGAGCCCATCACTGCTATGAGCCCATGGGACTTCACCTGCATGGAAGTGGATGTTGATATAGGGCCATGTAACCACCATAGGTACCTTTTGCAAAAGAACAGACAATGCACAGTCTAAAAAATGTATCCTCTTACTTGAATTTTGTTTCTAATTTTGGTGGTTATTTTCAGAGCTTTTACTTCATTTTTATCCTATCCTTCCTCTGGGGAGGTGTAGATTTTCCATCCTCTTATCCTTACTAAATCCTATATGAGATAAATCAGGCTAAGAGCTTATGCCTCGTTGAGGGGTATATACAAAACTTCATAGCTGATGAGAGATTTGAGTCACAGTCATTCTCCTCCTGTGATCCTATCCTGCTGCTACACTGTGCTGGTAGTAATAGCGGTTAGTAGTAGTTCTTCTACCCACATTGGTGTTTTTTAAATTTTGCCAATCTCTGCATGCACTCATTCATGAGCTACATGTAATACATTTGTATATCAGCCAGTCTGACAAACAGACTGAATGTTGAAAAGTGTGTGTGTGTGTGTGTGTGTGTGTGTGTGTGTGTGTGTGTGTGTGTGTGTGTGTGTGTGTGTGTGTGTGTGTGTGTGTGTGTGTGTGTGTGTGTGTGTATGTGTCAACCCACATGAAATTGCTACACACAGGGGCCTGAAACACAGGATATTATGTTTATTAGTGTTTTATAGAGATCTGTTATGGACCCAAGATTATAATGGAAAGGTGTCTGCATCAAAATCAGTCAGATGTACAGTATCTCACTGAAAAATGCTAGTGTGGAACATACAATTATTTCTCATCCAGAAATTTGCTCTGTGGGACAACTTTCACACCAGAATTTACTTTGGCTGCTTTTCCTCCCCCTGGATTTCCCCCCAAAGTTGTTGGTTTCTGAAGAAAGGTGGGTGGAAATTCTATGAAAGGAGGAGAAATGCCTACACTGAGGCAGTGCATCGTCAGGTCAGACTAGTCCTTTAACTTCAAAATATTTAAAAGATGAAATTGAAGGGTTGATCTGAGAGTGACTGAAAGATTGTGATGATATCTGATAATATTGGATCATGCCACAGCTAATATATCCAAATTAATTACTAGAAAGTGAATTGGATTTATCAACATACCATTGCAAAACTCAATTAGTGCCTATGTTGTAGCACTTCAGGGTAGGATAATATTTTATTTTAAAGACAAAATCAATATATAGAGGCTACTACCAACTGTTCCTGATGCTTCAGCAGCAAGCAAGGGTGCCCACATGTAGAGAGTTACATCCACAAAACTACAACTCTTATATCATTGGGATTATCACACCATCAGCCCCGGGATGGGAGGCTGCTGCTGACGCCACTCCCCCCAGCCGTCCCAACCGGAGGGTAGAAGAGGCACCGAAGCCGCCAACGGAGGAACCGCCACACCTCTCACAGGGCTCACGCCATCAACCCTGGGATGGGAGGCAGCTGCTGACACCGACACCACTCCCCCCAGCCGTCCCGACCAGAGGGTAGTAGAGGTGCCAAAGCCGCTGGCTGTGGCGCAGAACACAGAGCCTTGGGCTCCATTGGATATGTTGAGCTGAAAGGACTTTGTAATTGATTCTTAGTATAAAATGGGCTTTTTGTATGTTAGTAGGCTGATTTTGTACTTTAGAGCACTGCACTTATACTTGTTCCTTGTGATACTGTATTTTTGTATGATGTGAACCGCTTTGGGTTGCCCTAGGGTGAGGAAGGCAGTATACAAATATAAATATAAAATAAAATAAATAAAGATTCTTCCATGTGACTCCTTCTGTACTCTTATTTCACAACCCTAAAGGCTATGTATGTGGCTCAACTGTATGGTTGATGCCAAAAGCCATGTATTTATTTCTGCCTTGCAATTGTGCCCTTGTGCATAGGTGGCTGTTGTGTACCTTGTTTTATATCATGCCACGGTTAGTGCAATGTCTAAAGCCATTTGTTTTATGCCATGACACAGATCCTACATTAAAGCTATTGCAGTAGTCCTGGTGACTATAGCTCTATTTGTGGACCAAATGTTTTGGGTCAACACTTATGACAAAAGTGCCTTGTACCGTATATGGCTCAGCAAAGTGTCCCGCCACTGCAGGCATTTAGTATTCGGTCTGCTGCTTAGGCAGTTATTGCAATCCGGTGTTCCCGTTTGTTTAGTAAAGCAGCACTAATCAAAGAGAATGCCCCTGGGCTACCCATGCCTCATGGAGTTTTAGGACAAAACCTAGAGCTGCTGTCATTTGCAGGATAGGAGGCAACAGGGAAAGCCTTGCATCTCTGCACACGGCAAGGCTCTTGGTTCATCTATGCTCAGATCAACAAAGGGATTTGCATGCCCAGGCTCAGCAAAGATGTTCATTTCAGAGCAGCAATGGGAGCAGCTTTTCTTTCATACTCCTGTGGCATGCTAGCCTCTTATAATCCAGCATGGGAAGGTTGATAAATATCTACTGCAGAGAGGCAGAACTGGGGCTTATATGATTTGATTCTTCATTACAGCCACTTGCCCTGTACAAGTCAATCATATTTCAAAACTGGGGAGCTAGGATTGGAAGCTGTTTGCCTTCACACTTCAAGTAAAAAAGAAAGGAAGGAAAAACAACATGTTCTCGAATGAGTAACAGACAAGGTGAACTACAGGCTGTAAACCTACACATGTACTTACCTATTTTACAAGAATGGGAATAAACATTCATAATTTTCCTCATCCTCATCTTAAAAGGATGTCTCAATGCCTCAGGACACCTTGAGGGGAAAAACATGTCATTCATTGTGAGACTGTTTGCACAAATATGAAAAGAACAGTGCTTTCTATTCATTAGCAGCATAAACAGCATAAGCCCCTGTGCATGGTGGGAAGCAGCGCTGCTCGCCCCTTCTCCCGGGATCAGGGTGCGCTGCCGCCCCTTTTGCCCGAGTGTGGCTGTGACCGGGTGATCCTCCCTGTGCTTACCCATGCTGCCGTGGGCCTGCTTTCCCTTCCTTAATTTAATTTAATTTTTCAGCTTGTTCGCCACCCACTCAGGCAAGCCCAACTCAGGGCAGCTTACATAATTTAAAATCCCACATAATAAAAACAGTTAAAATCCCCACCCCATTAAAATCCCTTCCTTCCCGGCAGTATCTCCGGCCTGGCATGGTCAGCGCTCCGTTCCTGTGTCCAGCGTTCCCCCTGTTCCTCCATCCTCCCCCAACGCTGCTGCCAGCCAGTTCCATCATCAGCAGATGTGATTGACCCTGGCACCGCAGGCAACACTGTGGAGTCTATGCAAGGCTGGGGATTTCACGACCTGCTCTTCCCTACATCCTTCCCTCCGCCATTCCCCACCGCTGCTGTCAGCCAGGCCAAAAAGCAGTAGGCCCTGCACGCGCCTCCTGGGCTGGCTGGTGGCGAGTGCTGGTCCTGGTGCTGTTGGGCCTGGCCAGCAGCGGCGGTGGGGGAGGGAAGGATGGGGGGAAGAGCAGGCAGCAGAATCCTCAGCTTTGTGTAGCCTCCTCAGCAGTACCCATAGTGCCAGAGTAGCATTGGTCGCCAGCCAGCCCAAGAGGTGCGCATGGTTTGCTGCTGGCAGCAGCGGCGGTGGAGCGCAGCAGAATAAGGAGCGGAGGAAGTGCGGTCCTGTGAAATTCCCAGCCTCTCATACACTCCTCGCCGGAGAACGCGTTGCCGGGGCAGCATCTGTCACCCGGCCCTGAGGCCAGGGATTTCTCAGCCCACTCTTCCTCCCCATTCCTTTCTGCCACCCTCTCCTTGGCTGGGTGGCGACATGATCAATCCCTGCCATGCTGGCCCCGCCGGGGAGGCTCTCCTCTCTGCCTCCCTCTTCTGCCATCACTGCCAGCCAGGCCAAACAGCAGCAGGCTCCACACTCACCTCCCGGACTGTACACATTCTCCAGCAATTGTTGTGGCAGTTGGTGTCCTGCCTGTGTGGCCGTTGCCCTGCCTATGCTGTGCTTGGCTTGTCTCCCTGATTGGCTGTGCTGTCTCGCAGAGGACACTGGGAGTCATAGTTTTTATTGTTTTTGCTTTTTGTGGGGCGCAGGCCACCCCACGGTGTCCCGAGCGCTGATAGTGTTAGGTGTGGTAGCACAAGGTAGGGGTGTGCCAAGTTGGGGGGGTTGGTACAGGGGTGTGGAAACCTATTCCGCATACGTACAACACACCTTTGCTTTATAGGTGTGTGTGTGAGTGTGTGTTTGTGAGTGAAACTATGCATGCTGAAAACCCCATTAGTTCACATAAAAGTCAATATTTCTGTTTAAAACCCAACATTTCTCACAAATGAAAAGGGTTTGTGCAGAAATCATGGCCAGAAAATTTTCGCACAAAAATGTCCCAAAATGGGGGAAATGCACAGAAATATTTGTACTCTTAGCTATGAGGGGAAAAACTGTCCCCAAATAAATATATCATGGTGGCTGGTATTTTCTGGGAATGATACTTTTTTTTTGGGGGGGGAGTCACTTTTCTATGTTCTGGGATTATGTCACACACACAGAAATCATGTCAATTTTTATCCTTTTGCTGAGATCATTTAAAACAAAAACCCAGCAATAGTTGCAAAAACTTTGCCAGAGCGAAGGGTGATTAAAGTTCCCCAAATATATGAGTTATTATCCCAGTTCTTTTCCACCTGGAAATGATAATGAAATGAGGCTCCTATGATTATGTTTTAAAGATGGATATGCATTGGTATTTGGGTGTTTGTACATACTGTATGGAAAATGATCCACATTAGGTTGTCAACAAATTTCACTATAAGTTGTTACATAAGTCTATTGTCTTATTTTGTTTCTGCTGGTTGTGCTGCTTTGAGTATTGCTCTCTCTGATATGCAGAGTTTCAAGTGTTACTTCTTTGACAACATATCCCAGATGTTTATAGTTATATGGGCAAAAAGTCAGTCTGGACACATGGCAGGATTTATTTTAATAACCTTTCAATATTTTCTCTCAGAGCCACTTAAATGTTAGAAGATGGATTTGCTTTCTCTTTGGGACACAACCCAATGGCACTGTACTACTAGTAGTGTAAGTCTGTATGTATTCTGTGATTCAGCAGCTACAAGAGAAGGAGGGCCAATGTCAAAACATTCAGGGAAGGTATGGCCCTGTCCTGAGCCTCACTTTTACCACCCCTAAGACAGAAGCAGTGCTCAAGTGTGATCTGGGGCGAGTCATTGAAGAACATTACCTGTAGCTGTAATTAATGATCAAATAATGCTACCAATGTGTCCTTCTTTCCTGGAAACAAGCCATCTGATTCAGAACATGAGCAACAATGCCAAGTCCTTTATTTACAAAAATAAAGCTACGGGATCAAACTCTAAAGAGACTTCCCTGTTGAAGAGGTTTCCACTTTCCAATTTGAAGACTTTCATTTTGGGCAAGCTGCCAGAGGAGGGTGCTCTGTCGTTAGCCGAAAATCCTTCCAAGCAGGATAGAGGGAACAAAAGATGAATCCTCTTTACCTCGCTGTGACAAGTGCCTCTCCATCCCTCTCTCTCTCTCTCTTTCTGTGTGTCCCATTCTGTCACTTCCCTGTTCTTTCACAATGCAGGACAATGATCTTGTCTAAACGATTTCACAGGCTTTTGTTCAGGCACTCTACTTTTTACATTTCAATTTTGTCATTTTGTTGTGACACAAAAGATGCACTTCTACAGTATAATGTTGCCAGAATTATCGCAATGAGGAGTAATGGCTTTTAACATTTTTTTTTTCCTTTTTAAAAAAATCATTAGCAACTACATTATCTATGGCCTGATCAACATCTTGGTCTCTCTCTCTCTTGAGAAAGCCAACACAGAGCTTTGAATCTAATAAAAGCATCTGTTAACTGCAATCTCTAGACACTGTAAAGTGAGAAAACTGAACAATATCTATGATGATATGGATGAGGTTAGACAATATAGTATGGGCTAAATTTAAAAAGCAGCAGTCAGTCATCATTTATCGACTGTGCCAGCCATAACAGTTCATGCTAGTTGACCTGTTAACCTGGCTGGTATCTAATAGAGATTCAGCCTATGCCAAGGAGAGCTGCTACAGGGAACATGTCACACAAGTCAAGAAGATTTTTGAGAATGTCTAGGCTGCTCTTTATTGGATGATCTGGACTCTCTGATTTTTAGGTTGCTATAAGATGGGAGAGGGGCTAAATTGCACTTAGACCTCTTCTTTCCCCCCCCCCCCCTATCTGCTCAGACACAGCAGCCCATTTGCCCATATGGTGAAGTGGCTGATGAGGCCACTTCACCATGCAGGCAAATGGTACACTTCCCCTTCTTCTTTACAGAGGGAAAGAAAGTGTACATGGTTTTATTTTTCCCCTTGCCTGTCTGTTCTAGTATTGGATCAACAAGGAAAGGGGGAAAATATTTCCCTTTCCTATTTGATCACCAATCAAAGCCACAGACGACAAACCAAAGAAGCAGCCTTTGAAAGTTGCTGCTTGTTAAAATGATATCCCAAGAGTCTGGAAGCACTTGGGACACCATTTTTTCCCTAGCAATCCTAAAAGAGTTCTGAGGAGAGTTCTAAAAGGATCACTGAGAGGAAAGTTGGGGAACTTCAGCATCCATAAAATGTGGACATTGCATACCCAAGATGACCCACAGGGGATCTAAATAGTCCTCTAAGAACTCATTCAGACATGCTCTTGTTGCTTTTGCTGTTCAGTTGCGACCCCATGGACCACCAGGCACCTCTGCCCTCCACCATCCTCCTCAACCGACCCAGTTCTGTACCCATTGCATCTACAATACCATCTAGCCATCTCATCTTTGGCTCACTCATTTTGTATCACTCAGAAAACTGGGACGTTATTTTTCAAACTAGTTCTCTCAGAATCATTGCTGACAAGGGAAGGGAACTAGCATGTCGCTATCTGGGGGGATTTAGGAGCTGTAAAGTAAACGCTATAATTTTCACAAACTGCTGTGACTGCTAGATCACATCACGACTATTTGGCCCTTACCAAAACATTTCAGGTGATGATCAGATCAACTGGCTCTTGCTGGCTCCCAAGGTCATTCTCTTTTCATTTCTCTCACTATGTTGTTGTTGTTGTTTTTTTTACCTCCCTTCCCTTTAGTTGCATAGGATAAACCAATCCTTCATCCAGCAAAAAGGGCACAGCTGGCAGAACAAATCCCCCTGCAGCCTGCCACTGAAAGAAGCAACAAATGGACAACCCTTCATTAGGGTGAACATATGACAGAATATTGTAACTCTTTTACAGCTGGTATAGTACTAAAACTGGCTGGATTGCTGTATGATTTAGGTATCTGTTGGTGGAGCCAAAAGTTGGAAATTTTATTCCCCAACTGTGCCTCTAGGGAGAAGAGCCTGCTTGTGGAGCCATGGGCAAGTTGCACAGTCTTAGGGCATCCCCTAAAAGATCAACCATTTCTGTGTATTGTTTACTTAGTAAACCCTGAAAAAAGGTCATCATAAGTAAGAATTGACTTGATGGAATGCAATTCTGATTCCGTTTTGAACATACAAAACACAGTCAAACAGTATTGTAAGGACTTTGACTAGTATATGCAATGGCTTAGTGCTTCAGAAGCTGAACTTGATGACTGGAAAGTCGGCAGGTCAGCATTTGAGACACAAGTGCTGCATAACAGAGTGAGCTCCCATCTCTGTCCCAGCTCCTGCCGACCTAGCAGTTTGAAAGCAAGAAATCACAAGTAGATAAATAAGTACCACTTTGGTAGGAAGGTAAACAGCGTTCCATGCACTCCTGTGTCTTGTCATGCCTGCCACGTGTCCATGGAAATGTCTGAAGACACAGACAACGTTGGCTTTTTGGCTATAAATGGAGATGAACACCAAAGCCTAGAGTCGGATACAACTGGTTTTCAAGCAAGGACAACCTTTACAAGTTTTAATCAAAAATTTAATCATGTGTTAAAGAGTGGGGTACATTATATATATGCTGTTACCAATATCCCTGTCTTCTGCAACTCTTATGGTGTTATTTCAGAGTGCTGCCATTGGTTATAATATGGAATTCTGTGCCATTGTCAGGTTAGTTAACCGTTGTGTGGTGATCAAGGTGTCTTCTGGCAGTATGTGTAGGAATCGGGGCCGCTGAGGGCCGTAGGTCCCGGAGGAGACTGATCAAAGAACGATACGAGGCAGTATGGAGGAGGATATGATCAGTGGTTTATTGAGGAGAAGGCATAACCATTTATAGATCAGAAGGCAAGGTAGAAAAAACCGTCCCCCAACAGTCAATCACATCACCTATTTACTCAGGTTAATTGGGAATCTCTCAGGGGGAAGTTAATTAGTGTGGACAAACACTGGCTGAGACAACACCATTGTTTTGGGCTTAGACTAAGGCAATCATGGCTCCTGTTTGCTTCTGGGATGAGACTGAGATTTGGAGATGAGGGATTACTCTAATAGGTAACGTATTTGCTCTTTCAGCAGGTTCGTTGGTCAGGTCAGGTAATTGGGTGAATCAAACCCTATCATTTATCCACCCCCCTTAATTTCTCCCTGCTGGCAAGGGCCAGGGGCCAGGAGCGTGCTCGCTAGGTTTAACCTCTGCCAGAGGCCATGCGTGCCAACTGGGCACGCGGATCCACATCTCCCCTTTTAATTTTTCTTAAGAGCCTGACTGGCGACCCTGCGTAGGAGCGGGACCAGCTGATGAGCGGGTATGACATCACGGGGTTTCCTTCTGGGGCGGCACCTTGAGATCAGCGAGGGAATACATTGTGCAAAGCAGCAGAGTGCGATGCCTAGTATAATCACCCCCACAACCACCTTGAGTACCGTTTGGTGCCACCCCCAGGGGATCCATGACCACATCCAGTTCCACAATGAACTCCACCAAGCTCCCCATGCAGAACCCTCTGTGATGCCCTGGACTATGGTGTGGAGATCAGTGAGCTGACTCTGTACTTTGCGGGAGTTGTCGGTAAGGTTGAAACAGCACATACCATGAAAGGATTCGCAACCCAGGTGGTGCAACAATAAGAGGTAGTCGATAGCCGCTCGATTGTCAAGAATGGCATGGCGAAACTCTGCCTGCTCTTGATTAAGGAGCGCTATCGCGGAGGAGGTGTGGTTGATGGCTTTTGCTAGACCGCAAGCCAAGCGACCAATCCTCTTTGCGTTGCCGACGGCTAAGCCTGGCACACCAAAGATGCTGACTGCCAGGGAGAGATATTCGGCAGGGCTCATTACTCTAAAGCTGCTCTCACACGAGCTGTCCAACTGGGTGGTGCGAGTGTGCCATACGAGTGAGGAAACATTTGGAACATTAGTAACATTTGTGCTTGGGGTGACCATATCCTTGGTAGGAAGTAACAATGTCAAACGACTGATACAACATATAGAATCTGAAACATTTGCAGGAATGTAGTTCCACGTGTACTGGTTGCATGTGAAGAACCAACCAGATGGCAGGGTTATATGAGCATACATGGTGCCAAGTGGTACTGGGTTATTGCAAGTCCAATTGCCACTGCCAACGTTGAGGCAGCGGCGCCGGGTACGACCAGCCGAAGCGCAGCCGTGCATTCGTCCACAGGTAGAGTTCGGGCTGACCGCCACCCGGGGAGTGTGGAGGGTGGCTGCATCAGCCGGCAAGGTCATGGTTAGCTGCATCTCCCAACGGGCATACTCTGAAGAAGCCGCTGGGTTATACGGGCTGAAAAGTCTCTTCACAAGCCAGTCCCCATCCCTGGGGTGCGCGCCTGGAGAATGGCACACAGGGATGAGGCAGGTGCTAAGGATCGAAGCAGAACCAAGGTCCTGCCTGAGGCAAAAATCGGACTGGTTGACGAGACCCGCCAACCTCTCCCAAATATTGTACTGCATCCGGGCAGAGAGGTCTCCGCCAGGCAGTAGATCGTTGGCCTCCAACGAGACGGCCTGAGCGCCTCCCCCCAAAAGCAGGGAAAGGGTCAGGATGATGGTGAAGATCACGGTGTTGGCATCAATCTGGGCGAAGACTGCTGTGACGAAGTTCTCCGGTGTCGGCTCCCTCTCCTCGCGTCGGAGGGCGCCCTGGGCCTCACTGCAAAGGGTCTTGACCATCCCCCAGGTGATCCTCGGTGCTGGCGTCCGCGGCCGTCGCTTCTCCCGGTGGGTCTCCTCGGTCAGGGTGAGGTCCTCCATCTCCGGGATCGGACTCGGGTCGGTCCGGGTCCACGCCATGAGGTTCCAAGTACGGCTTGACACACCGAGCTGGAATCCAAACGACACCTGTAGGAGACATAACTGCAGCATACCCTCGCCCCCAGGTTACGAGCGGCGCCGGGCCCCTCCAAGAGGGGTCCGGTGGCACCCGGTATCAGACCATCGGTCGCGGGAGAGCTTCCGAGCGGCGGAAGTGCTTCTCCTGCGGCGTACAATCCGAAAAAACATTAAGGTGATTGTAAGCGAACAATACCTTATTCAGGCAATGCTGTGCCTGGCCCTGTGACTTGGGGAGGGCTGGTGGCTCCCCCCTTTCTGTTTGTTTGTCAATATAGGACTTGAGCGTCCGATTGACCCGTTCCACAATCGCTTGCCCCTGCGGATTGTAAGGAACGCCAAAAGTATGCTTAATATCCCAAGTGGCCATGAAGGCAGCCAGCTGCCTAGAGCTGTAGGACAGCGCGTTATCGGTTTTAACGTGCCTAGGTTTGCCCATGGCTGCAATGCAGGAAAGGAGGTGCTGCTCCACGTGGGAAGCAGTCTCCCCTTTCTGTGCCGTTGCCCAAACGAACTGAGAAAAAGTGTCTATGCAAACGTGCATGTACTGCCATCTGCCAAACTGCGGAACATGCGTGACGTCCATTTGCCACACCTGATTGGCCTCTGTCCCTCGTGGGTTGACCCCCCACGAGGGGCCCCCCCGGTGTCCCTGCACAATGCTGGCAAGAGCGAACTATGCCTTGGGCTTGAGAGAGTGGCAAATTGAACTGTCTGGCAAGTGCCTTGGCATTTTGGTGAAAGAAGGCATGACTCTGAATTGGAGTAGTAAAAACACCCAAAACTGAACGTTGCTGAATTTCCTTTGCCGCCGCGTCCGCTCTACTATTGCCTGCGGAAATCGGACCCGGTAGGTCTTGATGACTTTGGATGTGGGCAATATAGAGCGGCTCCGTGCGGTTTCGCAAGTGAAATTGAGCAGTTAAAAACAGGCTAAGCAAATTCTTGTCTATCGCGGGAGTGATGTATGCTCCCGGTAGACTGTGAAGCAAATTCCTAACGTACATGCTGTCAGTAATGATGTTTAAACGTTCTTTGGCGAAGGTGCGCAAGGCGAGGTTCACCGCTGCCAACTCTGCCCGCTGCGCGGACTTTTGTGGAAGAGTTAGCAGCGTGCGCCAAGCTTGGCCCTCCTGCCAGGTCAAGACACCGTATGTCCGACCACCATCAGTAAAAACTGTCCTGGCTCCCTGGAGTGGAACCAGCGAGAGCAATTCAAACAAGCTAACTGTCTGCGTCTGAAGTGAGACAAGTCTGGGGTCCTTTGGCAAGTGGTATGCCAAGCTCCCGGTGAATCCTTCCAGGGCTATGGGAAGCGAGTCACCGAGCTGCATTAACATCGGACGCCGGACTCTGGGGCTCCGCGCTCCTCCTCCTCCTCCCCCCGGCCCGGCCGGTCGGCGGGGAGTGAGAACAGCTGGGGATGGACTGCGCCTTCAAAAGCGCTGCCGCCACCACCACCCCCAACATCGGACGCCGGACTCTGGGGCTCCGCGCTCCTCCCCCCGGCCCGGCCGGTCGGTGGGGAGTGAGAACAGCTGGGGATGGACTGCGCCTTCAAAAGCGCTGCCGCCACCACCACCCCCAACATCGGACGCTGGACTCTGGGGCTCCGCGCTCCTCCTCCTCCTCCCCCCGGCCCGGCCGGTCGGCGGGGAGTGAGAACAGCTGGGGATGGACTGCGCCTTCAAAAGCGCTGCTGCCACCACCACCCCCAACATCGGACGCCGGACTCTGGGGCTCCGCGCTCCTCCTCCTCCTCCCCCCGGCCCGGCCGGTCGGCGGGGAGTGAGAACAGCTGGGGATGGACTGCGCCTTCAAAAGCGCTGCCGCCACCACCACCCCCAACATCGGACGCCGGACTCTGGGGCTCCGCGCTCCTCCCCCCGGCCCGGCCGGTCGGTGGGGAGTGAGAACAGCTGGGGATGGACTGCGCCTTCAAAAGCGCTGCCGCCACCACCACCCCCAACATCGGACGCTGGACTCTGGGGCTCCGCGCTCCTCCTCCTCCTCCCCCCGGCCCGGCCGGTCGGCGGGGAGTGAGAACAGCTGGGGATGGACTGCGCCTTCAAAAGCGCTGCTGCCACCACCACCCCCAACATCGGACGCCGGACTCTGGGGCTCCGCACTCCTCCTCCTCCTCCCCCCGGCCCGGCCGGTCGGCGGGGAGTGAGAACAGCTGGGGATGGACTGCGCCTTCAAAAGCGCTGCCGCCACCACCACCCCCAACATCGGACGCCGGACTCTGGGGCTCCGCGCTCCTCCCCCCGGCCCGGCCGGTCGGTGGGGAGTGAGAACAGCTGGGGATGGACTGCGCCTTCAAAAGCGCTGCCTTTGCCGCGTTTCCCCGCTGCCTCCAACATCGGCGCGGGGAGGGAACAAGCTGCACCTCTGGACGTCGGTCCCTCTCCCCTGGCCCTGCCTGGCCAGAGGATAAAAAGGAACGCCCACATCGCCGGAGGACGCCCGCCGCAAACGGGACCTTTGCCGCGTTTCCCCGCTGCCTCTAACACCGGCGCGAGGATGGAAGCAGTTGTTTCCTGAGGTCCCTCCCCGGTCTGGCATTGGCCGCGGGGAAGTTAGAGCACCGCTGGAAGGGGTCGCTTCCCGGGGCCTGTATTTAGCACTTTGTATTTAATTTTTTAGTTCATGATTTGAACTGTAACTTGTATTTTGTAACTGTATTAATATGTGTTCTCTATTCGGTGATACTGTATTTTGAATTGTATTTTGTATGACTGTGTCCTATTATATTGTGTACTTTATTTTCTCTGTATTGTATCATTGTTTGATATGCTGTGAGCCGCCCTGAGTCGGCATATGCTGAGTGGGCGGCATACAAATCAAATAAATGAAATGAATGAAATGAAATGAAATTGCTGAACCTGTTCCTTGGTGAATGGGACTACGATTTTGGCCAAATCATGCCCTGAAATGTCCCTAGCTCTCAGCCTTCCGCGGTAAACCACCGCGGAGACCAATTCTTGGGGAGGAACGATGTTTCGTGAGGAGGTGTTCGGAAGGTACACCCACTCCACGATACTCGTCCCTTTCTCGGCATCTACGCCGAGCGCTCCTGTAAACATGGATCCTGACCGTACGATGTACAAATTCAAGATCGGAGCATATGGCCCTGGGGTGATCCTATCTACCCACCTCTGGCTGAGAACTTGGTTAACTTTCTCGAGAGCTAAGCGTGCGTCTCGAGAAATTTTTATCCGGTCTGCCGGCTGCTTACCTAAGGTTAGCAGCGAGAAGAGCGGTTTTAGAAGATCCGTATCCAATCGGAAATACGGTCTGGCCCAATTGATGTTCCCCAAAACTTGCTGCAACTCTACAAGGGTGACTGAGTCCTGTAAATTGATCTTGGGCAAAACTGGTGCTGCGAAAGAGCGGAGAAGCCGATGGCCCAGGTATGAGAAGGGCTCGGTTCTCTGCACTTTCTCCAGGGCAATGAGTAAACCTTTGTCCCCCAGGCTGGCCTGGAGGTCAGAAAACATTTCGCTGCCGAGTTGCGGCATCGCGACCAAGATGTCGTCCATAAAGTGGCAAACTATAGCTTTAGGGTAAAGGCTTTGGAACTTTGCCAGTGCGTTGTGAACATAAATTTGGCACAGGGTGGGCGAATTGAGCATGCCCTGTGGCAAAAATCTCCACGCGTAACGCTGCGTGGGCTCGCCGTGGTTCACAACCGGCACCGTAAAGGCGAACCTTTCCCGGTCCCGGGGGTCTAAGGGGATTGTATAAAAGCAATCCTTGAGATCTACGACTAGAATCTCCCACCCCTCGGGAATCATGTTCGGATTGGGGATGCCGCATTGGAGCGGACCCATTGGCTGTATGCATTTATTGATCTCTCTGAGATCGTGGAGGAGTCGCCACTTCCCCGACTTCTTTTTAATCACAAAAATTGGTGAATTCCAAGGACTTGTGGACCATTCTATATGTCCTGCGTCTAGCTGTTCCTTAACTAGCTGCTTGAGGGCAACTAATTTCTCTCCCACTACCGGCCATTGTTCTACCCAAACCGGCGTGTCGGTGAGCCATTTAAGTGGTAACGCCATTTCCCAAAGGTAAGCGTAGCACCATACTGCTGCAAGATGTCTCGCCCCCAAAGGTTGATGTGCACGTCAAGAATGTGCGGCCGAATTACCGCCGTGCCGTCAGCCTTTGGGATTGTGACTTCCACCCACTCTCGGCTCCTAAACGCTTCCTGGACGCCGCCTACCCCCCACACATCGGAGACCGGCTCAATGGCCCACTCTCTTGGCCACTGTCTTCTGCTTATCACGCTCACATCCGCTCCGGTATCGAGTAACCCTGAGAACACTCTTTTGTTCAAAAATACCTCGATAACGGGGCGCTGCTTCCACTCAATGTTGGTCTCCACTGTCGCTAAGACCTGGTATCCTTGTACTGCCTCACTGGCGCTCGAGCGGTCCTCTGACCGGGACTCGGAGCTGTCACTGAGCCTTCCCTGGCTATCTGCTGGCGAGTGACAAGGAACCATGATCAGTTGCGCTAAGGTGTCTCTCTTCTGGATTGTTTGGGGCAGATGAGTCCAAAGCTGAACTTGGAGAACGCCTGAAAAATTCGAGTCAACGACTCCTGGAATTATGAAAATTCCGCGTGCTCCAGCTACGCTGCGGGGCAAAACTAAACCTATAAAGCCCTTGGGCAGTGGACCCATGTACTGGGAGTCCACCAGATAGACCGTGCCTGGCAGGTCGCATGTAACGTCCGCCTGACAAGTCAAGTCTAACCCTGTACTACCCTTGGGGCTGGCCTGTGCCCTCGCAATGTCTGGAGTGTGACCGGGATTTAGTCTAGCTCTGGTGAGCTCTGAACGAGGGGAGTCCCTGTTTGGACCGGGGCCAGAGACATGCCCGCGTTCTGGTTTCCCGAATTCGGACAGTCTCGGGCCCAATGGTAGCCTCTTTGACATTTCAGACACTGGGTCTTCGGAGCCTTGGGGCGGCCGGACTTTTGCCCACCTCCCTTGGATCGGTACTCCCTAGCGAAGTGACCGACCTTGCCACAACTGTGACATGCTCCTTGGGTCTTTCCTTTCGGTCTCTTACCCCCTTGCACCGCTGCCGCTAGCAATCCCATCTTGTAGGATTCTGTGCCAACATCGGCGCAAGCTCTAATCATGTCCGTAAGGGTCAAATCGGGACGATTGCCTAGTGACTGCAAGATTTTACGGCAGTCTAAATTGGCATTGTCCTTGGCTAACTTCATCATGAGCTCTTGCTGGGCCTGCTCATTGTCAATCTGCCTGCTAATGGCTTCTTCCAGGCGATTGATGAAGTCCATATAGGGCTCTTGGGCTCCTTGCTTAATAGCGGTGTAATTCTTAGCCGCTTTGCCAGTTGCTGGGACTTTGAAAAACGCCCTAAAGGCGGCCTCGGCCGACATCTGGAGAGTGGCTAGAGGCAAGTTGATCTGGGCATCGATGGATTCGAAGGCCCCTGAACCATATAACTGGTCAGGAAGTACTGCACCTCCCATCCTGGCAGCCCTTGTCTGCGCCTCCAGGCGATACTCGCTGTCCCAAATTAAGTACTGGCTAGGGTTGAGCATCATCCGCATGACGGCTTTCCAGTCATGGGGAATGAACATGGTGTTCTCGCACACTTGCTGAAGCGTGCCCCTTGTGAAACGACTTTGGAGCCCTGTTTCTGAAATGGCTTTCCGTATGGCCATGAGAAGCTTATACGGGACTGGGGAGTGTACTATCTGCTGTGCGCCTGTAAGCGTGTCCATCTCCATGCGGATGGGACATATCTGGCTGAGCTCTGCTAGCTCCTCTACTGGTAATTCCCCCTTCCTGAGTTCTTCCTCTACTGTGCGCTGAAGTGCACTTTTGGTAGCTAGGGAACCTGTTGCTTTCTGAGAAGTGCCTGCGCTCCTCATTCCTTGCATTCCGCCGGTGACGTCTGCAGCTGTCACCGAGGGAAAGCTCCCTACACTACTCTGCCTAAATTGGAGTGACGGATAGAGCGCCGTAGGCGCCGTTGGTTCGGCTGGCGCTTCTGGCAGGCTTGGGGGCTCTTTGGCCTCTATCCGGACTGGCTCTATCTCCGCCAAGAGCTTCCTACACTTTCTCCATGTGCGAATTACGCCTCCTGGAGCTTTCGGGGGTTGCTGAATGCAGTCTCCTATCTGATCCCAGCGCTCGAGGGTTAACGTACCTACTTCTGGGTAAAGCAGGCAGTGTTTCCCTAGGTACACCAAAAGTCTTGCTAGCTCCCCGCTGTGAAAACGCAAATTAAATACCCTGGCCAGGATGTTGAACTCCTCTACACGAGTTCTTTGGCTAGCGGATGGACGCTGTCGCTGAGGACAGGTCCCCATATTACCTGCGATTGGGTCCTCGGAAGATTCCTCCTCGGGACGAGCCGACGCGTCTTTGGCAGGCAATAGGTTCTGGCGACGACGCTTCTGGGTAGAGCTGGGAGCATGGACTGCGGCCACGGGCCCTCGGTGGCCACTGCACTGTCAGGGGCTCACAGCCCTGAGCGGAACGCGTTTTTCCCTTTGGCGCAAGCCGCCGTGAAAGTCGGGAGCAAGCTGTAGGATGCCTCTTTGGACTGCCTCACCGCAGGCCGTCCCTCCGATCGGCTGGCTGCCGGACGGAGTGCCGCGCTGTCCTCCGGGATGATTCGGACACGGTTCAAGCGCAGAACGGGACCGTGTGATCGCTACTCTGAGGAAGACCGCTCTTACTCACGAGTAGATCACGTTGGGGTCACCAGGTGTAGGAATCGGGGCCGCTGAGGGCCGTAGGTCCCAGAGGAGACTGATCAAAGAACGATACGAGCCAGTATGGAGGAGGATATGATCAGTGGTTTATTGAGGAGAAGGCATAACCATTTATAGATCAGAAGGCAAGGTAGAAAAAACCGTCCCCCAACAGTCAATCACATCACCTATTTACTCAGGTTAATTGGGAATCTCTCGGGGGGAAGTTAATTATTGTGGACAAACACTGGCTGAGACAACACCATTGTTTTGGGCTTAGACTAAGGCAATCATGGCTCCTGTTTGCTTCTGGGATGAGACTGAGATTCGGAGATGAGGGATTACTCTAATAGGTAACGTATTTGCTCTTTCAGCAGGTTCGTTGGTCAGGTCAGGTAATTGGGTGAATCAAACCCTATCATTTATCCACCCCCCTTAATTTCTCCCTGCTGGCAAGGGCCAGGGGCCAGGAGCGTGCTCGCTAGGTTTAACCTCTGCCAGAGGCCATGCGTGCCAACTGGGCACGCGGATCCACAAGTATGGTCTACTCTATTACCATAGCAAGATAACCTGGACAGACAGCTAGCCATGCCCTGTTGTTATTCTAAAGGTTTAACAATAGAAATGAGGAGTTTTTTCACCTGAAGTAAATGAATTGGTTGTTTTGTGGGGTGGTTTTGTTTTCAACATTCAAGTAATTGTTTCTAAAATTGCTGCTGCTTGTCTATATAAAAGTCAATCCTACTGTATTCAGTTGTGTTTTCATAAGAGTGTGCTCTTTGGGAAATATATTGGTGTTGCATGAATCAAAATAAATATAATTTATTTATTATGTGGTGGCTTAGTGGTTAAGATGCTGAACTCGATGACTGGAAGGTTGGCAGGTCAGCAGTTTGAGATCCAAATACTGCAGGATGGAATGAGCTCCTGTCGTCTGTCCCAGCTCCTGCCAACCAAGCAGTTTATATCAACCATGTCTTTAAAGCTCTATTTGGCTCTGTTGAACGGTCCACAACATGCAGGTTCCTCCTTTCCTTTCCTTCCCTTTCATACCATTACATCCTTTTCAAAGTTCATTCATCTCTAAAACATCTGAAGCCTTACTATTCCCATTTATAATGTACTGTCTTTGTTGATAACTTTTTCTAGTAATTCCATTAGCACAAATCACAGGGTTGCCAAATATTCAAGGATCAGAAGATCATGAGTTGACAAGCAGCAGATGTACATAAGAGGTTTTAAATGACATACATTTATCCCCCTCATCATTCCTTTCTTTCCCCTCCCCAACAACAAAAAAATACCTACTGGTATTTCCCAAAGCCAGACATAATTTGTGTGTGTTGTGGGGAGCTGTGGGGGGGGGGGAGAATAGAAAACCATTTGGACCATTTTTATTCACAGAAGAATCAAGAGAAATTTTAAAAGGAGAATTCTAAGAGACTCAGACAAGCTGTTTTCATTTAAGGACAGAAGTTTTCAGCTAAAATGCAAAGCATAATTGGGCTGTCTTTTGAGTGCAGCAAAAGCTGTAGGCAAACCAAACGTTTTCTTTGTAATACCACCACTGTAGGCTTGTTTGAAACACTATAGCATCTTCAGACTATAATTATCGCCTTTGTTGTTTCGTGGATTCAGAAGATAATAGAGGCTGTTTGTAAAAATTTACACAGCACCAACATATCGCATGCGAAACAGAGACTCCAATTCATGGACAAAATAACCTACTTTGATTTTAAAAACAATACCAGTAACAACCCAAAGTTAAGCACTTTATTAAGGAATAAGGGTAGGAGCAGTGGTCACCATATAATATCTAGTGTTAAGTAAAATAGTTTCTATGGACCTTGCTAAGCCCCCAAAATTTGGACAGGAAAATAATACAGTCTTTTATGTTGACACTCTATGGTTCTATTGTCCCAATTCAAATTACCAGCTTGTCCCTAGCTTGACAACAATTGTACAAACACCACACAAGGTAAACTGTTATGAACAGTGGGAAGAGCCAGGCTCATTTGCTGTGCAGGATGTGAATCTGCCTCCCTTTCAACCTTTTCAAAGGTGTACTTTTTCATCTGGTGGTGTCTACAGATGGATCAACATTCGCACATCTGTGTGTGTGTCAGCTGCACAGGTGTTGCTAACTGCCTTTGCCAGCCAAGCAAGTGGTAACTAGATGGTGGGGAGCACCCGCACACACAACCAAGGACAGGGAGAAAAGATCACCTACCCTCATTTGTCAGAATGAGAGAGGAGTAGCCCTCATGATGTTAATTGATAGGTTTTTTCATCTTCACCACCTCCCTGTTTAGCTTTGTCGTTTGAGGTGCAAAAAGAGGCAGATGTGGTTTCTGGCAGGCTTTCAGTATGTCCCCCCACCCCTTTCCTCTCTCTAAGATATACTTCAGAGATTTCCAAGCATAGCATCTTCCTTCCATTATTAGGAATAGCTGCTGGAATTAATATGTCCTTTCAACATCCTGTCACTGCTAGCAAGGTTTAGGGAAGCCACAATAACTATTTTGTACACCTGTTACATATTGAGATCTTTTTGGGTTTTGTCTAAATTATGAACGATAGAAACCTATTTCTGGTTGTATTCAAAGAGGCTGCTTCTATATACTGTTACGACCTATCAATTTTGGGGGGTTTCCTATGACTCTCTTCATGGGACTATACACACTGTATCATTCACAGCCAAATATTACTTCTTCCTTGTCTAGGCCAAACGTGAAACTGCCATAAGGAAGGCAACTTTTGGTGAGTTCATTCTGCAGCTCCTTTTGCCTGACCTAGTGTGAGAAAGATTAGCTGGCAACACAAGGTTGCCATTACCAGGGTACACCTGATTGTGGTTCAAAAATACCACAATCTTCAAGAAGGCTCTTTCTGTGTACCTATGACACATATTTAAAAGCAGCAAAATCCAACATAATAATTTGTCTGGATAGTTGAAGAGGAAAAATATCTTCGTCTACCTGATATGATTTTCTGCTTAATACAGGTTTTTGCCAGGTGAGGAAGCAAACACACTTCTTTGGAAGGACAAAGCTTCATCTTTGTCAACGGTACCCTCTAGATTATTAGTTCCCAACCTTGGTTGTATAGATTTTGCTAGACTACAACTTCCAGAATCTATGACCATACTGACTGAGTTTCTGGGGGCTAAAGTACAAAAACAAGGAGTCACTCATATAGATTATTTATGTTTTTATGCTCTTCTCATGGTCCTCTTTCAGGAACAATAGTGTTTTGACTTCACAGCTTGAAGTAAGGGTCTACTTTTCAATATTGATGTACATAAACTCAAGCCTCACCACCTAGAATAGGAACACTGGCTTACAATGTTGTCCTTCTGACTGGGAGGTAGTGGGTGTTTCTTTGTTTTTGCATTTAAGTCCTAGGACATATTCTTGCCACATCAGGAGCACACTAGTTTTTGTATGCTACACTTTTTGCTGCAGGCTAGTCCTTCAGCAGCTGATTTCAAGAATCCTACATATGAAGATAATTTAGAGTAGGGGTTCCCAAACTTTTCATACCATGGGCTTGACCATACCCCCAGACAGCAGAGCGGACCAATCACATGGTTCGTCCCACCATAAACACTGCCATAAAACATGTCCGCGGGAGCATTTACAGCAGCGTTTACAGGAGGCATGGTCACATTTACACAGGCGTGGGTGTGTTTACACAGGTGTGGGCACGTTTACACAGGTATGGGCACATTTTACAGCTGGCATAAATGCTTCTGCTTCTGGCAGCAGAAAAGGCAGTGGTTGGCCGCAGGCCAGCCCCAGCTCATGGGCCGTAGTTTGGCCACCCCTGAGTTAGAGGGCAAGGTTTGGTATATTAGATGAATCAGCTTTGCTGTGTGATAAAATGTATTAACCTTTCCCACCCCTTCTTCTCATGGGCTTTGTTTGGTCACCTTACTGGAAATCCACCAAACAAAATGTTTCAGAAATAAAAATTGCATGTTTCATAGAACCATATTACAGGAGAGTTGGAGGAGACTTAAATAATCTTCTCAATTCAACAGTCTGGTGATGCAAAAAACTCCTTAGTATCTCTGACAAAGATTATAAACCTCTACTTAAATACTTCTAATAAAGAGAATTTCACCACCAACTTAGACAGTCCTCTCGATTGTCAAAATTGTATATCACCATACTGGGACTGCGGGGGCTCAGTGGTTAAGAAGCTTACCTTGTTAGCTGGAAGGTTGGCAAGTCAGCAGTTCAAGACCCAAGTATTACTTGACGGAATGAGCGCCCATCTCTGTCCCAGCTCCTGCCAACCTAGCAGTTACAAGAAATTGTAAGTAGATAAATAGGGACCACTTCTGTGGGAAAAGATCTTTGGGACATGAAAGGAGCCTCATTCCTCCAGCAAAAACCCTTTAACCCAGAAATCACCATACTATTTACTCAAAACCTTTTGCTGTGATTTGGCACATTTTGCTTTAAGTCCTGTCCCTTGAGCAAGAAAACATAGATTTGCTACATCATTTTCTGACTGTTCCTCCAAATATTTAGGAATTACTGCTTGATACTTTCTTTTCCAAGCTAAATATGCCCATCTCCTTCACCCTTTTCTCATAAGAGTTCCTGCACTTTGAAATTGAGGAACACAGAGACATAAACATTCAGGGAAAGTTTTTCTTTACTGAACATCAGATTTTGTTTTCTTTTTTCCCTGATGTCATAATATAGAAATAAACAAGTCGTCAACAGCAACATAATACTTTGAACTTGCTGTACAAGGCAGACCAATTTTTGTCAACTAGTTCCAGTTTGATCTTTAAGGAAACAACACCCATTCAAAAGGGAGAGGCAATTGCTGTTTAAACCTGTTTCCAAAAGTAATCAGTCCTCCATACTACAAGGTTGTTGTGTCCAAGCATTAATTATTAAAACCGCTATGAGCACCATAAACAGGGCCGACGTCGGGGGGGGGGGAATAGTCAGGACTCCCATCCTGGGCCCGGAGCTGGCAGGGCCCCCGATGGTGGGCCCCCCACAAAGCTCAGATTTGTGCTTTTTTAAACTTTTAAAAACTTTCTTTTAAAAACACTGCGCACAGGCCTGGCAGGTGGCACCACTGTGCATGCCCCGCCAGAAGGCTCCTGGCTCCGCCTCGATATCCAGGTCAAGGCTTCAGCCCAGGAGGCACACGTTGGTCTGGCAGAGCAGAGACAAGGTGGCTGCTGCTGTAGAGGAGGAGGCAACTGCCAGGCTCAGGAAGAGCCTCGGTTCGGTTGTCCTCTGGACAAGGAGGAGGAGTCCCAGACCATCCAGGCATGCTCTCACCTCTGCACTTCCCACGCACCTTCGGGCTGGGGTTGGTGGGCGGGGTGGTGGGCTGGCAGCCTCCCCTTCCCAGTAGCACAGGCAAGTTGGGGCAATGCTTCCCTGCACCTTGCCCACCCCCACCCCCACCCCCCGAAGGCACATGGTAAGTTCAGAGGTGAGAGCATGCCTGGCTGCTAGAGACTCCTCCTCCTTGTCTGGAGGACAACCGAGACTCTTCCTGAGCCTGGCGGGACAACCCAGAGCAGCATGGTGAGAGGTCCAGGTCCTTTAAGTCATGCTGCTCTGGGCAAGCCCCTCCTCCTGCCTCTCCACCCCCTCTACCGCCTGCCTCCTCTGAGTAAGTCTGTCTTTTTGTTTTGTTTACTTTCGTGTGTGTGTGTGTGTGTGTGTGTGTGTGTGTGTGTGTGTGTGTGTGTGTGTGTGTGTAAAATGGGGGAATGCAATTTCTTGCTTTTGAACTGCTAGGTTGGCAAGAGCTGGGAGGGATGATGGGAGCTTATCATTAGGAATGTAAATAGCATTCCGTGCATTCTGGTGTCTAGTCATGCCTGCCACATGTCCACAGAAACATCTGCGAATGCAGACATAGTTGGCTCTTTGGCTGTAATCAGAGATGAGCACTGAACTCTAAAGTTGGATACAACTGGCTTTCAAGCAAGGCTGAAAGAGTAACTGCTGTATTTTAATGTGAGCTTTTGTGGATCAAGGCCACTGGCTCTTTGGCTGTAATAAGAGATGAGCACTGAACTCTAAAGTTGGATACAACTGCTCATCGATTTCTTTTGGGAAATTGTGTATTCCAGCCACTGCCGCACCCCAATGCGAGGAGAGAGAAAAGTGTGGGGGGGGAGCAATAGGATTGCTCAGTACAGGACCCAGAAATTTCTGATGCCAGCCCTGGCTGTAAAGTCTACAGCAGAATAGTGCGCCTTTTGCAAAGGCGCGAATTTCAAACTACTGTCAAAATAGCTGATTCGTCAGTACAAAACTTCCCGCTTCTCCAGAAGCCCACTGAAATGTATCAACCTGTGTAACTGCCATTCTCACTGTATATAAGCTGGCCACATTGTACATGTTCCCCAGTCCGGTATCTATGAGCTGAATAATAAATCACTTGTGTTTGACCCAATCCTGCTGGTCAGAATACTTCTTAAGCACTCAACAAAGGTGCTACTCATAAATCTGTCACCATGAAGGGGTTGGTGTGCTGTTTACATTTTTCTGGGAAACCCATTTCAGGATGCAACATGTTCCTCCAACACCTAGTCTCAACAGAAGGCTGGTTAGAAAAGCCTCACTTTTCACTACACAATTAGGACTCTACCGTACCTAGTTCTGCAAAAGGCATAGAGACTTCTGACTTTCAGAAAATGGCATGATTAAGAAGAAGATTGTCCAGCTGTTTTAAAAGACATGGATAACAGCAAACTAATGTTGGAAAAAGACCGAATAGACTGAAAAATTAGCTGATAGCAACCCACAACCAATGTGAGCATAATATACTGCCAGTTTTCTCTTAACCATTTGTCATCCCTTTGAAATAACTGACTTCACAGGTGAGGGATGCTGCTGCCTTTCTTGATCTTGGGTTGCCTGCTGCCCAAAAAAACCTCTTTCAATCAGATAAGAGGCAGGGAACAAAATGATTCAATATGAATTTGAAATCATTCATTTCATTCATTTATTTGATTTATATCCCACCCTACTCGGCCCAGGGCCAACTCTAGGCGGCTTACAACAAGTAAATCAAATACAGTATAACAAATGAAATACAGTATAACAATATAAACAACACAAAAAATACAATAGCATACAATTGCAAATTACTAATTACAAAAATTACAAATCAGTACAAAATAAATATACCGTAGTATCACAACATAGAATAGAATTGTCCCAACACGTGCCAACCCACCCACCCCACACCAAACCCTACCCACCCCTACCCACCACAACAACATCCCAGACAGTAACCAAAGTAACCAGCCATGGCTGCCTGCCTTCAGAGCCCGGCAGGACGACAAAGTTGTGGACCTGAATAGTCCTGTCGCCCTCCAACCCAACGCAGCTGACTCCAAGCGGTGACCATGGCATCAGCTGGAACTATGTTGATGATGGCTCCTGTCATCCTATCTGTGGGAACAACCACCAGCTGCAACTCCCAGGGGCGACCAGACCAAAGTGAAGACCAAACAGGTGTTGGTTGGTAAAGCGCTGGTGGTAACTCACGCAGCCTGTCCAGGAGAGGAGCGCGGTGCCTTTGCAGCAGTGATGGAGGTGCAGTTTTTAAAGCCCCGGAGCTGCAAGGCCAGCTGCTACCACTCTCGCTGACCAGCCGGGCCAGGAGAGGAGCGCGGTGCCTTCGTAGCGATGATGGTGGCGGCATTTTTGAAGCCCTGGAGCTGCGAGGCCAGCTGCTACGTCTCGCGCTGACCGGCCAGGCCAGGATAGGTGCGCGGTGCCTTCGCAGCGGTGATGGAGGTGCCGTTTTTAAAGCCCCGGAGCTGCGAGGCCAGCTGCTGCCACTCTCGCTTACCAGCCGGGCCAGGAGAGGAGCGCGGTGCCTTCGCAGCGGTGATGGAGGTGCCGTTTTTAAAGCCCCGGAGCTGCGAGGCCAGCTGCTGCCACTCTCGCTTACCAGCCGGCCCAGGAGAGGAGCGCGGTGCCTTCACAGCGGTGATGGAGGTGCCGTTTTTAAAGTCCCAGAGCTGTGAGGCCAGCTGCTACCACTCTCGCTGACCGGCCGGGCCAGGAGAGGAGCGCAGTGCCTTCGCAGTGGTGATGGAGGTGCCGTTTTTAAAGCCCCGGAGCTGTGAGGCCAGCTGCTACCACTCTCACTGACCGGCTGGGCCAGGAGAGGAGCGCGGTGCCTTCGCAGAGGTGATGGAGGCGCTGTTTATAAAGCCCCAGAGCTGCGAGGCCAGCTGCTACCACTCTCACTGACCGGCTGGGCCAGGAGAGGAGCGCGGTGCCTTCGCAGAGGTGATGGAGGCGCTGTTTATAAAGCCCCAGAGCTGCGAGGCCAGCTGCTACCACTCTTGCTCACCGGCCGGGCCAGGAGAGGAGCGCGGTGCCTTCGCAGAGGTGATGGAGGTGCTGTTTATAAAGCCCCAGAGCTGCGAGGCCAGCTGCTACCACTCTCGCTGACCGGCTGGGCCAGGAGAGGAGCACAGTGCCTTCGCAGTGGTGATGGAGGTGCCGTTTTTAAAGCCCCGGAGCTGTGAGGCCAGCTGCTACCACTCTCACTGACCGGATGGGCTAGGAGAGGAGCGCGGTGCCTTCGCAGAGGTGATGGAGGCGCTGTTCATAAAGCCCCAGAGCTGCGAGGCCAGCTGCTACCACTCTCGCTGACCGGCCAGGCCAAGAGAGGAGCACAGTGCCTTCACAGCGATGATGGTGGCGGCATTTTTGAAGCCCCGGAGCTGCGAGGCCAGCTGCTACCTCTCTTGCTGACCGGCCAGGCCAGGATACGAGCACGGTGCCTTCGCAGCGGTGATGGAGGTGCCATTTTTAAAGCCCCGGAGCTGCAAGGCCAGCTGCTACCACTCTCACTTACCAGCCGGGCCAGGAGAGGAGCGCGGTGCCTTCGCAGCGGTGATGGAGGCACCATTTTTAAAGCCCTGGAGCTGCGAGGCCAGCTGCTACCACTCTCCCTGATCGTCCGGGCCAGAAGAGGAGCGTGGTGCCTTCGCAGTAGTGATGGCGGTGCCGTTTTTAAAGTCCCGGAGCTGCAAGGCCAGCTGCTACCACTCTAGCTGACTGGCCGGGCCAGGAGAGAAGCGCAGTGCTTTCGCAGTGGTGATGGAGGTGCCATTTTTAAAGCCACGGAGCTGTGATGCCAGCTGCTACCACTCTCACTGACCGGCTGGGCCAGGAGAGGAGCGCGGTGCCTTTGCAGCAGTGATGTAGGCACTGTTTTTAAAGCCCCGGAGCGGCGAGGCCAGCTGCTACCACTCTCACTGACCGGCCAGGCCAAGAGAGGAGCACAGTGCCTTCACAGCGATGATGGTGGTGGCATTTTTGAAGCCCCAGAGCTGCGAGGCCAGCTGCTACCTCTCTCGCTGACCGCCCAGGCCAGGATACGAGCGCGGTGCCTTCGCAGCGGTGATGGAGGTGCCATTTTTAAAGCCCCGGAGCTGCGAGGCCAGCTGCTACCACTCTCCCTGACCGTCCGGGCCAGAAGAGGAGCGTGGTTCCTTCGCAGTAGTGATGGCGGTGCCGTTTTTAAAGTCCCGGAGCTGCAAGGCCAGCTGCTACCACTCTCGCTGACCGGCCGGGCCAGGAGAGGAGCACAGTGCTTTCGCAGTGGTGATGGAGGTGCCATTTTTAAAGCCACGGAGCTGTGATGCCAGCTGCTACCACTCTCACTGACCGGCTGGGCCAGGAGAGGAGCGCGGTGCCTTCGCAGCAGTGATCTAGGCACTGTTTTTAAAGCCCCGGAGCGGCGAGGCCAGCTGCTACCACTCTCACTGACCGGCCAGGCCAAGAGAGGAGCACAGTGCCTTCACAGCGATGATGGTGGCAGCATTTTTGAAGCCCCGGAGCTGTGAGGCCAGCTGCTACCTCTCTCGCTGACTGGCCAGGCCAGGATACGAGTGTGGTGCCTTCGCAGAGGTGATGGAGGTGCCATTTTTAAAGCCCTGGAGCTGCGAGGCCAGCTGCTACCACTCTCCCTGACCGTCCGGGCCAGAAGAGGAGCGTGGTGCCTTCGCAGTAGTGATGGTGGTGGCGTTTTTAAAGCCCCGGAGCTGCGAGGCCAGCTGCTATCACTCTCACTGACCGACCGGCTGGACCAGGAGAGGAGCGCAGTGCCTTCGCAGAGGGTGATGGAGGCGCTGTTTTTAAAGCCCCGGAGCTGCGAGGCCAGCTGCTACCACTCTTGCTGTCCGGCCAGGCGAGGAGAGGAGCACAGTGTCTTCGCAGTGATGATGGTAGCGGCGTTTTTGAAGCCCCGGAGCTGCGAGGCCAGCTGCTACCACTCTTGCTCACCGGCCGGGCCAGGAGAGGAGCACAGTGCCTTCGCAGTGATGATGGTAGCGGCGTTTTGAAGCCCCGGAGCTGCGCAGCCAGCTGCTACCACTATTGCTCACCGGCTAGGTCAGGAGAGGAGCACAGTGCCTTTGCAGCGATGATGGTAGCGGTGTTTTTGAAGCCCCGGAGCTCCGAGGCCAGCTGCTACCACTCTCACTGACCGGCTGGGCCAGGAGAGGAGCGCGGTGCCTTTGCAGTGGGTGATGGAGGCACCGTTTTTAAAGCCCCGGAGCTGCGAGGCCAGCTGCTACCACACTCACTGACCGGCTGGGCCAGGAGAGAAGCACAGCGCCTTCGCAGCGATGGTGGTGGTGGCGTTTTTGAAGCCCCAGAGCCACAAGGCCAGCTGCTACCACTCTTCCTGACCGGCCGGGCCAGGAGAGGAGCACAGTGCCTTCGCAGTGATGATGGTAGCGGCATTTTTGAAGCCCCGGAGCTGCAAGGCCAGCTGCTACCACTATTGCTGACCGGCCGGGCCAGGATAGGAGCGCGGTGCCTTTGCAGCGGTGATGGGGGTGCCGTTTTTAAAGTCCCGGAGCTGCGAGGCCAGCTGCTACCACTCTCGCTGACCGGCCGGGCCAGGAGAGGAGCGCAGTGCCTTCGCAGTGGCGATGGAGGTGCCATTTTTAAAGCCCCGGAGCTGTGAGGCCAGCTGCTACCACTCTCACTGACCGGCTGGGCCAGGAGAGGAGTGCGGTGCCTTCGCAGTGGTGATGGAGGTGCTGTTTTTAAAGCCCCAGAGCCTCAAGGCCAGCTGCTACCACTCTCACTGACCGGCCAGGCCAGGAGAGGAGCGCAGTGCCTTTGCAGTGGTGATGGAGGTGCCATTTTTAAAGCCCCGGAGCTGTGAGCCAAGCTGCTGCCACTCTCACTGACCGGCTGGGCCAGGAGAGGAGCGCGGTGCCTTCGCAGCGGTGATGGAGGTGTTGTTTTTAAAGTCCCGGAGCTGCAAGGCCAGCTGCTACCACTATTGCTCACCGACCAGGTCAGGAGAGGAGCACAGTGCCTTCGCAGCGATGATGGTAGCGGCGTTTTTGAAGCCCCGGAGCTGCAAGGCCAGCTGCTACCACTCTTGCTGACCGGCCGGGCCAGGAGAGGAGCACAGTGCCTTCACAGTGATGATGGTAGCGGCATTTTTGAAGCCCCGGAGCTGCGAGGCCATCTGCTACCACTCTTGCTCACCGGCCGGCCAGGAGAGGAGCACAGTGCCTTCGCAGCAATGATGGTAGCGGCATTTTTGAAGCTCCGGAGCTGCAAGGCCAGCTGTTACCACTATTGCTCACCGACCAGGTCAGGAGAGGAGCACAGTGCCTTCACAGCGATGATGGTAGCGGCGTTTTTGAAGCCCCGGAGCTGCAAGGCCAGCTGCTACCACTCTCACTGACCAGCTGGGCCAGGAGAGGAGTGCGGTGCCTTCGCAGAGGTGATGGAGGCACTGTTTATAAAGCTCCGGAGCGGTGAGGCCAGCTGCTACCACTCTCACTGACCGGCCGGGCCAAGAGAGGAGCACAGTGCCTTCGCAGCGATGATGGTGGTGGCGTTTTTAAAGCCCCGGAGCTGCGAGGCCAGCTGCTACCACTCTCCCTGACTGGCTGGGCCAGGAGAGGAGCGCGGTGCCTTTGCAGCGATGATGGTGGTGGCATTTTTGAAGCCCCGGAGCTGCGAGGCCAGCTGCTACCTCTCTCGCTGACTGGCCAGGCCAGGATACGAGCGCGGTGCCTTCGCAGCGGTGATGGTGGTGGCATTTTTAAAGCCCCGGAGCTGCGAGGCCAGCTGCTACCACTCTCACTTACCAGCCGGGCCAGGAGAGGAGCGCAGTGCCTTCACAGTGGTGATGGAGGCGCCATTTTTAAAGCCCTGGAGCTGTGAGGCCAGCTGCTACCACTCTCGCTGACCGGCTGGGCCAGGAGAGGAGCGATATCAAGGAAGATAAGTGCCCATATCATTCATGAACAGCAATATCAGTATTGCCTCCTTTGATTTTCTGTCCAGTTCATTTCAAGGAAGACCAAGAACATTATCCACCAACTTGGATATCTTTAAAAGATTGGACAAATGCATGGAAAATAAAACTATTAATGATGATAGCTACATACTACACCAGGAGTTCTCAACCTTTTTAAGCTGGGGGTCAGGTCACGTTCCCTCAGACAGCTTTGGGGCCCCAACAGCCATTTTGCCCTTCCTCCACTGCATGGCACTTCATGGTGTGGTGGAGGCGGTGGTGTGGCCACATGAAATGGTGCCATGGGCCACATCCAGCCTGCAGGTTGAGGATCCCTGTACTACACGCTTAATCCCAGGTAAAAGGATTTGGGATTGCTGGCTACATCTGTTAAACCATAATAATTCTCTACCATAGATACTATACTATACAAGGAGCAAAAAAATACAAATGTACCCACTCCCTGTTTCCTGGATTTGTACATATTGGATCCACAGTTCTACTTAAGTGAGTGGCTTACCTCTGCTTGGTGCAGGTGTTAAATGACAAGGACTGGTTGTCATCAATGAATTCAATGAGGACCATTTCTGTGACAGTTTCTTGAGAGGAAGGTCATTTACCTTTGAGCTGGACTTTCAGTCCACTTGCGCATTTCCTGCTATGCAGTTTTTCGACCCCTTCATTCAGAAAGTTACAATTTCCCTGATGACACTTAGCTTGGAGATGGGCATGGCAGAATGGGCAGGCAGGAAGATTGCCTAATGTGCTGTGACTGACATGTAATCAACATTAACCACTGATGCATATTTCTGTGGGAGAGAAGTGAAGATAATGACACCTTTCACGATAGCTGCCACAACATCCGACTCTTTTGTAAACTCTTCCATAAAGGTGTGTTGTAGGCTTTAATTGATAAGAAAGGGGGTCTAGATACAGAAGTCACTTGGTGCCAGTCCTGTGATGTGATGTGATCGGCTTGCTGGGAAACAGCTACTCTGGACTAACCCTAATGTTCTTGTCTTCCCAGTGGTGTCACAGAACAGCATGGCATACACCTCACTTTCCCAGAATAACCCACCTTTTTGGTTGTGAAACCATTTTGCTGCTTGCTCACTATAAGTAGGTCATTCCTTCTATCTTGAATGCTTTTTCATGCTGTTTCACTGAGTGCATTTGAACATTTGCTGTAGTACAAAAAAGTAAATTTAAAAAGCTATGGACACACTTTTGACCCACTTAGCAAGACATGTACCACAAGGCACACAATGTGGCTCCCAGGTGCCGGGCAGCCTTTTGGTTTTCTGGTCTACCATAGTCAACAGACTTTGGAGATTTTCATATGCAGTTTTGATGTTATGCTGATTCTACTCTGAATGACAGGTCTCTGTAAAACAGCATGGCTAATGCAATGAACAAAGGTGAGGAGGGGGAATCCCTTTTTGGAAAATAAGTCCCAAAATCTCCCAGCCAGCAGTAGCCATGCTAATTTAGGAAATTTTGGACTTGTAGATCTTTCTTTTCCCCCCCCTCCAAACCCCCCACCACCACCACCTTTCTCTTTCTCTGGCAAAGAAGAATACCACCAACACAGCCCTGCTCATTTTAGGCCAAGGACTGGTATGGTCTCTCCCCTATGGTAGCCAATCAGATGTTTTCAGGAATCCCACAGACAAGTATGAAAGGCCACTCTTTCCCCTCACATTTGCCCCCCAGCTCCAGGTAGCCAGAGCATTCCATAAATCTGATAGTTACCCTTTAAAGCCATCTGGTGAATACAAATTGTTCATAATATGTACAGACCTTTTTCTACAGAGAAGAGTAGTGAAATGTTTTTATTTTCTTGTTCCTCCACTCCCTTTTCCTCCCCTCTCTCATTTTGAACATAGCAATACCTTTCATGGTGTGTGTGTGTGTGTGTGTGTGTGTGTGTGTGTGTGTGTGTGTGTGTGTGTGTGTGTGTGTGTGTGTGTGTGTGTGTGTGTGTGTGTGTGTGTGTGTGTGTGTGTGTGTGTGTGTGTGTGTGTGTGTATTGCTTAGAGCATTCAACAAAAAAACTTAACTGTCAACAAAAGGTGTTTTGTTTTCTCACCCACAGCTGCTCTCCTTCTTCTGGCAGGCTCAGAACTTCTCACAGTTTATTTCCCCATTATCAGAACCTTTTACCCCATTCTGTAGTTACTCTTTGTGCTGTTTTGGAATTTCACTCATCCAGCATTTGCATTTCTAAGGCTTGGGGGGGGGGGGAGAAGCTGTGCTGTATCCTGAAACAATCAGGTTTTGAATACCTGACTTCTTACAAACTTGAATAGGGAAGGATGCAAACAGCAGAGTTAAGAAATACTACCTTTTTGTGCTCAGGCTCCCAGCATTCCTTAGCCACGATGTCTACAGGGAAATGTGATAGTTCAAAAAGTAATATTTTCAAACTCTGAAAATTACTATGATAAACTGAAATTTATACTGTACAGTCATGAGAAGTACAAGAACATTTTCACTGCCATTGATCTATCTATGGAATCCTGGGGATTATAATTTGGTGACTCTCTAGATGTACTGGACAGTAATGCTTCCTTGGGATGACAGAGGCTGTGGTTCAGCATATCTAAGGGTGGCAGATTGAGAGAGGATGATTGCCACTGACTGAAGGTCATTAATTTTCCACAGACCTGTTTGTCTGTTGGCGAAACTGTAGCCTGTTGTGTAGGTGTGCGTTGCCCACCCTCACACCCGTTCCTTGTCTCAGTTTTACACACATGTCAGGTTCTGTTTTGCTTTAAAGGAACATATCATGTTTCATCCTAGACAGTCTGTTCCCCGACTCTGATCTATGACTATGCTCTACAGCAGTGGTTCCCAAAGTGGGGCACACGCCTCATGAAGGACTTCAGTTCCCAGAAGCCTAAGTCAGTACACTGGCTGACCAGTGCTTTGGGGAATAGACTTAGGCTTCTGGGAGTTGAAGTCCACAAACTAAAGTTTGGGAAACACTGCTCTACAGGGAAGTACGATATCCAGTGGTGGGATTCAGCAGGTTCACCCCAGTTCACCAGAACCGGTAGCAGAAATTCCAGCTGACCCCACCCATCCAAGTTTTGAAATAAAGTAGTCCTAATTCAAGTGCAACACAGGGCTTTCCCACCATACCACACCCACAGAGTAGGTAATATATATTTTAAAAAATCTCAACACTGACTCTCATGAGAAAGCACCCTCTCTGGTCATATCCTGGGCTAAATTGGGCTGCGAGCATGTAGAATGTAATACATTCAGATCTTAAACCAGGTATTGTACTTTGAAAGGGAAGTGGTATGGTGAAATGTTAAATGGGACTCATTGGGGTTTTGTTTTGGCACTCTGAGCCTGATCTAGGTGTGCCACCTGGTAACAGGTGTTCTTTCCACATTTCCAACAAAAAAGGATAATAAAACTGCTGTAAGAAAGGGTGTGAAAGACAGACTACCCAACAGTTTTTTTGGAGGGGAGGGAGGTGCATTATTTTGTTCCCCAATGTGCAGCTCTGCATGTCCAATTGTGGTGGCATGAGCAGCAGCAAATTGCCACTGATTGAAGTCTTCCTTTGGGGAAATTGGGGTGCCAGCAACCTCCTTGCTTTCTTGTATAATAAATTACAGTAAAAACAGTTTAAGTGTGTTATAGATCAAAAAGATTGACTAGAAAGAATCTAAAGCAATTTGAAAGCACATTTTAAAATTACTGTATATTACATCCTCATCTTAAAATACCCCTTGCTTGGCAGCCAATTACTTAATAAAAGCTTGGCTGAAGAGAATGGTTTTTTTGCCACTGGAATAACAGCAGGGAGGAGTCTAAGCTGGCCTTTCGTGAAAAGGATTTCCTCCTGTGGAAGGGCAGCTGATGGGAAAACATCTTCTTACCAACTAGGTACTGTACTTTTCTTAGTGAGATGTTTTAAATTGTATTTTGAAATTGGTTTTAATTATGTGTTTAACTCTGGTCTAATTGCTGATCTTGTATTGTGTCTTAATTGTAATTATTTTCATTTAATAGCATGTTAGCATGCTTCCCAAGAAATGTGGTGGCTTAGTGGTTAAGGCACTAAACTTGAAGACTGGAAGGTCAGCAGTTCAAGATCTGAGTGCTGCATGACAGAGTGAGCACCCATCGTCAGTCCCAGCTCCTGCCAACCTAGCCGTTGAAGCATATGCAGCATATTGAAAGTATTTCGGAATGAAAGATGTGGTTCAATTTCACAATCAGTACTTGTAATGAGGTCTGTTGTTTCCCTGTAAACGTTTCCCATGGAACAGCAGCCAAAATTTGCATACCTCTCATGGAGCCTGCTTCCCTGTACGAAACATCATGCAGGACAGTGCGAAGTCATCTTCCCAATCACTGTTACACTTCATAGTCAAATGAAATACCCAAAATTTAGAAATAAAATGTTTCCTCTGCCCCAGTACTGTACTTTACTTCTGAAATTATCCAAATTATCTTCTTGCTTTTCTCTCCATCATTGTGTTTTCCCTCTCTCATTGCCTCACCAGCTGGAGAATCATAGGCTGGAGATTGACTAATAAGATTCCCCAAGATCTTGAAATCAAGCTGGATGCCCAAGAGGCTACAGTTAGTTATAGTACTGTTGGAGGCAAACTTTTTATTTGTTTAGTTGTGATTGAAAACTCCAGGCGATTCAAAGCACAATCAATGACTGGTGTTGACAGACTCAAGTTTCTCTCAGCACACAGGTGCAGAACTTCAAATCTTCTCTGTCTTGTATTCTTAACCAATGAACTAAGTATTGGAGAAAGTTGGTTTAAAATAGGGAGGTTTCTAGGAACTTTGTTATTTCCTTTTGTTATCAGAAAGCAGAAAAACAACATCAGAGAAATGTGAGAGTCCTGTCCAGTCTCATCAACACCCTCCCTGGTTTTGCACATGAACCAGCACTTTGTAGGATAAAATCACTCTAGTAAAGGTTTCCCTTGCTCGAAAGCCAGTCGTATCCGACTCCAGGGTTCAGTGCTCATCTCGTTTCAAAGCCAAAGAGCCAGCGCTATCTGCTTTGGCAGACGTTTCCATGGTCATGTGGCAGGCATGATTAGACACTGGACTGCACGGAGCACCGAAGTGGTCCCTATTTATCTACTTGCAATTTTTTTGCTTTCAAACTGCTAGGTTGGCAAGAGCTGTGGCAAAGACG
The DNA here is from genome assembly GCA_035047305.1 of Bradypodion pumilum. Taxonomy (NCBI): domain Eukaryota; kingdom Metazoa; phylum Chordata; class Lepidosauria; order Squamata; family Chamaeleonidae; genus Bradypodion; species Bradypodion pumilum. The sequence goes on along the minus strand of JAWDJD010000001.1, from coordinate 335,891,162 downwards.
GGAGCTCATTCCGTCCTGCAGTACTCGGGAATCGAACTGCTGACCTTCCGCCTCCCAGTCAGCGTCTTAGAAAAAACCAGCTCTGTATTTTCATATGAAAATCACAATTAAACATTTTTACATCAACCAGAAAACACCATTCCCAAGATTAGGAAGATGTCAAGACTAATATCTTGCTCTAGCTTTAAAAAAAACAACAGCCTAAACGTAACATTTGATGGAGTCGAATGTCATGGTGTGCCAAGAAGGCAGATAAATGTTATCCAAAAGCCTTTGGAAAAGGACAAAGAGGGAGTGAATTTTAACAAGCAGCAATAAAGAGCCCCCTTTTTTCCTGATGCACTGTGTGAGCAGTAAAGATCACTATCAGATCACTATCTTGGTGACTCTGGGCTTCCAGCGGGCGGCAGTTCATCGCAGGGAGGCAGGGCCTATTAAAATGGACCGCTCCTGGCGACTGATTGATCCTGATGGATTCCAGAGGGAACTGAGTTTTTTTCCTCTGGATCGGTTATACGATTCTTCCGAGGCGCTTGTTGACCTATGGCACAGGTCGACTATGGCTGCCTTGGATGAAATCGCTCCACTATGGCCTCTCCGAGCCTGTGGGGTTCGATCTTCCCCATGGTTCACAGAAGAACTGCAGGAGCTTAAACGGGCAAAGAGACGCCGAGAGCGCCGCTGGGTGAAGACCCAGAGTGATTCCGACTGGACACTGTCTAGGGCTGCTATTAAGACCTACCTGGTGGTGATGGGGGTGGTGAAGCAGCAATACTTCACCGCCCTCATTGCCTCCGTGGATAATTGCCCAACCGCTCTGTTCCGGGTTACCCATTCTCTCCTTGGTAGGGAGGGGCCGGTGCCCAGTTGGTAGGGTTTGGCTGAGGTTTTTGCATCCTATCTGGTGGAGAAAATCACTCAGATTCGCTCAGGGTTTAATCCCGGCATGGATGGGGAGGGTCGGGAGGGGACCAGAGCCCAGTCTAGCTGTATTATCTGGGATCAGTTCGATCCAGTTGTCCCTGAGGAAGTGGACAGGCTTCTTGCAGCTGTTCGCACCACCTCCTGCCCTTTGGATCCCTGTCCCACTTGGTTGGTAAAAGCCTCCAAGGGAATGACGGGATGCTGGGTCGGGGCTACGGGAGGGGGTGTTTCCTGCACCATTAAAACATGCCTTGGTGCACCCCCTTCTGAAGAAACAATCTCTCAACCCAGCAGTTCTAGCTAATTATAGGTCGGTCTCCAACCTCCCTTTCTTAGGGAAGGTTTTGGAGAAGGTGGTGATGCGGCAGTTGCAGGGGGTCCTGGATGAAGCGGATTATCTGGACCCTTTTCAATCGGGTTTCAGGCCTGGCTATGGTACAGAGACGGCATTGGTCGCACTGGTTGATGATCTCTTGCGGGAGCGGGACAGGGGTCATCCATCCATCCTGGCTCTTCTGGATCTCTCAGCGGCTTTCGATACCATTGACCATGGTATCCTTCTGGAACGGCTCAAAGGTTTGGGGATCCAGGGCACTGTGTTGTCCTGGTTTTCCTTATTTCTGGAGGGTCGTACCCAGTTGGTGTGGTTGGCGAGTGAGAGGTCCCTACAGTGTGGGGTGCCTCAGGCCTCGGTGCTCTCTCCTCTCCTATTTAACATATACATGAAGCCGTTGGGTGAGGTTATCCGTTCCCATGGGGTGAGGTATCATCGGTATGCTGATGATACCCAGTTATATATCTTGGCCCATGGGGACCCCAGTGATGCAGTCACTGTCCTATCCAGATGTCTGGAAGCGGTTGGGGTCTGGATGGGGGACAATGGGCTACAATTGAATCCCTCCAAGACTGAGTGGCTTTGGATGGGGGGGTCCCGTGTTATCCATGGAGCTACCAACTTTGGTCTTGTATGGGGCTGCTTTGCCCCAGACAGACCCAGTACGTAACTTAGGGGTCCTCCTGGATTTGAGGCTGTTACTTGTAGATCAGGTGGTGGCCGTGGCCAGGAAGGCTTTAGCACAGCTTCACGTCATCCATCAGTTGCGTCCGCTCCTGGACCGGGACTCCCTGCTCAGGGTCACACATGCTCTGGTCACCTCTAGGCTAGATTATTGCAATGCGCTCTACATGGGGCTGCCCTTGACAACCATTTGGAGGTTGCAGTTGGTCCAGAATGCAGCAGCCCAGGTGGTGATGGGGTGCGGACGTTATGCCCGTGCCTCACCATTACTTCGGGAGCTGCACTGGTTACCAGTTTGCCTCCGGGTGCAGTACAAGGTGCTGGTTTTGACCTTTAAAGCCCTTCATGGTAGTGGGCCAGGTTACCTTAGAGACCGCATTGTCCCAAGAGTGTCCGCCTGTCCAACCAGAGCGGACCGGAGGGGCTCACTAATTGTTCCATCTGCCAGAGGGGCCTGTCTCTCTGGTACACGAAGGAAGGCCTTTTCCATGTCCGCACCAGCCTTGTGGAACCTCCTACCAGTAGAGCTGTGGGAGCAGACGGAGCTGCTACCTTTCAGAAAAGACCTAAAAAACTGGTTGGCGGGACAGGTGTGGGGCTCAAATGGAAGGATGGTCCCCACCTGTTGTCTTATTAAATAAGTCCCCATTTCTTTTAATTCCACTGCAGGCAGTTTTTAATGTGGGTAGTCTTTTAATGATAAATGGGATAGGTGGGTGGGTATGTTGGGTTTTAATGGCTCAACTGTTTTTATGTATGTTTTAACTTGTTGTGAGCCGCCCAGAGTCGGGTTTACCTGATTGGGCGGCATAAAAATTTGAATTTAAATAAATAAAAAATAAATAAAAAGAAATAGAAACTTGGTTGAGCCCAATGCTGGCAAAGGGTGTGGGTTGGAGAATGAAATCAAGGTTAAATGAAGCCAGAATGGTCTTAAATGGCTACAATAAAAACAAGAAGAATAAGACAAAAGTCCTAGAGAGCCAGTCACGAAGGCTAAACATCGTTTCCAGGAAGGGCAGCCCAAGTCAGCAGATCTTACTACCATCAAACTCAGTAGCCTGGCTTCTGAGTAAAATGAACTGAAATCTGACTGCAATAGTCTTTGAATATGAGCCAGAAGAGCTACTATACCTGCTATACCCGGCAGGCCGGGTAGGTGGTGCCCTGCTGCCTTTGGCAGTGGGAGCAATGGGAGCGACTCAGGGTGGTCCCAGTGGCAGCAGGACCACTCCGAGCCACCCACCACTCCACCCATGCTGCTGACGATGATGACCCTGAGTCACCCACCACTCCCCCTTGCGCTTACCGGCCTGGAGGAGCTGCATGGCACCATATCATCCAGCCTGTGACCTCACTCCAGCCACTGCTTCTGCCACCGCCTCAATCCTTGTCTCCTGCTTGGCTTGTCATGTCCCTAACGGTGCTCCGTAGCAGGGCAAATGCTACAACATCTGTCCTGTTGCAGAGTGCCATTAGGGACACGCCAAGCCAAGCAGAGATGACAAGGACTGAGTCAGCAGTAGCAGTGCCTGGAGCGAGGGCATGGGCCAGATGATTTGGTGCCATGAGTCAGATCTGGCCCACAGGCTGTAGGTTGAGAACCCCTACTCTATTGGGTTCCCTATCCTCAACAACCCTAAGATATAGGCCTGTCTAGTAGAGACTGATTGACTTTGGGGCTGCATGAGGGTTTGGTCCTCATAGTCTTCACTCTAGCCAGCACTGTCTGCTTCTGCAGACGTTTCCGTGGTCATGTGGCAGGCATGACTAGACACCAGAGCACACAGAACACTGTTACCTTCCCACCAAAGTGGTCCCTATTTATCTACTAGCAATTTCTTGCTTTCAAATTGCTAGGTTGGCAGGAGCCGGGACAAAGACGGGAGCTTGTTCCATCCTGCAGTACTCAGGAATCGAACTGCTGACCTTCCACCTCCCAGTCAGCATCTTAGCCACTGCAGTCCCTCTAGAATCACTCTAGAAGCATTTAAAGTAGAAAAGGGTATCAGTGGTTACAGTCAGAAGGATAAAAAGTGGGGAAATGAATTCTATAGCATGCAGGAGGTCCTTGGAGGATGGTCAGAGAAAAAAAGGGGATATTTAACAAAACAACGGAGGCCAAAAAAAGGGGGGAGAGAGGGCAGGGCATGCCTCAAATGCCAGTGGTGGGAAAAGAACTTTGCCAATCAATTTAATGGCGAGGACAATCTATACCTATAAATCTGTGCGTTAACCATTGGAATGTGACAAAGGATGTTTATCCAGGCCCTACTAGCCTGTAATGAGCCTCCGTTCACTCGCCCGAACCCAGTTCGCAGGTAACTGTTGGGTTGAATTTTGCGCCAGTGGGGCAGGAGCCCCCCGGATGCAAACAAAAAAAGGGAACTTCAATTCCCAATGTTCCTTGCGCCGCGCCACGCCGGAGCCAATCAGGCTTGGTGAAGTCCACAGGGAAGGGTGATGGTCCCCAAGTGGATTAAATCCCACTTGAATCAATCTTGATGGAGGGCAGCAGCTTCATCAATACTGGGGCTGAGGAGGACTTTGTGTGCCAAAAGGGCTCAGGACCAGAAAGTGACTCGCAGAGCTGGATCAGTGGTAGGGGGTGTGACACTTAGGGTTGCCATATGTCATGGAAAACCAAGAATTTAACGGGTTGTAACTGTCCTGCCCGGTTCCATAAAGAACATTGTAAATTCACGGTTTTCAAACTACTTGATTTGGGGGGGGGGGGCGGAATCACACTTTTCTTTCACTCCTATTGAACCACCAGCAGATGGCAGCAGCAGCAACTTGGTGGCCAAGGAAGAAAGAGGGGGGAAATTGCGCCTTTTCCTTGTGGCGTCTGTAGCAGCAGCAGTCACACAAATACTGTAGGACGGAATGAGCTCCCGTCTTTGTCCCAGCTCCTGCAAACCTAGCAGTTCGAAAGCAAGAAATGGCAAGTAGATAAATAGGGACCACTTCAGGGAGGGTGGGTGGGGGGTTAAACAGCATTCCCTGTGCTCCGGTGTCTAGTTATGCCTGCCACATGACCACAGAAACAACTGCAGAAGCAGACAGCGCTGGCTCTTCAGCTTTGAAACAGAGATGAGCACTGAACCCTAGAGTCAGATACAACTGGCTTTTGAGCAAGGGCAACCTTTACTTTTGTCCCGTTTTTGTGGGAGGGAATTGTGGTAACCCTAGTCACACTGTGATGTGGAAGGCAGATGAAAGGCCACTGTATTATATTCTCAGGACAGTCTTCATGGCTGATTGGCATGAGAATCGCCAATATTCAGATTCAGATACAGCAGAACAACAAGAAGAAAAAGAAACAGCCACTTACTCCAGGCTAGGAAACTTTGGTTTATTGCCACCTTTGGCTGGGTGGGTGACCTGAGGCAGAATTGAGTTACTGAGGTACATTTGGGTGTAACGGCAGGGGTTTTTGTTTAGGAACCTAGTTTTCAACATTCACTTGTTAGGGGCAGAAGAAGACCATGTAAGTTCTGTAAATTCCTCTAATATTCCTGCCAATAAGCTTGCAGAAACAAAAATGTTTTCTGTAGTGGACTTTGGGCAGTAATTCTGCCCACATAGTAAAGGTAAAGGTTATCCTTGCTCAAAAGCCAGTCGTATCTGACTCTAGGGTTCGGCTCATCTCCATTTACAGCCAACAAGCCTGTATGCAATGTTTGCAGACATGTGGTAAGCATGACTAGACATCGGAGTACACGGAACACTGTTTACCTTCCCACCGAAGTGGTACCTATTTATCTTCTTGAAATTTCAATAATCCCCGTTAAACTCAGTAAAATTAACAGCTGATTTGACAAAACACATCACTCCTGGCCAAGGATTGAATGTGATTCATTTCTTGACATATATCTTTCCCCACACACTCAAAGTGCCATAAATGGGGAAGAAGTGGGGGGAGAGGGAGAGATAAATACATGCCTTTGTCCTTTACTTCCCAAAGTCACAATCGGTGTAGAATTCTTCTCTCACCTCAAAACTTTCTGTTGCAGCTGTTTATAGGCTTTAAATATCAGAAGAGAGAAGACCCAGGTTTTTCCGCTCCTCAAACGGTACTTACAAGGCCATTCTCTCTCCCTCTTTAGTTTAAAAATGAGGTTGATAATGATAATGTTCCTCCCATAGAGAATCTCCTACTTTTTAATGATACCCATAGTTTCCCCTTTACATAAATGACTAAGTCGTCACAGAATCTCTGTCTTGATTAGCACTCCTGCTAGTAAAATTTCACATACTAAATCAGCACCAGCTGTAGCAAGAAAGAATGAAAAGGCAAGTGTAAATGTGCCGTATGCCCTCCCAAATTGGCATCTGTGTCAGTAACCCTGTGTTCCTTCAACAATTGTATACATACATTCTCCTAAATGTTGCTGCTCTCAGGAGTTTGCAAGTGAAATTCCCTTTCTGGTGCTATACCACTGAGTTGCTAAAACTGAACGCAAGGAGGAAGCGGGGAATAACCCCTTACATTTCCTCTCCAGTATCTAAGCCATGTGGAGCCAAATTAAACCGAATTATCTGGAGTTTACTATACCTTATCTTGACAGCCTCTTAGTGTAGTCACAAGCACGTAAGGCTAGGAGTTCTCCTGTAACACTATGAGGAGAATTATTTAGCGATGTAACTGAAACGGGAATTTCAAAGCTACAGTTTTAAACAGAATCAGAAGAACCAAAAGTAAACATTCTAAAAACCATCAGTACTCCAACGTCAAACTATTGCTCAGCTTCGGCTGGTGGGCCAACGACATCCAGTTCTGGAGAGGGCATCACACCTAATCCTGGATTACTGTAACATGATCTGATAGAGAAGCGTCACTTAGTTCAACTGCTATTGCAGACATGTCAATGGATTTTTGGAGGGGCACAAAAATGTACCAGCCAGTTCAGAACAAGTTTATGAATGATGGAACAAAAAGACACAAACAATTTTGTCACAAGCTGTTTGGGGACTTAAAATACCATATGACTTGGGTACATTTTGCTTCAACGCCTTAGCCGTAGTTATCTAATAAGCACTTTCTGCCAACCAGTGTTGCAATAGCAGTTTTCACAGTAGTTTTGGTGTCAAATTGCCCTTTCCTCAGCAGGGATTGTTAAGCCTTTCTGTATTGTACTTCCAACACACTCATGAGCTGGAGTTGGGAGATATAACATTTTCTTTGAAGTTTGCATTTCAGAACACACTGGGATGCAAACAAGCTCCAATTCCTCAGTAGTCAAACAATTCTGGCACCCAGGGACCATGGCTAAATATTGCACCAAAATTTCTAATTATGTCCTTGTGTTCAGTATTCAGTATTAGGTGATGGCAGATTCCAATCAATATAAAACTTCTTGTCTAAACAGGGTATTCTGTCAGTCGCCTCAGAGTTTTCCTCAAGCAAGCCACCAAAGAAGCAGGAAATGTTGACAGGCTTCAAGATGACTTTTAGTGCATTTTCAGATCTCAGAATATATAATTTCCTTCTGTTGGAAGTTGAAACCTTTAGTTGAGTTTGATTTTTTTAAAACTCTTCTCATCCTGCCTTTATTACTTGGACTTAGACACCTCAGAGACCAATTGAGGTGCCCTAGTCCTCCAGAGGAGAAAGGCTGTTGGCAAAGGAGGAGTCACAGTGCTGGCGCCTGAATATTGCCCCCATTATTGCCACCAATGTGATAGCCATTCACATCACCCTTTCTTTCTTTCTTTTTTGCCAATGTGCTGAATCCAGAGCTGCTCCTCTGCAAATAGAAGAACAAGGGAACCATCACCTAGGAGAAAGTATCTGTTCATTGATTCTCTCTCATTTGCAACCAGAACACCAGATCGCACACTGTTATAGCTAGTCTCTGAACCTTCACAGAAAATCTTTAGCAGCATAGCAGATGGCAAGGAGGAAGGAGAAATTCACAGGGGGAAAAAGGCTCCACCACATCTTATTGGTGTAGGACCAAGTTGAGGAGTTTCATTATGCAATACTCTAAATCCAAACCAGACCTAGATGACAGGGCAGATATAATACACATATTTTAGCCTAACCCTTGAGTTTTGTAGCTTGCATCAGCCTCTGCCAACTTGGCACACCATAAATGTATTGTCCAATAATTCCCATTTAGCGTCCAATGTATTCAAGCCCACAAACTGTAGTCAAGCTGTGACACTTGGAAATCCTGCAGAAAAGTGCTACTGACTTATATAAAGGTGCTGCCTCCCTCCATTCTCTCTACCCAGTTTCTATTCTTCTCTCCCTTTGTTCCGAGTCTTCCTTTCTTCCTTTATATTTATAGTTCTTGTTTATATTGTTTATATTGTCTGCAACAATTAGGGAAGGCCTGAAAGCAATACAAATAGGCCAGTGATTATGAGGAGGATGAAGAAGAGGAGGTCCAATGAAGAAGCTCTGTCTGCAGTTCTCTGATAAAGCTTCCTAACAATCCAGCAAAGGACAATACCCTGAAGGCAAACTTAAGCTAAGGGCCTTTTATCCCACACTTGAAGGGGAGTGCACAATGAAGATGTGACACCTTGGGGTTTCTAAGCACATGCTCAATCACAGTCCTTTTTAGGTGAGGCCTTTCAGAGGAAGGAAAGAGCTCAATAGGACATTAAATTTCTCTTTGGAGGGTTAATCCTCATTTTGGTTGTTACTGTTTGGTAGAGACAGAGTCCTGGAACCTTCTCCCCCAAGACAACAAATGTCCTGTTGTACATCTTCTTTTATACTAAAAAAGTTTGTTTTTCTTTATGAATATATCTCCTTGTGTATGTACATAAACACACATTCACACAGGGTTTTAATCTTACTAGAAGTGGGCTCAGAATGTCAGATTAGACGTGGAAAGAGATGGGTTCAAATCTCCATCTGTCATTGAAGCTTCCTAACCAACCTTGGCCTTTTCAACAATTCTCAGGGCCATCCACCTCACAGGATAGCTGTAAGGGAAAAGGTGTGTGGAGAGGTGGAACTGTGCACCTCAGTGTGAGATCTTCAGATGAAAGGCAAGGTGTAACTGCAATGAGTAATATAATATCACACACACTTAGGTAGATACAGATCTATCTATAGATGGATGGAGTATTAACCAGCCATATGATTAGTATGGGGATTGAGAAAGTGATGACAATTTGTAAATTCGATTGTAGATTATTATTATTTTAAAAAGTCATTTCCCCCTCCCTCTCTTATTTTACTAGAGAAATATATCTCCTTACACCTTTTTTTGTAACAAAAAGCAACCTTAAGAGCATGTTTAGGAAAAATAACAAAGAACATCGGAGAACTCTAAAAGTGAATGGCACTTCAGATGGAGTTTAGCAAATTAAGTCATTGACCTGCAGAGAGATTAATACCAAACAAGGTGCCCCTTCTTCTGAAGTAATGAATATTCTTCAAACAGCAAGGGAGCACTGACTGCTGTTTGATGCTGATGACATTGAAAATTTAGGAGAAGAGAAATTCCATCATTTTTCATTTGTATGCAAATGTGTCTGTTCCAGAAATTAACCCCTGAACCCCATGTCAGTTTTCATCTGGAGGAATTCTCTTTTGCTCACACCACACAGAGCAGCCTTGTTGTTGTCCTGGGGGGTCACCCAGGCTTCCCCATGTAAAACAAAACATGTGGAGGGGGGGGGAGTTGGCGGGAAAAAGTAAGATTGGGGGTTTGTTGAAAGAGACCAAACCATAATGCTGGGCTTTGTTTACTCCCTCCTCATCCCACCACAACCTCAACACCGTTTGTGGGGGTGGGAGAAAGAAGAAAAGAGCAATAGAAGTAGAGGCACCTTGTAAAAGTGGACTTCTCCAATGTGCAGTCCTGCTCTGGAGGATAATTGAAATGCAAAATGGGGCCCCTAGTTCTTTAGGCAGAACAGCCCCCCACTAATCACTTCCACCAGTTAAGGTGAACCACAGGACAATATACAAATCCTATTGCTCTTCCTCTAGGCAGATTTTCAGCTGTTAGAAAAGTCCCTTTTGTGTCTTAGCACCTTAGACAAATGCCACTATCTGCATGTGAAGGGGAAAGAGGTGATTGAGGGGGTTTTCCCCTCCCTTTTATTTTTTAATTGATGTGGATTTAATTATGCTAATTCAGACAGCTGTAAAGGGTCCCCCCCCCCTTCTCCAGTCGCATAAAGGGACCAGCAAATACAGGTGTCCTTCACTGCAGGCGTTTAATATTTAACCTCTGCAGTTTTGCAAAGAGAAGGCAAACGTGTGGTAATGGTTAACAAGCAGACAGCTTCCTGAAGGTTTATTGAGGTAATGCTTAACATTTTATACTTCCTCATGACAACCTTAAAGCAGTCAGTAGGAAACACAAAATCAAGGAGTTTCCCTCCCAGCCCAACCTTGTATAGCAGAATCTCTCCAATGGCAGAATGCTCTATTTGTCTTTCACCACATCCCTCAAATGCAGGGTCCAATTATAACTTAACGTGGATCTACCAAAAATGTGGTCCTTGATTTGATCATTGAATGCCTTAACTCACATTTCCTCACTCTCTAAATCTTTTTTTTTTTTTTTTGGTGCGGGGAAGTTTTCTGTCAGTGTGGACTGACAAACAGAATGTGGGTTGAACAATGTCTTTGTACACATAAATCCAATCCATATTCTTAAGGTGATGTTTTTGTCACAGTTTATGTATACCCTAAAAACACCATATGTTTCATCTGTATCTCAAGCAATGACCACTACAATAACAGCTCACACACGACAAAGGGTTAGTTCGCACATCAGGGCACATGCATCTGTCCTCTTACCATTGTGATCCCTTCCAGACCACAAAAATCTTTTCAGGACTACTCACCTAAGATGCCAAGCACAGAAAGCTTTGTTGTCTCAGAACTGACCAATCACAAAACCAAAAGAAATGCATTTTCCATATGTATATTGAGGCTTACTCCCCTTAGAATAAATGGATGGTGTTTTCCCTCAAGAATGCATTATTTTGGTGCAGAATTTAGGTTACAGTTGAATAAGATACATGCTTATTGGGGTGGGGGATTCAAATGGGAAAACAACATAGAAAAAAGCTGTGGGATTGTGGTATACAAACCAAAGACAAGGGGGAGTAGTACCCTTATTTGACTGCTGAAGTATCACAAACAGAAGCTAGCATTTTTGGGGTGGAAAGGAATTACCTTTCTCTCCATTTTTGGAAGGATACAAGGTGTGTGTCTGTGTAGGGCCTCAGACAAGTCACTCAAATTGAGTCCTCAAAACAATCTAGATTTTGTCAGCAGTAACCGACTGGGGCTGTACACAGTGTAACTTTCCCTGCACCTCTGACTCCAAGCAATCCACAAGACTTAAAAAGAAGGAAGACCAGTTGGCATTAAATCGTCTTCCCCTGTTCTTGGGAAGGCTGCTCTACTTCCAATATCAATTTGTCATTGCTTTTAGCGCAAATCAACTGAACTCCAAAATATTCTATCCTTTGCCTTCTGTTTCCTTCTCTGGCCAAACAACTTTACCATCGGCTCATCCCATCATTTTTGGGGTCTGCCTAGTGGTTTTTTGTGGTCCCTTGGTATCCAGTTTGTTAGCTGACAAGTCCATCTGTTATCTTTTAGGTGGGTGATATGGCATGCCCATCTTCTTTTTGCCACATATAATTCATCAACCACATCATGTCCGGTCCTTTGGTGTAATTCCTTATTGCTGACCTTATCCCTGATTGTTTCTCCACACATTCATCTTTCTATTGCACTTTGGGTTACTGCCAGTTTTTCTTCCTCTGATTTTGTTATGCCCATGTTTCGGATGCATACAACATTGCTGGTAACAGTGTTGTATTGAATACATTTGTTGCTCTACTTCTCTGGCAATTTATCCCAGGCAAAGAAACAATACTTTTTTCTCCCTTACGTTCTCATAGAGATCATCTCAGTCATCTTTCACCCCAATACCAAAACATTACCTTCTGCTTTCGGTTCAGTTACCGGGTCTACAAATGCAGACCCGGTAACTGAACAGAATCAGCAGCCTCCAAGTTTGCATATTGTTCCAAATTTTGTCCTTCTCCCACTCCTGAATGAAAAGAAAGGGAGCAATTGTTTCCTAAACAGTACAACTGCCAAACCAAGTAGATGTAAGAACCTTGCCTGACATTCTGCATCACTCAGCGGTGACTCAGAAAACTCCCTGTTGACAAGGCCAGCCATACATCAGCTTACCTTTCTTCCAGGACTCCCCTTGGATTCCTTGACATCAGACCAATACGTGGTTTGCTGAGCAGATGAAGGGCCAAATGCCAGTGAACCTTTCCAGCAAACAGCACCTGACTTCCTGGCCAACTTCCTGTTCGGAGGTCTTGGCTGTTATGACCACAGTCAATTGCATATGTGTATTTATGAACCTTCCCTTCATCTTTCAGAGGCTATTTTCCTTGACAAACTTTTGATTACAGGGCATGTTTGGAATAACAGGATATGGATATGCAAGACTTGTGAGGGGCAGGGAAATTGGATTTACTTTCAGCCTTACATTCTACACTGTGTTTTTCCTTTTAAAATATGTGCTGGTCTTAGAACTGTTAATTTATATTTATTTAGTATTTATCTCAACAATATGTCACATTTTACATGCAGATCCAATTTTTATACTTTTAAAAACTTTTTTGCCTTTTTTGTTTTGTTTACTCGCTGATCTGATTGCACAGACTAGCACGGCTACCACTTCAAAATTTTCTATTTTTATAACTGCACCAGGCTCTTTTTTTTAAATTGGAAAAGCCAATGTTAAGAAGCATACTCTAGATTAGTAGTTCTCAACCTTTTTATGCCAGGTCATGCTCCCTCAGACAGCTTTGGAGGCCGGATGTCCATTTTACCCTTCCTCCACCATATGATACTTCCAGGTGAGGTGGAGGCAGTGCGGGGTCACATGAAATGGCACCACAGGGTGTATCCGGCCCACAGACCACAGGTTGAGAATCCCTGCTCTAGATTTTAACAGATCTCAGCAATTTTCTTGGAATTCCCTCTGTAGGTGGACTCAGAAAAATATGGGTTTTTTTCTTCTTCTAAAAGCCAGAGAGAGAGCGAGTAGATGTTTTAGTTTCTTTAATAAAAAAATAGATCCCAAGTAAGAGGCATCATACCTGCAGAACATACTATTACTATAAAGAAATGGATCTATACTTTATGTGTTGATGTTAAACAGAAGAGCAAATACTTCAGCCCAACTGAGATTGGAAGTGAGAAGGAGGAAGCAAGGAGTTGTCCAATTCAGGAGTGGTTCAGCTCTTACACATGTTCTTAAATATTGGATCCTGCTGAAAGTGAGAAGTCTATTTGTTGTTATTATGTGCCTACAAGTCAAAACCGACTTACATTGATCCTAACAAGGCATTGAAATAAATGAAATATTTAAGGAACAGTTTTACCAGTTCCACATTCCCGGTGAATTTCCCTGGCTGAGCGGGAATTCAATTTCAGGCTTCCTAAGTCCCAAAGAATCACTCTATTCACTACACCTCACTGGATATCCAAAATACTAGAACCAAAGAGATTTTCTGCATACTAAGAATCAGCTAGTGATCAAGAAGGATATCTCTCCACCTATTAAAAATATATTGCTTCTATATTTTCAAATAATAAAAAATAGATAGATAGATAGATAGATAGATAGAAATCTTCCTTAATAATGCTTAGCTTTTCTGCTGCATTCTCCTTACCTTCCCCAAAGCACTTAACAAACATGAACTAATTAATCCTCACAACACTCTCATGAGGTACATAGGTAAGCATTATTATCCCATTAGGTAAGTATTAAGCACTGTTATCCTACCAGATAAGCATTAAGGGCTCCCATTTTGCTGGGGATACTGAGGACAACAGGTTAAGTTACTTACCAAAGGTCACGGGAAGTTGGCACAGAAAGCAAGGAATAGACCTCTTTCTCTCCAACTACTTCAGGCACAATCAGGTCATTACCTGGAATTTACTATACTATACTAATATGCACGTAACATAGAACGCAAGAGGCTACTCCTGTAATGGTCAGCTCTACACTAATTTCACTGCTATAGAAGCCATTCCATATGGCTATAGTGCTTGTTGCTCTAAAGATATTTTAAAAAGACAAAAATATACTGGAATCGCTTTCAGAAACAAACCGAAGAAGTCTTTTGGTACCTTAAAGACTACCAGTATGATTTGGCCTAATTTTTGTGGGCTGTAGCCAGCTTCTTTACATGTATTTGAAGACATGAGCTAAAGTCCACAAAAGCTTATGCTAAATACAGTATAATTATTTAAGATATTATATTTGCTGCAACTAACTAATGAGACTATCTTTGTCCATGATTATTTTTGAAGCAGTAAAGAAATGAATAAGTTAGCAAAGAAATGAATAAGTTGAGAGTTATGTATGTATGTACACCATTTTATACATCGCCCTTTACCCATTAAACGTGCAATAAACAGGAGTAAACTAACACAAAATTACTTGGAAAATATTGTAAATTAATTAAGAGAGTCCACCTGGCCATTGGGTGACATGATCTAAATGTCTAGAAAACCACAAGTTGTGCAGAGTGTCATCCCAGAGGTGTCTGTTCATCCAGGCACTCCTCGCTGAATAATGACGGCAAGGCAAGCATCTAAATTACTATCAGGATTTCAAGATAGTACACAGTCACTCTTTCTGCCCCCTTTCTTTTCTCAAAGAATAAAGTATCAGATTAGATGGATGAGACAAGAGAATTCAGCAAATGAAAATTGTAAATATAAGTTACTATCAAAACATAGACAAATAAGAATTTCCTCTTCCTGGTGCTGAAACTATTGGAGGTGCCAATTAAGCCTTTTTTTAAAAAAAAAAAAGCATGCCAAACTCCTCCATTATACATAATATCTCTGATAATGGACACCTGTGGAGGTTAGTTTTAGCAATCTGATGCTGCCAGCCAGGTTTGGGGGCTACAATTTCTATACCCCCCTCCTCCCCGGTCATTGAGCATGTAACCTGGAGCTTATGAGAGTTGTCATCCAAAAATCTGGTCAACACACTTCCTATCATGTCTTAAAATTTCAGCATTTCCCAAACTATGTTCCGTGGAACACTTGTGAACTTCAATTTCCAGAAACCTAAGTTAGTATATTAGCTGATGAGTGCTTTGGGGAATTGACATAGGCTTCTGGCAATTGAAGACAAAAACCAAAGTTTGGGAAACACAAATCATGGTCAGTCTAAAGCAGGGGTATTTATTTATTTATTTATTCATTTATTTACTTGAATTTCCATAACCACCCCAATCACAAGGACTCTGGGCAACTTACAATACGAATCCCCCCCCCCCCAATAAATAGAAGCCCATTAAAACAATAAATCCCCTTAAAAACTCTGTTAAAAAAAACCTCCCGCACATGCTAAAAAGGGAGGATGGTTCTTATTTAACTAGCCAGCAGGTGGGGGTTATTTCTACACCAACCCCCCACACCCGCCCCACCTGCCAGGTTTTCAGTTCTTTCCTGAAGGGCAGCAATTCCATCTGTTGCCTCAGTTCCACTGGCAGGAGGTTCCAAATGGCCAGGGCAGACACAGAGAAGGCCCTCCTTCTTGTGCTAGAGAGGTGAGCCCCTCTAGCTGATGGCACAATTAGAGAGCCCCTCCGGTCCACTCTGGGTGGATGGGCAGAAGATCTCGGGATGATGCGGTCTCTTAGGTATCCTGGCCCATTACCATGTAGAGCTTTAAAGGTAATGACCAGCACCTTAAATTACACCCGGGGGGAAATTGGTAACCAGTGCAACTCCTGAAGCAGTGGCGAGGCCTGAGCATAACGCCCGCACCCCAACACCACCTGGGCAGCCAGATTCTGGACCAACTGCAGCCTCCGAATATGGTCGTCAAGGGCAGCCCCATGTAGAGTGCATTGCAATAATCTAGTCTGGAGGTGGCCAGAGCATGAGTGGCCATGAGTAAGGAGTCCCAGTCTAGGAACGGATGCAACTGGTGGATTACTCAAAGTTGGGCAAAGACCCTCCTGGCTATGGCCGCCACCTGGTCTTCAAGCAGCAGTCGAGAGTCCAGGAGGACCCCCAAGCTGCATACCGAATCTCACTGGGGCAAGCTCGCCCCATCCAGCTCCAATGATGGTAACTCCCAAGGTAACACTGGGGCCCCAATCCATAGCCTCTCAGTTTTGTCAGGGTTGAGTTGTAATCCATTGTCCCTCATCTAGACCCCAACAGCCTTCAGACACTCTGACAGGACTTTGACAGCATCACTGGGATCACCACGAGACGAGATGTACACTTGGGTGTCATCCGCATACTGATGATACTGCACCCCGTGGGAATGGATGATCCAGCGGTTTCATGTAGATATTAAATAGGAGAGGAGACAGCACTGAGTCCTGAGGCACCCCATATTGGAGTAATCTAGGACTGGACCACACGGACTGGGTACGGCCCTTCAGAAATGAGGAAAACCAGGACCACACAGTGCCCTGGATCCCCAATCTTTGGAGCTATTCCAGAAGGATACCATGGTCGACGGTATAGAATGCCGCTGAGAGGTCAAGGAGAGCGAAAATGGACGGATGACCTCCATCTCACTCCTGCCAGAGATCATCCAACAGTGCGACCAATGCTGTCTCAGTACCGTGACCGGCCCTGAACCCTGATTGAAAGGTAGCCAACCTTTTTTGCCAGGCGTCTGACCAGCTGGCCAGAAGCAGAAGTGGGCACATTTATGGCTGATGTAAATGTGCCCACTTCCACAATTATGACAGTCACGTGCGCGTTTATGCAGGCACGTTTTATGGATTATGTAAACATGCCCGCTTCCACTTCCAGGTGTGGCACAGGCAGTGATAGGATGGTGTCAGGGGCTGGGGCCAGCCCATGGGCCATAGGTTGGGAACCCCTGGTCTAAAGTTAAGATTTACAATGGGAAAACATGTTTAGGACCGAAGGATACTTGTTTCCTGGAAATGTATATAGGTGCAGTGGGTAAAATCCAGTCAAAATCAGCTGAAATTTTTAGGGCTTTTTAAAGTCTTGCTGTCTAATCTAAGAAAGTTGGAGCATGTGCTTCAACAGTGTGATGGCTTAAACAATAATTAACATTTGCTGCATGGTGGAGAATTCTGCTTGTACCTGGCACATCCAGGACCTGATGCTTTCTGGTCAGTTACAGGTCCACCTGAGAGTATAAAACACCTCAAACTTGTGCTTTAGAGGGGTTATGTGTTCCAGATCCTGGGCCTAGCACAACAGCTAACACTTGGATGAGAGGGTAGATGTTGCAGTACAGAAGTGCCTACCAACATTTTCAATTTAGTTGTGGTTCAAGAACTATGTTAAATACAGAACTAAGAAAAAAAATTTAAAAAATCAGCAGTTAACATGTTCAACAGATAGTGTTATGTAATTCTTTAAAACAGTTTATTTGGTCAACTTTCAGCCTTAAATGCAAGGTCCCATAAATGAATTGTTTACGACGTGAGTGATGGAACATCTTTTCTCTTTTTAGATCCTTATGTCAAAGTGCAAAATTAAGAGACTCAATCTGGACAAAGGAATTAGAAGGCCTCATTGTTGCCTTTTCTTGTTCATGGCTTAATTCTACCAATGCAACGTATAACCCATTCCACAATGTCTCTAGCTTTTGCTTATAGAAGATCCTGTAAGGCACAACACAAATTTCTGTTTACGAGCCTCTTTCAAGACTATTTGGCTAACTGGTTTTTTTTAAATCTACAAAACAACTATTGGATAATGACTTCTGCTACTCAGTAACTCAAAATTAAAAATAATGTTTCAACAGAAGTGATAATAGCCAACAGTAGGTCTTAATGGAGAAAAATGCAGATGTAAAAGAACAAGAAACACAGACAATTTCAGAAAAGAAATCCATGCTATGCCTATTCTAGGAAAGGTAGGAATTGTGGGGTGGGGAGAGAAAATCACATTCTTAAGTTTCTCTTCCACAAAGCTTCTCCCCCCCTCCCTCCACTTCTAACTTGACCTTTCCCCAATGGTTTGTCTATAATTTAATATAACTCTAATTCTTTTGAAACAATGTTCACAGTTAGTGTAATTGGTGTTAGATAGTTCTACAGTACATTATGGAATATTCTGTCACTACACCGCAAATTGAAAATGTAAAGAAAATGATAGAAATAGCTGTAAGGGGGGAAAGGACCCTTTTAAATCTAATTTGCTATGCGCCACAGTAGGGTAATGGATGCAATGAAAGTCCTTTTATTGAGCTTCCATGTCCAAAAGGTATTTAGGTAGCAAAGGATGTTAAGCAGACCTCCTGCACTCTCTCTTTCAGTGAAGATAGCAGGAAATAAGGTATATAGGTTTGTCTCCTCCCGTTTTTATTTCCTCGGGAGTACATCTTATGCAAAGGGCACCTTAGGCTACTTAACAGATCACAAAGGGTGCTCTAGACCCCCTAACTGTCTGCATGAAAAGAATGAACTAAAAGGATGGCAGAAACCATACAGCGAGTTAAATCCTTCAGGTGGGTCTTTTCAAATTCCAATAGTGAAGAGTAACTGGAGAATTGGTAAGGATTTCACTAGGCCTCAGCAGGTTTGAGATCAAAAGCTCCTGCTTAAATAAAAAAAAACCCTGTTGGGAAATCTTAAAACCTCTTTGTAATGTAACTTTTAAAAAGTTAATACAAAGAACCCTTCAAATGAAGCCCTATAACAGAACGAACAAAGAGTATATACCAGAATGGATTCTATTAAGGAGAAGCCGACAGAAAACGTTCCTTTCTTTTAAAAAGCAACCCAAATATATTCCACAAATTCTTTGTATAAATAGAGTGTGTGGTGATTTGACGCGCATGCAAAGAAAAGATGAAAAGGGTTTGTGATAAAATGCACATAAACAGCCTGTGTCCGGTTTAGTAAAAGTGTTTTGTATGACTTTTAGTTGCCAGAAGGGTTGTTTTTTTTAGTGAGACAACTGCTACATTTAATTAGTACCCTTATAACAGCAATTCTACACTTATGCCAGGAGTGCCCTTCTTTAGATAATTCATTGAATGGTCCTAATTGAAACCACAAAAGTTAACAAAATAAAAAAGTTTTAAGGAACAATGCACAGAAACACACATTATCATTGGCAAAAATTCGATTTTTATTACCTGATAAACAATTTGAGTATACTGTATTATAATTCTAATCCAATGTTTCTCCTATATATTGTCTTCCAGGATTGCTTCAGGATCTATGGGCAAAGATAAAAAAATAGGTATATATGTGTATGTGTGTACACGCGTGTATATTTTATATGTCCTGAAAAATCACAGCTGAATGGGTTCCTAAATTCAACCTGACACAAAACATTTTTCAACCCAATTAATTAAAAACGATGAGTGCTCATCAGTCATCTGGCACTGCTTTCCCCTCCATCCTTGTGCCAAACTGTTAGTTGTGCAGTCTGTGTGGGGGTCTTTTTTTCCCCCTCCCAAAATCTGGACTGAGATTTTGCTATTGATTATTAACAGATAACTGACCTGCTTCTTAGCAGCTGACAGAAAAATTAACTCATTGAGCTCTGCCTTTCGGAATTAACAGGGCTAATTTCTCTCTTAAATATTATCAGTATCTTTTTAGTGTTTGGGAATCAAGACAATGGAAACGGCAGTAAGCTAGCCTAGCACATCTTTATTGCATGGAGTACAGCACGAACATGTGGTAATGGCGGACAAACAGCTCCTTTTATGCGGTGGCTATACAATTGAATATGGCTCTTCGACAGGCATTGACTACTGTCCCAGTGACGTCATCCTTGGTCACGCCTTTCTTGTCCAGGTGAGGTGAGCGCGGGAATCTTTCCCCGCGCAGCTGAAGGCATTTGAGGAATATGTACCATGTGAGCTGGGCGCTCGCTACTGCCCCCGGTGGCCACTAGCTCGCGTCCTCATACAGAAGGTTACAGTGTTACAATTAGAGATTGTTACATCCACTCATTCGTGTGGTTACAATTACATTCAATACACAACAATCTTGCAGATATTTTATATCTTTGATGCACTGTAAGCTATAGACCAGGGCTGCCCAAACTAGTCATGTGGTTCCTCCCACTGGAAGCAGAAGTAAAACACACTTTGAAATCTGTTTTGTAACAGGACGAGACAGATTTTTAAGCTGCCATTTTCTCTCCTTAAACCAGGGGTGCTCAAACTATGGCCTGTGGGCCGGATCTGTCCCCTGACCATACGGATGTGTTTTACCTCTGCTTCTGGGAGTGATGGGGTGGCGTTGAGGGCCTGATCTGACCCATGGGCCATAGATTGGGCACCCTGCTATAGATCTCAAGTAGCACCACAGGCGTGGTTTATTGTGGTTATCAATTTCAGATAAATCCCAATTAATTTCTTTATGCCTGACAGCCCCACTAGAGAGAAAATAAGTTGGACTCAAACCCCACAGAATCAGTGACAACTAATTCACAGAATCAGTCACAACTAATGCACAACTAGTTGTGAATCATGCAGGCTCCATTGGACTCTAGCATAATTCACCTTTCCCCCCTTTATTCCACTCTTTTTTAAGTAATCCAAGCAGATTCTAACATGCGAACAGAGAACTAGCATTGGTAATGACAAATAGAATTTTGTGACCATGCAGTCTCTCAACTGAGAAAGCTATTGCTGAGCAATGTTGTTTTAAAACAACATTGTCAAATTCCTGAATATCAAATATGAATTTACTGAGAGTGGGAAGGAAGAAAACAATCAGACACGGAGAGGCAAAAATAAAGTAATTAAAATTAGTTATTCAGGCAGGTGATTTTGTTAATTACTTAACTTGAGCAGATTTGAGGGTTTCACAGTATACAGTATATTGGAGACCTCTTTGCAGAAAGTCTGGAAAAGAGCAGCTGACTGAGGCTTAAGCAAACTTCTATCAATTTTGTGGGTATCATACCCCAATAAACCCAGTCTTTTAACACAGACAGACATGTAGTGTCCAATAATGTGACAACGCCTCGCTTCTGGTGTCAGTCGCCTTGCCAGCAAATTGGAAAATTGATTTCTGAATCTATTCTCTTTAAACTATTCTCTCTAAACACACATTCAAAAGAGCGACCCAGTTGAACCTAGGCACACCATTGCACAAAAAGAGTTAATGATTGGGGTGTGTTTTGGGGTATCAGGTTGCCTGCTATGACACTGAGTTCCCGAATGCTCTAGGGGACAGTATTGAGCTACCTCAAACTATAGGATTTTGTCAAAGCAAGCTTGTTCAGACTAGGGATGTAAGTTTTTTTGACATTTCATCCTGGCAGGAGATCCCTCTGGGGCCCCCACAGAGCCCAGGAGACTTTCCCTAGTAGCAGCAGGGAGAAATGCTGAGCACGGTTTCTTTTTTATTTTGCCCTGCTCATGCGTTTCCTGTGCAAGATTAAGTTTGACAGTCCTGCCTGAAGTATTGTCCTGTGCAAGATATTTAAGTATCTTTCTTGCTTTTTGTCAATATCAGGCTCTTACAGTGCTCCGTTTTAGATTATTGCATTAGTTAACTACAGTGGATGGTACACAATCATTTGAAACTGATCAGTGTAAGATCCTGAAATTGACAAAAGCAACACAAAAAAATCCTGCCACTGAGACTATCATGACCCCACTGTCCAGATGTGGTGCTCAGACTGCAATGCCTGGAAGTCTATGTTTTATTGTTGTTGGTCAGTGTGGTGACAGGTAGCTTATGAAAATGTACACACAGAATTTTTTTCTTGAGTTCATGGGTGTGTCTGTGTTATATCCGGCCCTTATAAGCACCAGTCCAGACAACGCTGACCAAAACAGGAACAAGCCTTTATTCAACAGTCTTTTAGAGATGAGCTTACAAGGCGCTCCAGACACAGAGATGGCTACACAATCCCAGTGGAGTCAGTCCCTCCGGACTCTTGCCGTGCAGGAGGCAATAACTAGCTACCATAGAAGCGTAGCATAATGGAGGAGACCCAGGCTTAGCACTTGCTGGCTACCTGTACAGAGTAGGAAGTTTAGATCCAGTCCGGCCCCACCCTTGTTTACCTGTGGGGCTTATATAGTGTCTTCTCGGCGGTGGCTCCTTGATACAAAGTAGCAACCCACCGGATAACCATGACTAACCAATCATAACAGGGTACATATGAAACTAACCAATGGAGGACAGGATCCAAAACTGCAACCAATCACAGGGCTTGGATTAGCATAATCAGTGCGCCCTGGAACGGGGGATTTCGCGCCACTTTAGGCTCCTAATATGGATGGTGGGAAACCGCCATTTTCTTCCTGCAATGCACTGCCCGCACTACTTGCAAATGTGCCTCAATATACAACAGGGGGGCTCCTTCATTTTTTTCACATACCAGTTCTTTCATGTGACATGAAAAGGACTGGCTCTTTTAGGTCATTTCAATTGTTTTCTCTGTTTGTGTTTCCCGGTACTAATAGTCTAAAAGCCCTAAAGAACACTTCAAAACTACTTCAAAAAGGCAGGAGCAAAATAAGCTCAATCCAAAAGCCTTTAAAACTATTCCAGAAAAATCAGAGTGGGAAGACAACAGAACATCGTGCCCTAAAAATCCTTTAAAACTACTTCAACAAATCAGGGACAAGGCAGGCAACAGAGGATCAATCCGAAAGCCCTAAAGAATACTTAAATGTTATTCCAAAGTTGCTGAGAGGCAAGGTAAAACAGATTGGTCAACTCCAGCAACTGTTCATGAGAAACAAAAATCATTTAAAAATCTACCAAAAACCGAGACTTTTAAAAGAAGAAGTACACACTAAATGAACCAAATATTATTTTAAAAAACACAGTCTAACACAGAAAGGACCCCCATCCTACACTCAAGGGGGGGGGGGAGAGCACAGAACCTCTTCTCCCAATAACCAAGAAGAGTAAGCAAGCAAATTACATTCAAAGTTCTTCAACCAACCAAAACTAGTAAAATGTTGAGAATTTTTTCTCCCCACTGCCATTTGATGTTTTCTATTCTGAATCCAGCAGGCAGGCAGCAGCAAGAGTGAGTCCACAGACCTCCGCACGCATGTGCAAAAAAGCACTTATCTCACCGGGTTCCAAGCAATCCAGATTTTTATATATATATATTTTTTGCAGTTTCAGAATTCCTCCTGTCTCACTTCTGGACATTGTGACTGGCTGCTTGTAATGCTATTGGATGAAAAACTTCCTGGGTAATTTGGCAAAAGAAAGGTGAAAGAATGGTCAAACAAACAAGAGAAAAACACCAAAGAACTTAACATTTTTGTGTACACTTCTTCCATTTAAATAAACCATTCTCATTCCAGAAGTCCTGTTACAGAATTTAGAAGCATTGTTCTTGAACCAGGTCAATAAGCATGCATTTAAGCTAGCGGTGGGCTCCACATTTTTGTGGGCGTGGCATGGTGGGCGTGGCCAGGGGGAAAGCCCTACATTGCACCTGAATTAGGACTACTTTATTTCAAAACTTGGATGGGCGGGCTAGCCAGAATTTCTGCTACTGGTTCTGGTGAACTGGTGCAAACCTGCTGATGCCCACCACTGATTTAAACCACTGCAATAATTATTTAAGATTTACTTCAGTTTCTGACAAATGCCAGAAATGACATAAAAAAATAAAAAAGAGCCTCTTGGTTTTTTCCCCTTTCATTTTTGGATGAGAGGAACATCTCTAGTAGTCCAATTGCACTAGCTAAAATTATCAGCATTATCAGCCGGTGTAACCTCTGCCAGAGGCTGATTATGCCAATTGGGCATGCGGAATCCGCAATAAATCTTGAACATAGGTTCTGTTAGATAAGCTTAAAATTTACACACAGTATCAACCCATGAGCTGACTGAACAAGATAGTTCAAAGAAGATGAGGTTAGGTTAGGCCCATGATGGTGAACCTTGGCACTCCAGTGGTTTTTGGACTTCAATTCCCAGAAGCCCAAGTCAGCACTCCTGCTGATCAGGGCTTCTGGGAATTGAAGTTTAAGAACAGCTGGAGTGCCAAGGTTCACCATCACTGGGTTAGGCCATAGCAAGGTTTGTTGATTCTAGCATTTGTTTTCTTCCTGGAGAAATCTTTGGATCCTCAACTATTTTATTATATTGGTCAAGTCCAGTACTGTGCAAAAGTCTTAGCCCACCACCAGCTGGTTTCGGGAAAATTAAATGAGTAATTTTGGGGTGGGGATCATTTCTCAGCCCCAGAGCCACCTAGACACAACTGGAAAGAGTATTCTGCTGACCCTCCTCTCAAACCTGTCCAAGTTTGGTGGATTTACAGTGTCCGACCTCACACACACACACACACACACACACACACTCTCATTGAATTTTTCCCAAACAATTTGGCTCGGAATATCTTTCTTTTGTGGGGGGCACACAAATGACAGTTACACCTGTTACTATGTATCTAAGACAGTTACTATGTATCTAAGACATCTGCATATCTTTGGACTCAAAGTATGATAATTGGAATACCGTGTACCGCAGTGGTATGTATATGTTCACAAGTGCTCTTTACTTATTCTATCTTCTGTTCCTTTTTAGCAATACAACTTTGAGAATTTCCCCCAACATTGGGACAGCTGACCACACTTGGCAGGGGAAATCCTATGGGGTACAGCCCCAAAAAGGAACTTTTTGGAAGCTATTTCAAAGGGTAATAGCTGCGCTTACTGTAACATAGGCACCTGATTTACTGGATGTCTGAGAGCTATCTTAATGGAGACACTCTTTGACTTTTATTTCTGTTTCAGTTCACCTCCCAACAACGCTGGCCTTGGAACAGCTACTCTTACAACAGCTTCACAAATCAGGAGGTCATTAAAGGCTCATCTGTACAGCTAAATCAAATTGCCATTTCTCTCTCCTAAAAATGCAAGCAGGTTTTCACAGCGTTGCCTGTATGTTACTGAAGCATGCAAAATAAGGGAGGATAGGAAAATCCAAATAAAAGCAATAAATTAGGCTGAGTGTAATTATCCAAGCTGGAATTTGGCCCGTATACTTAGGAACACATTTCTTTAGCAGAAGGAGCCCTTGAAGGTATGATCACCTCCGGAGAAATGAGTTGCTGTGAAGAAAGGAGAGAGAGGAAGGGGAACTCCAGCTAGGCAATCTCCTCCTATTGTCATATGTCTCCTATATCAACTGGAAGCCAATGTCTTCCATCAGGGCTCCGACACAGCCTCTGAGTACACATGCTCACAATGCCTCATTGGGTTAATATTTCCTGAAGAGACTGAAGTACATTGCCATTCCATAAGCATTATTTTGGCAGGCATTTGCCACTCAAGCCATTTTTTGGCAGATCATTTAGTACACAGCTTGAATTATCAAGGTGAGATCAGAATACGGCAGAGTGCATCTCCCAAATTAATGATTTCCACTCAATAAGGTGCAGCACAGTGGATTCACACTTGGGCTCAGTCTTGAAAAGAAATCCCAGCTTGCTAAAAGAGTTCTCTTTGAATGCTGACCCTCCATCATCTGGGATGCTGATGACAACATGACAGCTGAAGATGGCAACATGACAGGCTCTTGTATTCATCAAAAGCCGAAGTCAGCCTTGCAGCTCTATTGAAATGGTTTAGATGCACTCTTAAGAGCCAGTTCAGATATTATCTGAACTCTGAGTTGGTTTTTATTCATTAGCATACCATTGCTATCCAGCCAGCCACACACCCGAATTGATACCGTACTGCAAATTTCAGAATAATAAAAAGAACCAAACACTAGGTCAAAAGGCTTACAAACAACGAGAGTAACATGTACTTCTTCACTCAGTGCTTAATTCCAATATGGAATTAGTACATGCCATCAAGTCAAAACTGTTTTATAGAATCCTTAATAGGGCTCTCAAAGCAAGTGAGATTATTTAAAGAGTGGTGCTTTACCAGAATTGCTCCCCTAGTGAGCTTTTGTCGGTAATCGCAGATTTGGACTCTGGTCTCCAAATCTCTGGTCCTAGTCCCTCATTCTATCCAGACAGGTGAGGGTACACAGAAAGAGCCTCCTTGAAGATTGTGGTATTTTTGAACAGGAATCAGGCGTACCCTGGTAACAGCAACCTTGTGTTACTAGCAAATCTTTCTCACATTAGATCAGGTGAAAGGAATTCCAGCATGAACTCCCCAAAAGGCGCCTTAATTTTGGCAGTTTCATGTCTGGCCTAGACACAGAAGAAGAACAAAAACTCTATCCATTACAACACACTGGGTACAATATGGAATCAGCTTACCTCAAATGAACACTGGCTTAGACTCTTCGTTTACAGGACGGAGGAGACCAACCCAAAAATGGGCACCTTGTTGCTGCCTCCTCCTCCTTCTATGTCCAGACCAAACTTTGAATTGCCAAAATGAAGCCACTGGATCCTGTATCTTTCCACATTCACACAGCATGTTGTTTTCTACCAACAGCCCCCACTTTAACATGTTGACCTTACATTTAGGCACTCTGACCCTCAGCCTATTCAGGGTCCTCCAAGTAACATCGTGAAGATTGAGTTTCTCACCATTATCTAGATATTGATTGCTACTCCCATATCACTAACCATTCCCTATGCTGGCAATGGGTGATTGGGAGCTGCAATCCCATGGCATCTTTAAGGCCACAAGTTGTCCATCCTTGCAATAAAGCCATGGAAGATAGCTGTAGTAAAGTGGATAGATTGCATCTCCTAGTTTTGAATAGAGTTTGGAAAGTTAATTTCTTAGACTACAATTCTTTGAAATCCAATCTGGCTGAGGAACCCTGGGAATTTTTCAAGCTGGAATTCAGTGGCATTCTGATGTTTTGTGGTGAATGAGTGGGCCCTACAGGTTAATTCTAGGACCCCACCATTTAGGGCAGGGGTTCACAACCTACAGCCCATTAGCTGGACCTGGGCTGCGGCACCACCACCGCTGCCACAAAAAATGGTGGAAGTAGTGAAAACAGCAAAAAAAATGTGCGATAAATGCACCTGTGGATGTCATAAATGTGTTTATGACAGCTGCAGACACGTTTTACTGCAGTGTTTGTGGCAGGGGTGTGGTCTGGCCTGTGCCATGAAACATAGATAACCCCTGATTTAAGGCTTCTCAGAATTTCAGAGAGTAGCAGTGAGCAGCAGGAAACTGATCAAGCCTTAGCATGTGGACAGATGCTGCTCACTGTTCTTCTCTTTTGTAGAAAGCATTTTATCTAAATATCCCCTTTGTTATTATTTGCTTATACATTATTTCCTACAACAAGGTGATGCTCACCTCTAAGTAAAACAGCAGCAAACTCCAATTGTCTCTGTACATGATTGCGCTATCGTTTAAGCTAGCTCAAAATGCAAAAATGTACAGGGCTAGAGCATTGTTTTCTAATCAAGGTGGAATGCAGAAAGAACTGTGAAATGTGCTCAGGATGGGAAAAGGGCAATGGTAGTTGTCTGCTTTACAGCAGTAATAAACACAACAAAGGGTCACCATAAGGCCATGTATTCTAGTCTCTAAAACTATATTGTTTTACCATTGGTGTCATTGAACAGCAAGTTCAGATAGGGGAGGGTGTGCTATGGAAAGACTAGTCACACTCACATCCTGCTAGTGACTATCATTGAGTTTAGAAAAGTTATATTCTTGCATCAGATCTTTCAAAGTCCTCCAACCATGAGCATCTCCAGTACCACTTGGGACTAGAGGGATAGACGTTGTTGGCTGCTATTCATATCTGAGTATACATACATCACAGTTGATGGATGTGTATCTAGTGACTCAATAAACCGATCCTGGCATGAAACATGTGACCATACACATTACAACTTATGATACTGACCATTCCATAAGTAATTCTTTCCACATTATTAGCTGGCTCTGACAAATTATAGGCCACCTTTAAGCAAAGCAGAAAACTTTGATTGCAGTACTGGCAATCAGTTCCACTAAAATCAACAGGAATTTATGTCTTAGGAGGAGCAAGATGACTACCTGTGTTTTGTAAGGAGTACAAGATGTTGACGGATTGTTAGACAGCTATGGAGATTGATCTGAACCCTATTTGGTGGTTCTGTCATCCAGAGTCACCAACACAATTACAGGAAGAAGTTGTCCCTGTCCACCACTTTGCTCATAGGAGCAGCAACACATATGAATAGAAGGCAAGTCCTCCATCACAACAAAAACCAGTGGGATAGTTTGGGGGTGCGTAGTTAAGACTGGCTCTGTTGCACACACAGTTTTATCCTTCAAGAAACTGGCTTAAGAGGAGTAATAGGCATGGCTGATTGCTAGAAGCCACACATGATCAGGAACAAAAATATTCCAGGAAACGTTTTTCCCTCTGTCTTCTGTAGATCCTTCTCCTCTTCAAACGTGTCACTACTTCTCTGGGCAAAGAAGCAAAGGAAGAGGTGGGGTTCATCTCTCCTCTCTTAACAATTCCAGATTTTAGAACAACTGAAAAGGGAGGTGGAGGGATTCATGAGCCACAAAATAGTTTTGCATCCTAAAATAAAGGAATGTTTACAAGTGGTGCTGTAATTAAATGTCTACCATGATCAGCCTGAGATAACTTGCTGCCTGAGGCACATAATGGTACCCCCTCCTTGCCATGTACGGAGGTCAACTGGTCTGGCATTTAAACCTTACTTTGACACCTGTTAGAATCTAGGGTTCCCCATTCCAGTTGAAGACAGTGGGATTGTTTAGGACAGTTTATGTGTCATACATATTTTTATCCCTCAAAAAAGCAGTTTAGAAGGAATAAGGGGCGGATCATCATGGCTGTCCTCTTACATCTGAAGAAGTGGGCTCAAACCACAAAAGCTAACATTAAAATATAGCAGCTAGTCTTTAACTTTCCACCATGCGTTTGTCTTTATTTCTGTTTTGTTTCTCGTCTGATATGCTGTCCTCTAGTATCTGCCCCCTGCAGTGGTTGCTCTCTGGCTAATGACAAGGCTAATTTCTCCACCTATATGTTGTTATCAGCAAGAATGCATCTGACAGATTCCCATCCATTCTGCCTGGTGTGTGTGTCTGTGTAAAAGTGAGGAAAAAAAGAGAGAAAAGAGCGTGATTGAAAGGAAGAAAAACAGATGTAAAAGAACAACATCTCAACAGGTCTGTATGGAATACATGCAAGAACTTATTTATTAATGCATGTGTTGGCTATCATTTTATTCCATTCCCCAAAGGTGGCAGTTAAAGGAGCAGAAGACTGCCTGATTGACAGCAGCCATAATTCCATACAATGAGACTGTATCATATTGTTTGATGTGATATGATATTCATCACTGGTAACTGATCAAACATACTCTTGCATCAAACAGTATTACAATGGGATCAGATTGCATACGGCTGCTGCCAGGACCATTCGTTCAATTGCTCAGTAGACAGGTCTTTTCATAGCACTGATGCGCCAACTCTGTCCTGTTCTTTTTTTCCCTCTTATTTTTTTCATGTTTCCCAATGAACTCAGTTACATCCATGCAGTCTGTGAGCAACCAGAGTATGGATCTTCAGGGGCTGGTAACAGGTTTTCTGAATATGATAAATAAGAAAAGATTTACTGCTACTGTGATTTCCGCATGAGGATGCTGAAAAACCAGACAACCTATTTCATGATGACAAGAACACTAAAATCTAACTCCAACTATGTAGAGACATATTTACCTACAGAGGATGATGGATGAGCGCTGTGTGATGCTTACAGTCTATAGTTTTTGTTTAAGCTAGTTCTGCATCTCACTTTTTTCTCAAACGTCTGGTTTACTTTTCTTCTTTTTTCAGCGCTCTCTCTTTCTCTCTTCCTAATTCATCCATCTGACATTTCAATCAGGTGAAAAGATTATGAAGCATGGCCTCATTCTGGTTTTTTAGTTTGGTGCGTTGCTCCAGGGAAGGAAGGTGGCTTCATGGCTACTATATAGACTAGCCAATCATCATTTTGCACAATTGTCTGGGAAGAGAGGCCAGGTGGGTGGGTGAGGGACACATCACAATGCCAACCAATCAGCATTCTTCACAGTCAGAAATAGGGAGCTCAGTTGTCTAAGGAAGGTTGCATATCTGGCCTAAACAAGGTCAATGAGGACCTCAAAGGTCCACAAGTGCCTTCTCTCCTTTAAAAATGGTGGTGGTGGTGGAATAATTCAAACTGTGATTTTCTATTCCTAAAGGCCTTCAAGAGCATTGCTTTTCACTGTTTTGGTTTGGGATGTGTGTATTCACTAACAGACTCACCCTGCCTCCTCCAAATTAAAAACCTAGGACATCCTCATCAGGGTGCTTCCTGTTCATTAATTTTTTTTAATGACCACAAATGGCCATTTTCAGGCTGTGTGCAGTCAGCCAAAAGGACATGAGGCACATGTTGGTTCCTCTAAGGCCAGGAGGTGGCCCACCCTCTTTTCCCTCACAATCATTTCTAAATGATGGATTAGACATGGTAGGGCTATGTGTCACACAATGTTTATATAGTTGTTCACACAATGCAAGCGCGGCGCCAAAATGGCCGCCGCGCTCTTTGCGGGGCCCCCCACAGGACGAATGATCCGGGTAGTTTAGGGCGTGGCCAGCTCCCTCATAAAAGGGGTGGCCACGAGGCAGCCGAGCTGCCATTTTAGCTAAGCGACGGAGCGGAGAAGTTTTTCCCTGTGTCTTCGTCGCTCCTTACCTGGAAGCCTTTTTGGCGGCGAATCTTCTCTTTCGGCTTCCTTTGCCTTGAGCGAGATGCCTTCGAAGAAGAAGGCACTTTCGGGTGCGGCTCGCATGAGCAGGAGGCGCAATCCGGGTCGGAGGACCACGGTGGCGCCTCCCCAGCAGCCGCCTTTGCCGGCACCCGCCGGGACCGGCGGGATGGGGTCGATCACCCCTTGGCCGGAAGCTGCGGCCCGCGCCCCACACGCGGTGGACACCGCTTCTGGATCTGCTCATTCTGCTGGGCCTGCACCAGCGGTGGCGCAGCTCCCCATGGGGCCTTCTAGCCTCGGGGGGTGGTCTGGCCCTCTGCCTTGGCAGGTGCCGGCACCGACCCTCCCGGGCTTCGGTGCGGGACAATGGCCCTACCCGGGTCCTGGGGTACAGGGCCCTGTACCCGCGCCTCTCACAGGTGGGCCGGCCGGCCCTTGGCCCCAGGTTAGCGTGCAGGCCTTACTGGCCCGTGTGGCGGCCCTTGAGGCCTCTTTGGCTCGGGCCAGCCACGCTGGGGCTACCGGTGGGGTTAGTTTTGAGGCGCCGTCGGTCGGGCAGCAGCAGGCGACGGGACGGGTCGAGCTGCTGCAGGCGCGTGGCGCAACTTCAGCCACTGCCTCGCAGCTCCCCGGCCAGCAAGCAGGTGTGGGTCAGGCCCCGATGATGAGCTCTACGGCGGTCGTGAGCTCCGATGCCCCCGGTGGGCCGGAACCCCCGGTGGGGGCGGCCTGCGGGGGTGCGACATGTGAGTATCCGGTACAAGCCAATACACCTACACACATTGCCACTACTGGGGGGGCCTTTCAATGGCCTTGGCCTCGCGCGGGTGGTGCGGTGGCCCAGCCGCCGGCGCCCCACTCGGCGATGTCGACTGCTGCACAGCTTGCTGGGGTTACAGGTGTTCCCTACCCTGCCGGGAATTTATTGGGGGTGGCGGGGCCAGCACAGGCCCCTTTTCAGATGCCCGCGCTGGCTGCGGTCCCAGTTTCGGCCTTGCCAACGGCGGGATATTCTTTGCCACTGGGTGACCACCTAGCGCAAGCCACCAGGGAAAAGATATGGCGGGGGGAGTATGTCGATATCTTCTCACTCTTAAACAGAGAGCCCACCAAGGAGGAGAGGGAGGGGCAGGATGAGAAGGATAAGGAGCAGGCACGTCGTCGCAAGCCACCACGTACCTGGGCCAACTGGCTGCCGGCTTATTTAATTTACATGGCAGTGTACTTGAGAACCCGGCCAGATTTGGCTATTCCGATGGTCCAATATTTGGACAACATCTATAGGGCGATGGTCGACTTTCCGGGCCCCTCGTGGTTGGCTTATGACGAGGAATTCCGCATGCGGATTCCCCTGCACCCCGAGATGAGGTGGGACGAGCCGTGCCAGAGGCTTTGGCTTCTGTATATGACGCCCACGCGCCCTGCGCCAGGGGAGAGATACCATTGTGGACATGCGGTCCAGCGAGCGGCTCCAGCTCAGGTTCCCCGCCAGGTGGCGGGGCAGGGGGTTCCAGCCCGCCTGCTGTGCTGGACTTTCTCGTCCAATGGTTCCTGCAATAGGAAAAATTGCAAGTACAGGCATGAGTGTCCCACCTGTGCGGGCCCCCACGCAGCCTCTGCCTGTCCCAGGCCTGGAGGGACGCGGGGCAGAGGGAAGGGCGGACAGTGGACTGGCAAGCCTGCCGCAGATGGAGCTAGTTCACCGAAAGGCTCCCTCCCCAATTAATGTGGACATGTTGGAACGTTGGCTCGCATTGTACCCGAAGGGGGAGGATGCAGATTATCTGCTTCGGGGCTTTAGACAGGGGTTCCGTATTCCTTTCATGGGTGACAGGTCCCCTCAGGATGCCCCCAACCTTTTGTCCCTTAGGGGAAGGGAGGAGGTGGCTGCCGCCAGCATTAATAAGGAGGTCAATGCGGGCAGGGTCGCCGGCCCTTTCCCTGCACCCCCGTTCACTAACCTTAAGGTATCGCCCCTGGGCTTGGTTCCCAAGAAATCTCCGGGCGAGTTTCGCCTTATCCATCACTTGTCCTACCCAGCCGGCCGATCGGTCAATGATGCTATACCTGATGACCTTTGCTCAGTCAGGTATACGTCTTTGGACCATGCGCTGCGCATGGTGCGCTCATGTGGCCCGGGTGCGCTACTGGTTAAGTGCGACATTAAGTCGGCTTTTCGCCTCTTGCCTGTGCACCCGGGCGACTTTGAATTGCTGGGTTTTAAATTCCGGGGCGAATATTATTTTGATAAGGCCATGCCTTTTGGCTGTTCCATATCATGCTCTGCATTCGAGCGTTTCAGTACCTTCCTGGAGTGGGCGTTCGTGCGCAGGTCAGGGTCCCGGTCTGTAGCCCATTACCTGGATGACTTTTTATTCGGGGGTGAACTGGGCTGGGACACGTGTCCACGTCTCCTCAACACATTTCAGACGCTAATGGAGGAACTCGGTGTCCCTTTAGCGCCCGAAAAGACCGAGGGCCCATCTAACAAGCTAGTATTCCTGGGGGTGGAGATCGACACAGTAGCGCAGGCGTCTAGGTTACCGGGGGATAAGGTGTCCCGGTTAGTGGCCCTCATCTCGGATTTGCTGGCCAAGCGCAAGGCATCGCTGAGGGAACTCCAAGTGTTACATGGTCACCTTAATTTTGCCTGCAGGGTGGTCGCACCGGGCAGGGCTTTTGCCCGGCGCTTATGCGATGCCATGGCAGGGTTATCCAGGCCCCACCATAGAGTCAGGATTACCCGGGGTATCAGGGCAGACATGTTCGTCTGGTTACAGTTCCTGAGGGAGTTCAATGGGGTCTCATTTTGGAGGTCTGACCTCCTGGCTTCCCCGAGTTTTCAGGTCCAGTCTGATGCCTCAGGATCCCTGGGTTATGGGATGTACTTCAATGGGAAGTGGGCCTATGGTGGGTGGCCACCAGCATGGGCAGGCACGGGTCGCCTGCGTGATCTCACATACCTTGAATTTTTTCCTATCCTGGGGGCTTTGATGCTGTGGGGCGAGGAATGGGCCAACTCGGTCGTGCATTTCTGGTGTGACAACGCTGCGGTTGTCCGTATCATCAATGCACAGACTTCTAAATCACCCAGGGTTATGGACCTAGTGCGCCAATTTGTGCTGCGCTGCCTGCGCCTCAACGTTTTGTTCAGGGCTAGGCACGTCCCAGGGGTTAATAATGATATTGCCGACGCTTTGTCCCGCCTGCAGATCTCCCGGTTCCGTGCCTTGGCCCCGGATGCGGAGGAATTTCCCTCGCCACTCCCGGACGAGATATGGACCATTGGCAGGGAGAGGTGAACCGGGCGATCGGCCTGTCACTGGCGCCCCGCACGCGTAAGGCGTATCACCAAGCTTTTAATTCTTATAGGGCATTTTCCGCCCAATTTCACCTGCCAGAGACCTGGCCTATCCCGGTGGACCATGTGCTGCGGTTCATGGTTCACCTGCATTCCCAGGGCCTCGCACCTCGCACCATAGCATCTAAGCTGTCAGCGTTGGCTTTTATGGCCAAGGTGGGGGGTCATGTGGACAGCACCTCTGACTTCCGTGTGAGACATGTTTTGGAGGGGTGGGTGCGCGAGCGCGGGCGTTGCCCGGACGACCGGCACCCTATTTCCCCAGGGGTTCTTACCCAGTTGGCCCGGGGCTGGCCTGGCCTCTGTTTTGATCATTATGAGGCAGCCCTTTTTCATGCAGCCACAACGGTGGCATTTTTTGGAGCGCTCCGCATCAGCGAACTTGTGATGCTGTCTAAGGCGGATGCAAGTTGTAGGGCACTGGAACTCGAAGATGTATATGTTGCCAAAGACTGGGCCCAGTTGAGGATACGCTCCTCTAAGACTGATCAGCAGGGCGTAGGCAGTGGTGTAAGACTGCTACGGTGTTCTTTGGCAGACATCTGTCCGGTTGGTGCCCTACAGGAGTTTCTTGCACTGCGTGGCACGCACCATGGCCCGTTTTTCTGTCACCAGGATGGGTCTCCCCTCACTAAATTTCAGTTTTGGAAGGTGACAGGCAGAGCCCTCGCCAGGGTGGGCCTACCAGGTGCCCGTTATGGCACACATTCATTCCGTATCGGGGCAGCCTCTACAGCAGCTGCGTTTGGGTACTCCGGGGCTGACATACGCAGCATGGGAAGGTGGGGTTCACGATGTTTTCAGTTTTATGTGCGCCCACTCCCCCCGTGAGTACCAACCCAGTCACCTTACATCATTTCCCTCGTTTTTTCCTTACAGACCCTGGGTGTCGTATTACACCGGTGACAGTATGGCTGGTGGGCCACAGCTACGTGCAAAGGGCAGCGCGTTACGCTGCGGCGACAGAGTGGGGACCCCGACTGGGACTGGGTGAACACGCCAGTCTCACATGGCATGGTAAGCTTGGGATGTTGTGGCGGGAGCTGCTGCCTTTTCTGTTTTCAGGCAGAAGTGCTGCCCCGCCTGACATTCTCATCATGCACTTGGGGGGCAACGATTTGGGTCAGGTCACTGGCTTGTCGCTCAAGCATGCGATTTGCGAGGACCTCGCCTACTTGCACTACGTCTGGCCTCCCGCAACCCTGGTTTGGTCGGACATTGTCCCGCGCCATTCTTACAGAGGAGGAGTTGACCTCATGGCCATTGACCGCGCTAGGCGCGCGGTCAATAAGGCGGTGGCGCGGTTCCTTGCCGACAAGGCTTGGGGACGGGTCAGTCGTCACCCCGCTATTGGACTAGAAAATTATGATTTGTATGCAGGGGATGGGGTCCATCTGTCGCGAGGAGGTATGGATCTCCTGTTGGGTGATTGGCGAGCAGGCCTGTTGACCGAGCTGACGGTATGGGGGGGGTCAGGCCTTCTTTGAAGCCCCTCCGTGTGGCGGGTAGCACTGGTAAGGTAAACAGTTATGACCCACAGGTATCCGGCAGGTTCGCAATTGACTGGACAACACTAGATAGGAATAAATTAGTTAAACGTTGTCCGGTCAATGACGAACCAGGCGATGGGGTGATGGCGATAGCTAGCCAGCATGCATCACCCCGTGATTTCACGGATACGAGTCAGAGGGTGGGGTCATCAGTTAGATATTGACTACAGTCAACAATTTGTTTGTTGTCAACAAACAAATTGATACAAATTGATACATTGTAACCAATTGCCGTTGGCAATTTTGGGTGGTACCTTACCAGTGTTACTTCGGCCTGCTTGCCTTAAGAATTATGATTGGTCATTTTACCAATACAAATTTATAATTCGGACTAGGGCATGAATCAATAAATGTGGCCCAATGCCGTTATCCACTTTCAATGGTGTCTGAGTCCGTTATTGGGGGGTGCGCCTGCAATGCAAGCGCGGCGCCAAAATGGCCACCGCGCTCTTTGCGGGCCCCCCCCCACAGGACGAATGATCCGGGTAGTTTAGGGCGTGGCCAGCTCCCTCATAAAAGGGGTGGCCACGAGGCAGCCGAGCTGCCATTTTAGCTAAGCGACGGAGCGGAGAAGTTTTTCCCCTCCACCCCCTCCCTAGTTAACAGTGTGATATTGTGGTCGCTTCGGGGCCGGGTGGGAATTTTTGGCTGGGACCCACATTGGCTTCCGGGTCCTGGTTTTTTTGCCCATCCCACACTGTTGCTATGGTTTGATATAGAGGTTCTGCTATGACTGCTGTTGACTTTGGTCACATGGGCGAGTAGCACTGGTAAGGTAAACAGTTATGACCCACAGGTATCCGGCAGGTTCGCAATTGACTGGACAACACTAGATAGGAATAAATTAGTTAAACGTTGTCCGGTCAACGACGAACCAGGCGATGGGGTGATGGCGATAGCTAGCCAGCATGCATCAACCCGTGATTTCACGGATACGAGTCAGAGGGTGGGGTCATCAGTTAGATATTGACTACGGTCAACAATTTGTTTGTTGTCAACAAACAAATTGATACAAATTGATACATTGTAACCAATTGCCGTTGGCAATTTTGGGTGGTACCTTACCAGTGTTACTTCGGCCTGCTTGCCTTAAGAATTATGATTGGTCGTTTTACCAATACAAATTTATAATTCGGACTAGGGCATGAATCAATAAATGTGGCCCAATGCCGTTATCCACTTTCAATGGTGTCTGAGTCCGTTATTGGGGGGTGCGCCTGCAATAAGGTTTTCTCTCTTTTTTGGTGCACAAGGAGATGTACTTGTCTGTAAGACAAAAGGTGAGACAACAGAAAACAAATGGCTGAGAATCTTTCATGAAATTTTGAGGAGGAAAAATGTTTCCCTACAATTCAAAATTTTAGATAACAACAAATAACTAGGAAGAAGAGAGTTATCTGTTTCTGCCTCTAACAACTCATCCCCATAATTTGGTGGCATGTTTTGAAAAAAGCAGGGCAGAAATGAAATGGAATGAAGGAGTTAGCCAGAGCTTCACAAAGGTACTATTTTTTTAAACTCCAACTCCCAAGATGCATAGCAAACTCTGGACATGGCTTAAGGTAAGGATCTAGTCTAGTGCTCAAGACAGGGACAACAGGTTTGGAAACACAGGATGAGGGACAGGAGAGAAAATGAGAGGCAAGGTTCAGAGAGAAAACGAGAGGCAAGGGAGAACTAGGTAGCTTCTTTCATGTAGCTGGAAATGTACCATACTTACCACTCCTCCGTACATAACAAAAAGTTGTTGGGGACACTTTGCTAGGGGTGGTGGTGATGAAGCTTCTGTAGAGATGCTGAGAAAGAGGTAAATAAGCCCCATTCAACTCCTGGTCAGGTTGCAGCTTCCAGTTCAGGCTGTAGGTTGCCACAAATGCTGGTGTTTTAAAAACAATTCCCATAAAACACAATTCATGTAAAGGAGCAGAATGTTCTATTGTGCTCTTACACAGCCAAGGTTTGAATCCTATGCCTCCTTATTTGAAAGAAGCTCCATACAAGTCCATGGGATTTCTCTTAAATCTGTGATCTGTACTGACCCCAGGATGGAACTCTTGACACTCACACACCCCTTCCCCAGGTCATGCAAGCACACTATAATGCAAAGCCCATCCCTCTCCTTCTTCCTTCCATGCAACGTCCGTTTTTAGCCTCAGACAAGCTCCTAAGTACTTTAACCTCTTGCTTGGATGTCAAGCTGTTGCCTTCCTTTGAACAGGAAATCCCCGTGTGCACACACACCTCGTGAGTCACAGACCTGGGCAATAGCCAGCAGCACCTTGCTTTTTTAGTCCCGGATGCTTTTGCCTTTCTAAACACCCAGTGACATCAGCTGCAGGTCCTCTTACTTAAGGGAGCATCCGTCTTTTAATCTGGGCTTGTTTTCTCTGCATACTATGCATGCTCAGGATAGAAAACCACATTTTAATGGTATGTCCTTAGAAACTGGGGGAGAGACCACCCAGTCCAGAGGGGTGTGCAAGCCAGCTCCCTCCCCATCCCTGCCCCTATGTTGAACCATGACAAAAAATCTCTCACAGCCCTTCCGAAGGAGCACTCAAGCATTGGACACTGGCAAATCTCCAAGAGGAAAGAATTTTGTAACTGTGAAGCTGTCACTGAGAAGGCCTCCATATGTGCTATGCCTTCATCACCAGACTTGACACACAGAAGGAACAGTCAAGAGGGCATTCTCAGTTTATCTTGGAGAGATTTCTGGAGAAGGAAAGATAGCTTCTTCTAACTGAGCCTAAGTCATTCATAGGTCAAGACCAGACCACTGGTATGGTACAATGCATAGTGTTGAAGGTGGACTGGGAAGAACTGGATTCAAATCTCCTGTATGGCAGAACATGCTGCCACTGTCTTGGCTTTCCCAAGCATTCTTGCTGCTGCATTCTGTACCAAGTACAAGTTCGAAGAGCTCTTTAAAGTGAGGTCTATCGAGAGTGCAACTAATCTCATGTGAAGAAGGTGCATTGACTCTGGGGCTCACCCACTTACCCAAGGACATTTAAATGTGGTCAAAGCAACAGCTCCAAGAAGCTGTGAGTTCCAAAATTGTGAACCAATACTGTGAAAAAATAACTCCAGGGCAACAGGAGAATGTCTGAGTCCAGAGGTCTCTGAGGGCTGCCCAGCTTCAACAATTGGACATCCGTCATTACACAAGTTAAAAATAGAAGATCTAAAATGGCCCAGATCTAAAATCTGTTATTCCTCCTACATGGAACATTTCTTGCCCTCAGTAAAAGCAGAAGACCAACATCAAGGTCTCTCCTGCTATGTTGCTGAGCCAAAAGCACTTTGGGACAGGCCCATCACTGATGTGGTGGGTATAAAATCCTAGTTGGACCAGACAAGGTAGGTAGCCTCAATATTAAAAACCCTCAACTGAAAGCCTCAGGTTTATCAGCACTATGCTGTAGACCACATCACTAATTTGAGCAGAAGGCCTGACTGTGTGTCAATAGTGCCTCAACAGTTCCTCACATCATCTACAAAGAGTCAGAACCAATCAGGTGATGAAAGGGTTCCTGAGCAAGGAGGTGGCATTCTTGTGGTCTTTAACAACTTCTTCTTCTTCTGCCGTATCTGATTCCAAATACTGCCGATCATCATGGCGATCAGCCATGAAGACTGTCCTGCGAATATAAGGTCATGATCTTTCATCTGCTTTCCAAATCAGAGGGTGACACTCATACCACTGATCCAGCTCCACGAGTCACTTTCTGGCCCTGAGCCTTTTTGGCACACAAAGTCCTCCTCAGCCCCAGGCTGTGGTGGGATTCAGCAGGTTCACCCCAGTTTTCCAAAGCCAGTAGCAGAAATTCCATCTGGCCCCACCCATCCAAGTTTTGAAGTAAAGTAATCCTAATTCGGGTGCAATGCAGGACTTTCCCCCTGGCCACGTTCACCATACCACACACACAAAGTAGGTAGTAATTTTTTTTTGAATCCCAGCACTGGCCCCAGGGCACTATTGATAAAGCTGCTGCCCTCCACCAAGATGGATTCAAGTGGGATTTAATCCACTTGGGGACCACCACCCTACCCTGTGGACTTCACCAAGGCCGCTAGTCCTCAGGGTTGTCAGGTTAGTTAACCACCGCCTAACACTCGGCGTTGTGTTGCCGGCAGTATGGTCTACTCTATTACCATAGCAGGATAACCAGGCCAGACTTTAACAAATACACCTCCTCATCTGCCAAGCTGTGTGTGCACGCACACACTACCACACTCCGAAGATACCTTTCGGGAATAATTATCCCTCTGTCTTTATCCAGCTAGGCCTTGATTCCTTTTCTGCACTACGTCACAAAATCACATCATCTTACCTATCAGCATCTTAAGATGAGACCAGAGACACCAAAGTCCACAGTCCTCCTTTCCCCATGGACAAGAGAAATGGAATCATAGTGTAAAACAAAACTCTAACTAGAATTTGCATGTTTACATTCGTGCTAAGATAATTCCTGTTCAAAATACCACAGTGCAAAATGGCAGAAAGAGGGCAATTTTTAAGTCAGGAAACTTTCTCTCCCACTTTTCCCAGTCCTTCATGCTCCCTTACGCTACACCTAAACACTTTCATACTTGTATTGGCCATGAAAAATGCAAAACCGACTGCTCCAGCTCACAAATGTCAGATAACTTGGAGAAAGCATATAAGGAGATGAATAGATACTTGGGGGTGGGGGTTCCCTAGAGAAATGCAGATTCTGCTCAGGGCAATATAAACAAAAAGTCTTCAGCTTTCTAGCTGGGTGGAGCTAAATCACTCAAGTGACTGTAATTTAACGAAAAGGAGTTTACTTTGGTAGTGCTGAGAAAACACAATGGAAAACACAGTGCTTAGGGGCTGAGTGAATGATAAATACACACAAAGCTTCACAGTACAGTACAATATTTAATTTTTGCATCCACAGATGTATGTTCTGCCAGAGCTAGAATACAACCAGCTTCCCAGGATGGTTTTCCACCTGTACACCTGTCCCTCTGTAACTAAGGAAGGTATGCAGCGTTGCTTCTGACTATACCTTGAAAACGGTGCCGCATGGAAGATCTCAGTCACCATGCGCCAGGCAGAAACAGAGCGGCTGATCTGCTCTCCTCCTCTCATACACCACCTGAGTAGCAGCTATTATTCCTCCTCCTTAGGGAAGGGACCCCATATGTGAGATCCACAAACCACCTCCATCACTCCAAGCATCATTAGCAATAGTAGGATAAACTGCAGCTGGGTAGCCCTTCAGTAAGTACAACAGAGTCTGCCACTAATCTAAGCATTCTGAATCACAGGCCTTGCTAGGACGTTTAAGCCCATTTCTCAGGGAATCTCCTGCTTTTAAAGGTAGAAAGACATCGACAGGACTTGACATGCCAGCTAATTAATGTGGGCTTGGAAGGCAAATCTTCTTAGTGACTTAACAACAAAGGACATATCCCTGAGATAAGCTGAGCACACCTTGCATGCAGCAGGGATGCAGCAAGCAATTCAACAGCACAGTGTTTTCAAGAGTGCTGGCTGTTCTCCCCAACAAGGATTGTTGAGACCGGCTGCAACCTCCTGAAACAACAAAAATACATTTGCTACACCAAACATGCACTCATAAATACAAGCCCACTTCAAAAAGAACAGCTTTCCTTAAACACTACATGTGTTAGGTGACAATTTGGCGTGTCTGCATGTTGTACTTGAAGATCTCTGGAGGACCCCCAGGTGGGGCCTACTTCAGAATAAGAGAGGAGAGAGTAGCAGCTTTGGTTTTGCCAATGACGGGTTAAATGCAGTCCACCTTCTGTGCAATGGTTCTAAAACAAGCTACTGAAAACAAATATTCTGTGAGCAGGTGATACCTTTATCAAACCAATAAAAAAATCAATTAATCAGCAAAGTTCTAGTGGTTGAAATACCACTTCTCATTCTTACAAGGATCATCCATCAAATTGCAAGGCATATGGGTGAAGGTACTTGATTTTTCACTCTGCTACAAGACAAGTTTGGATCTTCTCTCTCCTACAAAATTCAGGGCTAGAATATGCCACAGAAGTAAGTGTTCACGCAGCAGGTAAGTGCAGAACGTTTACAGAATTGCTGCATTTGATAACTAAGACCAAGAGACTAACCCCAAAGTCTAACCCCAAAGCCACCAAACAGCTTGTGCTAATGCTTAAGATGAAGTCTGAAGCATACTGCCATGATCCTTGGATCCTTTTAAGAAGAAAGGTGACACATAAGTAGTTTAAATAAAATAAGTAGCTACAGATTGGCTTTTTCTAGCCCAGGGTAGCTCAGGTAAGACTGTCTGACCAAGCAGTTATAAATCCTGGGAAGAACAGAGACGTAGGAAGAGAAGAGGAACTAATTACTAAAAACAGTAACCCTCATTTAAAATTGGATGTACCCTGTTCTCAGTGCTAGTGGAGGATAGAAGTGCCTGGTAACCACCCATATTTGGGTCTGGAGCCATAAATATTTGGCTCTGGCTACACCCATGGCTGGAATATGGATCATGATATGCTTTGACTGATGTAATAGATACCAGGACAAGGAAGTACTCCCCATCTCTGAGATGGAGGGCATATCTCCTGTGAAAAACATAACATTAGCTTCTTAAAGAAAGAGCAAACATCAACAACATTGCACTTCATTGACCACTTTCTAGCCAGCAATGTTTCATGACCTGTTGGCAATGATAGCTCATTATCAATGCAGGAGAGACTCTCCAGATCTGAGAGTCATGCACCTCCCTTACCTGGTCCATAAGCTGGCCGTTTATGATGATGTCTACACAGTGTAAGGGTTATAGGATGCATGATTTTTCAGATCACAGTTGAATTTTGTGGAGACTATGGTGAGTGAAAGTGGGATAGCATTCATGTCTTTGCAACATTAGCAGCAGTAGTACCATGCTAGGCCACTCAGAGGCCACTTCTAAAATGTGTAAAAATCTAAAATGAATACGACTAGCCAACCATAGAAACACAGCACAAACTGACAGATC
The DNA here is from genome assembly GCA_035047305.1 of Bradypodion pumilum. Classification (NCBI taxonomy): domain Eukaryota; kingdom Metazoa; phylum Chordata; class Lepidosauria; order Squamata; family Chamaeleonidae; genus Bradypodion; species Bradypodion pumilum. The sequence continues at coordinate 335,848,654 of JAWDJD010000001.1, read as the reverse complement.
AGATTTTCAAAAGGGGTGGGTGGGGGACATACAGGCATTTTTGAAAATGATGCCCACAGTTGGCAGTAGTTTTAAAAATCTTTAAATGAGCATTCTTCTCCATATACTGTAAGTAGAATTCAGAGGTGAATGAGAGAAAAAGGTTTTGGAAAGCTTTATATGATTAATTGAGGGAACTGTTCAAGTGAGGGCCATTTTGCATGGAAAATGTATTTCTGTTGGAATTATCAATTGTCTGATGCAATGGTTCCCAATGTGGGTCCCACGCCCCACAGGGTGATTTCAATTCCCAGAAGCCTAAGTCAGTACATTGGCTGATCAGTGCTTTGTGAAATTAACTTAGGCTTTTGGGAATTGAAGTCCAAAAACCAAAGGTTGAGAAACACTGGTCTAATGCCTTATGGAATGGAGCTAATGTTTATTTTTATTCATGTCAGAGCATGGCCCTTTTGCTGAAACTAAGAAGGTTTGGATCTATCAGATATTTGTCTAGAAGAATACTGGGGGGAAACAGTAAGCTAATCCGAGCCTCCTTATGGGAACTCCACAGTTATCAGCGAGATAAATCCATACATGATATAAACACAATCTACAGTAGCTGCCCTATCGTAACTGTGTTGAACAACCAAGGCATCGTTTGATGGTTGCAGTTTCCATAGTCACATAAATATGGAAAGATCTTGAGCCTTATTCTGTCACAAAAGTAAAATGAAGATTGAAATAAATGAAAGGAACTGTAAACGGAAGGAGATGGTAGTAAAGAAAAGAGTCAGGCAACACTAGTTGGGGTTTGTATTAATCGGTGTCCTAACATGGACATTTTCATTTTCTTAGCTGGTGAGGATCTAAACCTCTCAGCAGGGAATGTTGGCATGGATACAACAATGACTCAAGGCACTATTTGAATTGTGGGTAGAAAATAGTCTGGAATTGACCAAGAAAGCAATCTCGCCCCTCCCCGCTTTTAAAGTGCATATATGATGATGCATCATAGAGAGATGAACAGATGGTATTTGGCCTCCTTCCTATTCTCAACATTTGGAATTCCTAAAGTACGCAAATTAAACAATAATATTTTATAAACATACAATGGATTTTGCTCACTGCTTTGTTAACACGGAAATTATACAATGCTGACATTTATGTAAATTTGGAAAAGTAAACAAGTGTGTGCATTTGAAATAAAGCAAATGCAAATCAGCAGCAGGCAAAGTCTGTTCTGCCGTGTGGCCACGTCCACCTATGCGTGAGAGGGCCAGGCCTTGCTCGAAGGAATCATAATGGGATGAAGGACAAATTGTAGCTTAGGCAGTCTGATCCTTTGTCCTCCCCAAAGGCAGTTTTTACACTTGGCTGTAAACAAGGGATACTTAAAACATAATTGGCTAGTTGACCATCCGCATTCATTTGACTACGTAACCTGCTATTACAGAGTTAAACACAGCTCACCAGTGCTGAGTCCTTGTTTGTGGGAGGATATAGTTATCCATTTAAAAAAACACCGTACAGCCTCCTGCAATATAGATAGAACACCACTTTCAGGAAGGTCTCAGCAGTGGCCTTCCCCCGACCCACCCTTTGGCTTATATGCTCATTCTTACCCCTCCGGGTCTTTCATTTTAAAAGCCAGCCAACAGACTAGCATTGAAGTTTGTAATCGGCTGCCCTAAGTTTGCTGACACAATAATGATGCCTAGATTTTAAATCATTGTTCGGATTCTGAAAGGACTAATTACCACTGTTTACAGACAGGCTGTTCTATTTAAAACTCCACAAAGGTCAAGCCCTTTTGCGCGGTTCACTGGGCTTGCCCCTTTATTTGACTGCCAGCTCCACTCACTTTGTTTTAATGCGCCCCTAGATACCTTGTCAGAACTGAAGGCTGGACTCAGTGAAAGCACCTCCTCAAGAAACTTTGCCTCTATGTAATGCCAGAGGTGGTCACGGATTTGTGTGAGAAGCTCAGATTCCTAGCCACATATTAAAATGAAAGGCTGGAGAATGGTCCCCCGACCTCGGAAGAGATAGCCAAAAGTTATGGAGCTGGACATACTTTCTGTTGAAACAGCCAAACTAGGATTGAGGATTTTTCTGGACTACGACTCCCAGAACCTTTCCAATCACGATGGCTGGTGGGCATATTAGCTGGAAGATTCTGGAAATTGCAATCCAAACCACTGTTCCACAGTCTTGTGCAGCTCACAGATATAACAAGCCATTGTACGACTTAGGGAACCAACAATGAATTTTAAATTAGCACGTGACACCAGGAGCACTGGTAGCACAGTGGTTAAACTGCTGTACTGCAACCAAAAGGTTGTGAGTTCAATCCTGACAGGAAACAAAGGTAACTCATCCTTCCATCCTTCCAAGGTCAGTAAAATGAGTACCCAGCATGTTGGGGCAAAATGCTAATTACCTTGTGAACTACCCAGAGAGTGCACAAAGCACTATGGGACAGTATTGGTGTGCAATTGCTTTTCCTTGTGAAGTCAGCAGGTATAAAAGTGGACAAAATAAGACAAAGGGGGAGCTATGTGGTCCTTATACAAAGTCTTGAAGTAAGGCATGGCAATATTTAAATAGTGAAAGATTAAAAAGAAGCAAGCTTTGGAATCTAGCAAAAGCCTTCTTCGGCGCAGGCATTGCAAAGTTTTGGGGATGGGGAGACAGAAAAGTCCAAAAATCATCCTGACCTGATGTAGCAATCTCAAGTTCTGTGAGAAAGTAATGCCTCCACTTATGGTCTGTTTGTGGTATTTTGGTGTTCAGAAATTGGAGACAACATGCATTGAAAGTAAAATACAGCTCTTTATTTGGAGGGTCTGGACACAACTTGGATGGGGCAAAACACGGGCTTTTATACACACACAGAAAGATACATTTCCAACAGGGAACAATGCTGATTGGTCAATTAACCTTTGTACACTTCTTAATCCCTTCAATTGCATAAAAGAGATACAAAGCACGCCTGTCAAAGTTCAAACTGCGTGCTGTCCGAAATCTCGTGATATTACGCTATTTGGCGAGATTTCGCAGCTGTCAAACAGCGTCGCTGTTTGACAGCATCTTGCGCAGGAACCCGGTGATTTGAACATTTGACAGTAAATGAACACAGTTATCATACATAACAGGTATCAGGTTTCACCCCAATTGTCTTTCTCAGTCCTTGCAGAAAAAGAGATGACTTTCACATCTACATTCTCCACTACCTCACATCGCATTCCTGTTTGGTTGGGAGGAAAAGCACAACAACACCAATAGCTGAAGAGCTGGAGGTTAAATTTTGTTGCCTTATTGCAGGGGCACCCAAACCTTTAGGGCCGTGGGCCGGTGATGTGGTTCAGCAGGCCGGTCACGTGGTTCCTCCTACCGGAAGTGGAAGTAAAACGCACCTTGCAATCTGTTTTGCAACAGGATGAGAGATTTTAAGCTGCCATTTTCTCTGCTTAAATCAGGGCTGCCTAAACTATGGCCCATGGGCCATATCCGGCCCCTGACACAAATTCACCCGGTTGATGTCACCCTCGTTGCTCCCGGAAGCGGAAGCAAAACACACCCATACTGGCAGATCTTCTTCTGTTTCCAGGAGCGACGAGGGTGGCATGGGCCAGATGAACTCGCGTTGGGAGCTGGATCTGGCCCATGGGCCATAGTTTGGGCAGCCCTGCCTTATTGGGACAGGGGAAGGCAGAGCTCTCACTTCTTTTACAGTTGTGTAAACGAGGAAAATTAGGTCAGCCAAATGCTACCGAAGCTTGAAACCACACACACTCCCTAAAGCCATTTGCAGCCCGCATTGAAACTCACCTTAAGCAGCATTCCTGGCACAGATTTCTACCAGGAATGTTTGGGACTGTCATATATCTTTTTTCTGGACCATCCCAAAAAAATCTCAACCCTAGGGACATGAAATGTCATTGAAAGCTAGCTGTTTGTTTGATTGAATTTTTATTAATTTAGGCAGATTCAATTTCTCAGTCACAGTTAGTGAAGGAACCTGAGGTCATCCTGGTTTCAATGCCCAGACTAGAGTAATCAGGTGGAATCGTTGTAAGGTAAGATAATAGGATGCACCACTTAAAATACTTCAAGACACATTGGTTTGGTTCATGTATCAACATTTGGAAAGTCCTCAGATGGTACTCACTGTTCCTTCCAGGATTTGGCTACAAATCCCATCATCTCCAGCCAGCAAAGTTGTTTCACCTGCACATATACATATACAGTCCACATATACAGTACACAATCCACCAGATGTTTGGACTGGAGTTTTGGAACCTTACTGCTCAGATACAAACCCTGTACCTAAGAGTCAGTGAGGTATCACCTGATAATGTAGCTGGTACCTAATAGTGCTCCTCTGCTACTATCAGTTACAGAGCCCTCATGGTGCAGTGGTTAAACAGCTGTACTGCAGGAAAAACTGCTGATGTTGTGTCTTCAATCCTGATGGGGTTCAAGGTTGACTCAGCCTTCAATCCTTACAAGGTTGGTAAAATGAGTACCTAGCATGTTTGGGGCAAAATGCTAATTACGTTGTGAACCCCCCAGAGAATGCATTAAGAGCTATGGTGCGATATATATGTGTAATTGCTATCATGATCAGATTTTTTTCAGTCCTTTTGGGATTGCTCCCAGCACTCCTATCACTACTGGTATTACTGTACTTCTCTTCTGCCAGTGATGCTGTACTTCAGTTCTCAAATCCTGATATCTCAATGACTTTACCAACACCAACACCACCACACCTGACTGTCACCTGGAATCGTCATGTCAATCAGCTTAACCAATTTCCCCCCCAACCACAGTAATATCTGGAGTGTTTTGTTCAAGCTTCTTATCATTTTGGATCTTAAAGTCCCACAAAATCTTAACCGTCGTATCCTCATTCTCAACCATGTTCTCAGGTTTGTATTCTTTGAAGATGGTATTCCATCATTTGTGCACAGATTCCAATGCAACATTGCTGCAATTCAGTTATGGTTGTTTTATGGTAGGGTTGCCATAATTCTTTCCCAACAAACTGGGACAGCAATATGACGTCATTGCATTCTTCAAACTGTGCATGCATGGGATGGGGCTGTCGAGGAGACCTACTGGAGTGGCTTTGTCTCCCCTCCATGCAACTCTCCTTTTCCTCATTCTCATTTCAGAGATCTTGAATTTATCCTATCACCAAGCTGCCTGTCAGCTGGAAGGTGGGTTCAGTGAAGCCCCCCCCCTCCACTTCCACTAGGGACCTCTGCTTACCGATGATGAGGCCACACTGATCAACCCAATCTCCTTCCTGCTGTGGCTGCTGCTACAGATGCTGGCTGTTGCTTAAGTAGAGGCACTGGTCTAAGGCAGCAAGAAAAAAGCAAGATTTTTTTTCCAAACTAAGAGTATGCCCCTTGGTTTGAAACTTTGCAAATCCGGGACTTTTCAATGATTTTTACAGAACCGGCCGGGACAATCAAAATCTGGTAAATTCCTGGTTTTCCGGGACATATGGCAACCCTATTTTATGGTTGTTTCTACATTTGTGTAACTCTGAGAACTCTTTAGCCTGGCTGGCTACTGGCCACACTGACTGAAGGAGAAGGGGTATAGCAATTAAACACATTTTTTCTACGCGCTTGAATTCACCCTTAGGCCTTGATTTCCATGGGTTTTCTCCAGCATATGGTCTGAATAAATGATAGTGTGGGGAACCTTCTTGTCTGCAATGATTTCTCCATCACCTCCTTTACTCTTTAGTGAAAACAAACTAAGGGTTTGAAAGTGAAAGGAAGAGAGTGAGAAAAACTGATCCAAAGGGGAAAGAGGTAATAGCCCACTCCTGTTCTCATTTTCTTTTAGAACCTGGTCATTACAGATTAAAAAGGAGCCAAGACCTGCCATGTCTTTGCCATAATGCCATGTGCCAGGTTGGCAAAATGTGGCAGAGCACTACAGAAGAAGGAGGGAATGGTGAAAGGCCCTGCCTCTGTTCCTCAGTTGGTCTTTGTAAATGTAAAATGCAATAATATAGTGACTGTGGGCTGGGGGGGGGGGGACTGCACCCTTTCATTGTGTAGAAGACCTATTTCCAAAGTGCCCATAAGTGAGGGACAGGCGCATGGCTGGGGTGGGATGGTTTGGGGGCTGTTCTGCCCATTAACCCCCCATTCCAATGCATACGGAGGTTCACCCCTCTCCACTCTCTCCTTGATCTCATTACTCACCATCATTTAAAGCTGAAAAGGACGTGTTTAAATGGGAAACAATTTGGTTTTTATAAAGTCTCCTCTTTCCACTTTTCTCCCGCACCCCCCTTCCCTTCTCTCAAAATTGCTGCTTCCATTTTCCATGCTTGGCATCTGAGCACTCAGGACCCTTCCAGCATCAAAAGCCAAGAGGAGGTGGAAGCCAAAGAACATAGCTGCAAGCAGCAACGTGAGTAACATGCTATCTAGCCCCGGTCGACGTCTGAGTTTCAAGTACAGTGAGCAGAGGCTGCTCTTTCCTTGACTATTGTGAGTGAGTGATTGTAATTATCCTCTGGTCCAGACAAGGGCTGAGGTCTGAAGCAAAAGGATCACACTGTCCTGATTTTTTTATGGTGCCACATCCTGCTTTCTCTCTTCTTGTCACTGAAAGATTTTGCTTTTAGTCAGTATCTGAGGGTAGGGGTCTTGGATGTTTCTAAAAGAACAGCAAACTCCTCATCCATCTTGTTTCAAAATCCTTTTAGTTCAGTTATTGCTTTGTTTTTAATTCTCATAGTGATGATACAATTTTTTTTTGTTGATGCCTGTGGGCCATCATGAGCTAAAAAGGAGAGGAATACTCCAATTAAAGTATATTTTCTTAAATAAACAAAACAAAAACACACATGACCTCACCCATCCCCATGGATAGTACCATGCAAAAAATCTTTAGAAACAGAGTTTTCTTAATTCACTTCACATAAGGGTTACCAATAGGATTTTTCTGGATATCATTTAAATCAAGCACATAGTTCAGAGATTGCGCGTGCTACTTTTCTGTACTACAACTCCCAGACGCCACCACCACCATGGTGAGTAACCTGAGGAAATTCCAAGCACTGTCCCAATCTTCCATTGACACCATCATAGTATTTAAGCAACTGACAAAAAATAAGTAAACAACAAAAACCAGCAGCCCCTCCCAGATATTGAACATGTACCTGTAGTTCCATAGTGCACAATATTCGCTGATCCAACAATGCATAGGGCAAATGTTTCTATCCACACTGAGAGGGCAGAAATGGCTTCTTTTTCCTTCGATGTAGCATTGAGATCCATGGGATTCAGAGTGTTAAGAAAAGCCTTGAGTGACCCATAGCTTTGAGCTTCTGTTTCCTGGGTCAAAGCTATCGTTTGAGATGATGTAGGTCATTATTCCCACTTCCTTGCTTATGCAAAACTCTGAAACGCAACCCAACCATTACGTTGCGTGAAGACCTGGAATTTATATGCATTTCCATGCCCAAATTAAACTTTGAGGTATCACTTCACACCTATTTGCATAATCATGGAATAACACCCCCCCCCCCTTTAAAATATCTCCAATGAGATAATTCCACACTTTTGGCACAGCCCACACAAATGCATCCCCAAAGAAAGAACTGGGAATGAAAATTTCACTTCAACACGATCTGTTTGGTGGGCAAAGTACAATTCAAAGAAGGCAGGATGCTCAAACCGGGCATTACCTGGCTTGGCTCATCACCCGACTGACTAGATTCCACTGCCACGAGAATGTGCAGATCAAACTGCATGCACAACACAGGGAATGGCCCAAGATTCTTCACGACTGTAAGCAAGGAGCCTGGTACCCCTTCCCTCTCCTTGTTGCTCTGCTTCCTCCCACCTGTGACAGGGGATTCCATACTGAGCCACCCAGCCATTTGGGGTTTTCTTAAATGCCTTGCTCTGGGAGATCCTGAGAACCAAGGTAAACTTGGAGCAGCATCTGCAGCATAGGAGATCTCTGTGAACACCCTCCCTTTACTTCCAGGGACGCCCTCAGAGGCAGGCACTAAGTAGAACGGGCCCTTGCATCTGATGGATTTGCATCTCTCTCCTCTGGCAGCAGCCTGCAGGAAGGGTCCCAAGGCATCACTGCCTCTCTTGGGGGAAATGTTTGTATGTGGTTCAGGACAGTAGTTCAGAAAAGCTGCTGGCAAGGACATTCTCCAAAGAGAACCAAGCCCTTTTAGGACAGGGGTGACAGTGGCCAAACAGGATTGAAAGTGATAGCTGTGTCAGCTGCACTCGTTGCTTTGATTGAAGAACCCACATTAATGGGTCTCATAGGAAGGGCTGGACCTTGAGAAATCGGTCAGTTAGCTGGACTTACATGTGTTATAACTGGATACCTGCCCCTCCCCCCAGTTTATTATTAATGTAGCTTGATCCATACTAAACCCACTTACTTCAGCATCTCCATACATTCATATTTCTACCTGGATGTTGCAAGTGTTAACACAGAGGTCGTGGTGAAAGCAGGAAGGAAGCAACACAAAGCGGGAAGCTCTCTGGTGTCCTCCATTTAACCTGTGAAAAGTTACAGGTAACCTAGCTGAGAGCAATTGAAAAATTTACACAGGACTGCCTTGCAAATTACCACATATAAAAGTAAATGGTATGAAATACATATTTTGTAAAGAAACAGAGGAGCTAGTGGCTAGAGTGAAGACTACGAGGACCAAACCCTCATGCAGCCCCAAAGTCACTCCGTCTCTACTAGACAGGCCTATACCTTAGGGTTGTTGAGGATAGGGAACCCAATAGAGTAGGGGTTCTCATCCTACGGCCTGTGGGCCAGATCTGACTCATGGCACCAAATCATCCGGCCCATGCCCTTGCTCTAGCCACTGCTACTGCTGACTCAGTCCTTGTCATCTCTGCTTGGCTTGGCGTGTCCCTAATGGCACTCTGCAACAGGACAGATGTTGTAGCATTTGCCCTGCTACGGAGCACCGTTAGGGACATGACAAGCCAAGCAGGAGACAAGGATTGAGGCGGTGGCAGAAGCAGTGGCTGGAGTGAGGTCATAGGCTGGATGATATGGTGCCATGCAGCTCCTCCAGGCCGGTAAGCCGGTAAGCGTGAGGGGTAGTGGTGGGTGGCTCAGGGTCGTCATCGTCAGTAGCATGGGTGGAGTGGTGGGTGGCTCGGGGTGGTCCTGCTGCCACTGGGACCACCCTGAGCCGCTCCCATTGCTCCCGCTGCCAAAGGCAGCAGTGGCACCACCTACCCGGCCTGCCAGCAGGAGGCGTGATCTGGCCCCCGTCTTAAAAGGTTGAGTGCGGATTCCGCATGCACAATTGGCACAAATGGCCTCTGGCAGAGGTCAAACCAGTCGAGTAGACTCCTGGCCTCTGGCCCTTGCCAGCATGGAAATTGGGGGGGCGGATTAATAATCATAGGGTTGATTCACCCACATATGACCTGACCAGCGATTCCGCTGAGAGAAGCAAATCGCTAACCTCCGTTACGCATTAGGCAATTACTGACTCACAGATCAGCCCAAGCTCTAGTGCAAATAGAGGCCATATTTACCTTGGTATAAGCCCCGAACAATGGATTTCCCCTGTCAGTGTTTGCCCCAGTTAATTAACTTCCCCAAGAGAGATTCCCCATTAACCCGGGTAAATGGGTGATATGATTTTCTGTCAGATGACAATTCTATCACACGCTGCCTTGAATTCCTATATATGATGATGTCTTTCCCTCAATAAACCACTGGTCTTCGCTCCATCTTGTCTCGTGTCGTTCCTCGACCAGTCTCCTCCGGGATCCTAAGGGCCTCCTCACGGCCCCAATCCAACATCTGGTGACCCGTGACGTGATCTTACCCGAGAGTAAGCGATCAACGCGGTCCGGTTCTACGCTAGAACCGTGTCCGATCATCCCGGAGGACAGCGCGGCAGCCCAGCCGGTAAGCCAGCCGATCGGGAAGACGGCTCAGCGACGAGGCATTTCAGAGAGGCATCCTACAGCTTGCTCCGACTTTCGCGGCGGCTTGCAGCACGGAAAAACGCGTTCCGCTCAGGGTCGGCTGTGAACCCCTGACAGCGCAGAGGCCACCGAGGGCCCGTGGCGGCAGGCCACGCTCCGAGCTCTACCCAGAGATTCGTCACGCAAAACCTATTGCCTGAACTTCAGACGTGTCGACTCGTCCCGAGAAGGAGACTTCAAAGGACCCTCGCAGGTAATATGGGGACTTGTCCTCAGCGGCAACGTCCGTCCGCTAGCCAAAGAATTCATGAGGAGGAATTCAAAATCCTGGCCAGGGTATATCAGTTACGCTTTCACAGTGGAGAGCTAGCGAGACTTTTGGTGTTCTTGAGGGAACACTGCCTGCTTTACCCAGAAGCAGGTACGTTAACCCTCCAGCTCTGGGATCAGATAGGAGACTGCATTCAGCAACCCCCGAAAGCTCCGAAGGGCATAATTCGCACATGGAGTAAATGTAGGAGACTTTTAGCAGAGGTAGATCCAGTCCGGGTAGAGGCTAAGGAACCCCCAGCGCCAGCAGTGCCATCGGCGCCCACGGCGCTTTATCCATCACTTCAGTTTAAGCAAAGTAGTGTAGGGAGCTTTCCCCCGGTGACAGCTGCAGACGTCACCGGTGGAATGCATGGAATGGGAAGCGCAGGCGCTTCTCTGACAGCTACAGGTTCCCAAGCTACCAAGAGTGCCCTTCAGCGCACAGTTGAGGAGGAGATCAGGAAGGGGGAATTGCCAGCAGAAGAGCTAGCTGAGTTTAGTCAGATTTGTCCAATTCGCTTGGAAATGGATGCCCTCACAGGGCAGCAGCAGGTAGTTCATTCACCAGTCCCGTATAAGCTCCTCATGGCTATACGGAAGGCCATTACAGAGACAGGACTACAGAGTCGGTTCACTAGGGGCACGCTTCAGCAAGTGTGCGAGAACACCATGTTCATCCCGCACGACTGGAAAGCCGTCATGCGGATGATGCTCAACCCCAGCCAGTATTTGCTATGGGACAGCGAGTTTTGCCTCGAGGCTCAGACAAGGGCTGCCAGGATGGGAGGGGCAGTACTTCCTGACCAGCTATATGGCTCAGGTGCCTTCGAATCCATCGATGCGCAGACCAACTTGCCACTTGCCACTCTTCAGATGTCAGCTGAGGCGGCCTTCAGGGCTTTCCTCAAAGTCCCAGCATCTGGCAAAGCGGCCAAAAATTACACCGCAGTCAAACAGGGCGCCCAGGAGTCCTACATGGACTTTGTCAATCGCTTAGAGGAAGCGATCAGTAGGCAGATCGATAACGAGCAAGCCCAACAAGAGCTCATGATGAAAGTGGCTAAAGACAACGCCAATCTCGACTGCCGTAAGATCTTGCAGTCACTGGGTAACCGTCCCGACTTGACTCTCACGGACATGATTAGAGCTTGCGCCGACGTTGGCACAGACTCCTACAAAATGGGTCTGCTGGCAGCAGCGGTGCAAGGGGGTAGAAGACCGAAGAACAAAGGGGCATGTCACAATTGTGGCAAGGTCGGTCACTTCGCTAGGGAGTGCTGATCCAAGAGCGGCGGACAACATTCCGGCCGTTCCAAGGCTCCAACCACCCCGTGTCCGAAGTGTAAGAAAGGCTACCATTGGTCCAGATTCTGTCCGAATTCGGGAAACCGGAACACGGGCACGTCTCTGGCCCCGGTCCAAACAGAGGCTTGCCTTGCTCTGGGCGAGCCAGAGCTAGATTAGATTCCATTCACATTCCAGGCATTGCGAAGGCGCAGGCCAGCCCCAAGGGTAGTACAGGGCTAGAATTGACTTGCCAGGCGGACGTCACATGCGACTTGCCAGGCACAGTCTATCTGGTGGATTCCCAGTACATGGGACCCCTGCGCAAAGGCTTCATAGGTTTAATTTTGCCTCGCAGTGTAGCAGGAGCACGCGGAATTCTTGTAATTCCGGGAGTCATTGACTCCAATTTTTCGGGTGTTCTCCAAGTTCAACTTTGGATGCACCTACCCCAAACCATTCACAAGGGAGACACATTAGCGCAACTGATTATGGTTCCTTGTCACTCGCCAGCAGATAGCCAGGGAAGGCTCAGGGACAGCGCAGGGTCCGGGTCAGAAGACCGCTCGAGCGCAAGTGAGGCAGTGCAAGGATACCAGGTCTTAGCGACAGTGGAGACCAACATAGAGTGGAAACAGCGACCAGTAATTGAGGTATTTTTGAATAAAAAATCATTCTCAGGGTTGCTAGATACCGGAGCTGACGTCAGTGTGGTCAGCCGAAGCCAGTGGCCACGGGAGTGGGCCATTGAGCCGGTCTCCGATGTGTGGGGGGTAGGCGGCATCCAAGAAGCGTTTAGAAGCCAGGAGTGGGTGGAAGTCACAATCCCCAAGGCTGACGGCACAGCGGTCATTCGGCCGCACATTCTGGACGTGCACATCAACCTTTGGGGGCGAGACATTTTACATCAGTGCGGTGCCACTCTTACCTTTGGGTAATGGCATTGCCACTTAAATGGCTTACCAACACGTCAGTTTGGGTGAAACAATGGCCGGTAGTGGGGGAGAAATTAGTCGCCCTAAAGCAACTGGTTAAAGAACAGCTAGACGCAGGACATATAGAGCAGTCCACTAGTCCTTGGAATTCGCCCATTTTTGTCATTAAGAAGAAGTCGGGGAAGTGGCGACTCCTCCACGATCTCAGGGAGATCAATAAATGTATACAGCCAATGGGTCCGCTTCAATGCGGCATCCCAAATCCAAATATGATTCCTGAGGGTTGGGAGATCCTGGTCGTAGACCTGAAGGATTGCTTTTACACCATTCCCTTAGACCCCAGGGACCGGGAAAGGTTCGCCTTTACGGTGCCGGTTGTGAACCACAGCGAGCCCACGCAGCGTTACGCTTGGAAATTTCTGCCACAGGGGATGCTCAATTCGCCCACCCTGTGCCAAATTTATGTTCACAACGCACTGGCAAAGTTTCGAAACCTTCATCCCACAGCCTTAGTGTGCCATTTCATGGATGATATCTTGATCGCAGCGCCGCAACTCGGCAGCGAAATGTTTACAGACCTCCAGGCCAGCCTGGGGGAGAAAGGGTTACTCATTGCCCCGGAGAAAGTGCAGAGAACCGAGCCCTTCTCATACTTGGGTCATCGGCTTCTCCGTTCCTTTGCAGCACCAGTTTTGCCTCAGATCAATTTAAAAGACTCAGTCACCTTGGTAGAATTGCAGCAAGTTTTGGGTAACATTAATTGGGCCAGACCGTACTTCAGATTGGATACGGATCTTTCGAAACCGCTCTTCTCGCTGCTAACGTTAGGTAAGCAGCCGGCAGACCGGATACAAATTCCTCGAGAAGCACGCTTGGCTCTCGAGAAAGTCAACCAAATTCTCAGTCAACGGTGGGTGGACAGGATTGCTCAGGGGCCATATGCCCCGATCCTGAACTTGTACATCATTCGGGCCGGATCCATGTTCACCGGAGCCCTAGGAGTGGACTCCGAGAAAGGAGCGAGTATCGTGGAATGGGTGTACTTGCCAAACACCTCTTCCCGAAATATCGTTCCTCCCCAAGAGTTGGTCTCCGCGGTGGTCTACCGCAGAAGGCTGAGAGCTAGGGACATCTCAGGGCACGACTTAGCAAAAATCGTGGTCCCGTTCACCAAAGAGCAAATTCAGCAGCTGATGCAGCTCGGTGACTCGCTTCCCATTGCCTTGGAAGGATTCACCGGATGCTTGGCATACCACTTGCCAAAGGACCCCAGGCTTGTCTCGCTTCAAACGCAGACAATCACCTTGTACGAACTGATCTCGCTGGTTCCACTTCAGGGGGCCAGAACAGTTTTTACAGATGGGGGTCGCACATACGGTGTCTTAACTTGGCAGGAGGTTCAGGCTTGGCGCACGCTTCTAACTCTTCCACAGAAGTCCGCGCAGCGGGCAGAGTTGGCATTATTACTGACAGTCAGTATGTTAGGAATCTGCTTCACAGTCTACCGGGAGCATACATCACTCCCGCGATAGACAAAAATTTGTTGAGTCTGTTCCTCACAGCTCAATTTCACTTGCGGAACCGCACGGAAGCACTCTATATCGCCCACATCCGAAGTCACCAGGACCTCCCGGGTCCGATTTCCGCGGGCAATATCAGAGCGGATGCGGCCGCAAAGGACATTCAGCAACGATCAGTGTTGGGTGTTTTCACTACTCCAATTCAGAGTCATGCATTCTTTCATCAGAATGCCAAAGCGCTCACCAGACAGTTTAACCTGCCACTTTCTCAAGCCCAAGGCATAGTTCGCTCTTGTCAGCATTGTGCAGGGGCACCGGGGGGGGGGGTCCTCGTGGGGGGTCAACCCACGAGGGAAGAGGCTAACCAGGTGTGGCAAATGGACGTCACACATGTCCCGCAGTTTGGCAGATGGCAGTACATGCACGTTTGCATTGATACCTTCTCGCAATTCGTTTGGGCGACAGCGCAAAAAGGGGAGACTGCTTCCCACGTGGAGCAGCACCTCCTAGCCTGCTTCGCATGATGGGCAAACCTCGGCACGTGAAAACTGATAACGCCCCGTCCTACAGTTCTAGGCAGTTAGCTAACTTCATGGCCACCTGGGATATCAAGCATACCTTTGGCGTTCCTTACAATCCGCAGGGGCAAGCGATTGTGGAACGAGTCAATCGGACGCTCAAGTCCTACATTGACAAACAAACAGAAAGGGGGGAGCCACCAGCCCTCCCCAAGTCACAGGGTCAGGCACAGCATTGTCTGAACAAGGTGTTGTTCACGTACAATCACCTTAATGTTTTTTCTGATTGCACGCCACAGGAGAAACACTTCCGTCGTTCGGAAGCTCTCCCGCGACCGCTGGTTCGGTACCGGGTGCCACCAGACCCTTCCTGGAGGGGCCCGGCGCCACTCGTAACCTGGGGAAGAGGGTATGCTGCAGTTATGTCTCCTACAGGTGTCATCTGGATTCCAGCTCGGTGTGTTAAGCCTCACTTGGAGCCACATGGCGTGGACCCAGACCGATCCGAGTCCAATCCCGGAGATGGAGGACCTCACCCTGACCGAGGGGACCCGGTGCGAGAAGCGGCGACTGCGGACGACAGCGCCGAAGATCACCTGGGGGATGATCAAGACCCTTTGCAGTGAGGCCCGGGACGTCCTCCAATGCGAGGAGAGGGAACCGACACCGGAGAACTTAGTGGCTGCAGTCTTTGCCCAGATCAATGCCAACACCATGACAGTCACCATCATCCTGACCCTCTCCCTACTTGCGGGGGGAGGCGTTCAGGCAGCATCACTAAAGGCCAGCAATCTGATGCCAGGCGGAGATCTCTCTGCCCGGATGCACTACAATCTATGGGAAAGGTTGGCGGGTCTCGTCAACCAGTCTGATTTTTGCCTGAAGCAGGACATTGGTTCTGCCTCAATGTTGAGCACCTGCCTCATCCCGGTGTGCCACACTCTGGACGCGCGCACCAGGGACGGCGACTGGCTGGTGAGGCGGATTTTCGGTCCGTATCTCCCTACGAGCTTCACAGCATACGCTCGCTGGGGAATGCAGCTGACAATGACTTTGCCGGCTGATGCAGCCACTCTCCACACCCCTCGAGTGGCGGTCAGCCCGAACTCTACTTGTGCTCGAATGACCGGCTGCTCCGCAGCCGGCTGGACTCGACGCCGCTGCCTTGACGCTGGCCGCGGCAACTGGACTTGCAATAACCCAGAGACACTTGGTTCAATGTATGCTCATGTTACCCTACCTTCAGGTTGGTTCTTTACATGCAATCAGTACACTTGGAACTACATTCCCGCAAATGTATCAGATTCCATATGTTGTATCAGTCACTTGACATTGTTACTCCCCACTAGGGATATGATTGTTCCAAGCACAAATGTTTCTGCACCCATACGGCGCACTCGTGCCACCCAGTTAGACAGCTCATGTGATAGCAACATTAGGGTCCTGAGTCCAGCTGAGTACGTCTCGCTGGCAGTCAGCATACTTGGCGTGCCAGGCTTAGCCGTCGGCAATGCTCGGAGAATTGGTCAATTGGCTTGCGGATTAGCAAAGGCCATTAACCATACCTCCTCAGCGATAGCGCTGCTCAACCAGGAGCAGGCAGAGCTTCGCCATGCCATCCTAGACAATCGAGCGGCTATCGACTACCTTCTGTTGTTACATCATTTGGGTTGCGAATCTGTCCACAGCATGTGTTGCTTTAATCTCACAGACAATACCCGTAAGGTACAGAGCCAGCTCACAGACCTCCACACCCTAGTCAAGAACATCAAGGAGGATTCTTCATGGGGGTGGTGGGATTCCTTGTGGTCATGGCTCCCATGGGGGTGGCTCCAGACAACGCTCAAGGTGGTTGCGGGGGTGATCATACTGGGCATAGCAGGATGCTGTTTAATGCAATGTATTCCCTCGCTGCTATCAAGATGCCCCCCGTGGGGGGAACCCCGAAGCGTCGTTCCCGTACATCAGCTGATGCCCATCTTACGCAGGGTCGCCTGTCAGGTCCATAAATAACAGAAAAAGGGGGGATGCGGATTCCGCATGCACAATTGGCACAAACGGCTTCTGGCAGAGGTCAAACCAGTCGAGTAGACTCCTGGCCTCTGGCCCTTGCCAGCATGGAAATTGGGGGGGGGGCGGATTAATAATCATAGGGTTGATTCACCCACATATGACCTGACCAGCGATTCCGCTGAGAGAAGCAAATCGCTAACCTCCGTTACGCATTAGGCAATTACTGACTCACAGATCAGCCCAAGCTCTAGTGCAAATAGAGGCCATATTTACCTTGGTATAAGCCCCGAACAATGGATTTCCCCTGTCAGTGTTTGCCCCAGTTAATTAACTTCCCCAAGAGAGATTCCCCATTAACCCGGGTAAATGGGTGATATGATTTTCTGTCAGATGACAATTCTATCACACGCTGCCTTGAATTCCTATATATGATGATGTCTTTCCCTCAATAAACCACTGGTCTTCGCTCCATCTTGTCTCGTGTCGTTCCTCGACCAGTCTCCTCCGGGATCCTAAGGGCCTCCTCACGGCCCCAATCCAACAGTTGAGGATTCTTGAAATAGAGGAATATGGAAGGGGAAGGTAGGTGGAAATAAATAATAAAATTTTAAAGTGCAGATGATGTATTATTTTTAATGTCAGGGTGGGGGGGGGGAATCAGGTATAGTAGCTCTTCTGGCTCATATTCAAAGACTATTGCAGTCAGATTTCAGTTCATTTTACTCAGAAGCCAGGCTACTGAGTTTGATGGTAGTAAGATCTGCTGACTTGGGCTGCCCTTCCTGGAAACGATGTTTAGCCTTCGTGACTGGCTCTCTAGGACTTTTGTCTTATTCTCCTTGTTTTTATTGTAGCCATTTAAGACCATTCTGGCTTCATTTAACCTTGATTTCATTCTCCAACCCACACCCTTTGCCAGCATTGGGCTCAACCAAGTTTCTATTTCTTTACTGCTCACACAGTGCATCAGGAAAAAAGGGGGCTCTTTAATGCTGCTTGTTAAAATTCACTCCCTCTTTGTCCTTTTCCAAAGGCTTTTGGATAACATTTATCTGCCTTCTTGGTACACCATGACATTCGACTCCATCAAATGTTACGTTTCGGCTTGTGGTTTTTTGTTTTTTTATAAAACTAGAGCAAGATATTAGTCCTGACATCTTCCTAATCTTGGGAATGGTGTTTTCTGGTTGACGTAAAAATGTTTAATTGTGATTTTCATATGAAAATGCAGAGCTGGTTTTGTCTAAGACGCTGACTGGGAGGTGGAAGGTCAGCAGTTCGATTCCCGAGTACTACAGGACGGAATAAGCTCCCGTCTTTGCCCCAGCTCTTGCCAACCTAGCAGTTTGAAAGCAAAAAAAATTGCAAGTAGATAAATAGGGACCACTTCAGTGGGAAGGTAACAGCGCTCCGTGCGCTCCAGTGTCTAATCATGCCTGCCACATGACCATGGAAACGTCTGCAGAAGCAGACAGCGCTGGCTCTTTGGCTTTGAAACAGAGATGAGCACTGAACCCTAGAGTCAGATACGACTGGCTTTCGAGCAAGGTAAGCGCAATGGAGTGGTATATAAGTGTGATTGCTTCACTTTACTCTTTCCTGAAAAGAAATCCACTAGCAGTTCACATCAAGAGTGTGTTATAAATGCAACATGTTCCTCACCAAGCGATTATCAGTTTCTAACAATAGCTGGCCACATTCCCTAAGAGGGGAGGAAAATATCAGAAGTTAATATAGCATTGCTATTTATTACCCTATAATTAAGGCACTGACAGTTTTCCTATTATAAAAGCTTATTTGCAAAGGTTCATAACTCAAGAGGCAAAAATTCCATTTCAAGATAATGTCTCGATTGCCATGCTGAAGCATTTAAAATATTTTAGTAAAATGAATTTAATCTACACCAGGCTTGTTGTTTCTCAGCTCTTGTTTTGCAAATACCTTCACAAAAACAATAAGAACTCCACTCTTGTTGTTTTGTTTTAATTAAAGAGCATTTTAAACCTGCAACTTTTAAAGAAACATCTTAAGCTGAGAGACTGCACATGGGAGTCTCAGGTGTCCAAAACCAAGAGACAGCAAATGGCATAAGAAATTGGCATTTTGTTTTGTTTCAGAAAGGAGCAAAATGTGACATTCAGAGAAGTGATTTACGAGGAAAGGATGGCAAAAATAAATTTTGGGTTTCGATAATGCTCAGGAATTTTGTTGGCACTCACACCAATCTACTGCATCAGACTCAAAATGAGCAAAAGTGAAACAGACTTTGGGCTTAGCTACTTTTTTAATGGCGAAAGAAAAATGCAGGGAAAACGTACGTATAAAGGTTGTTTCGAAACAGTTCTTTCAGCTTTATTCAATTATTATATGGAAATGTTAAGAGAGGCAAATCCTTCTCAAACTGGTGCTTTCAACTGTGTTGATCTACCAGCATCTATAATCCCCCAGAGCATGGCATGACTGGCGAAGGGAATTATGGGACTTTTAGTCCAACACAGCTGGAGGGTGTCAGTTTAGAGAAAGTGAGAGACCACTTAGTGTAGAGACATGCTGGAAGAGGCCACAGGAGCCCATCCAGTCCAGCATTCTGTCTCACACAGTGGCTCACCATTTCCTTCAGGGTATTATTCCCAAGGAGATGCCTTCACCTGTTTAGGATTCCCTGGAAATGGCATTGAGAGATATCCTGCCTATCTCTCCAACCCGGAGGTTGTCCTTAAGTATCCATAATTATAGCCATTGATACTCTTGTCCTCCATGAACTTGTCTAATCCTTTCTTAAAGCTGTCAAGACTGACAGCTGTCACCACTTCTTCTGGCAGGGAGTTCCATAGACCAGTGATCCTCTGGGTGAAAAAGTACTTTCTCTTATTTGTTTGAGAACTAGTACCCAAAAGTTTCATGGAGTGTCCCCTAGTTCTAGTGTTGTGCAATAGGGAAAACAGTTTTTCCTTATCTACTTTGTCCACACCGTGCATGATTTTATAAACTTCAATCAGGTCACCTCTTAGACGCCGTCGTTCAAGAGTGAAGAGGCCCAATCGTTGCAGCCTCAGATGGTAAGGAAGGTGTTCCAGTCCCCTAATCATCCTGGTTGCCCTTTCTGCACTTTCTCCAACTCCATAATATCCTTCTGGAGGTATGGCGACCAGAACTGTACACAGTATTCCAGATGGGGCCTCACCATAGATTTATAAAGAGGCAAAATGACACTTGCTGAATTATTTTCTATACCCTTCCTAATGATCCCTAACATTGAGTTTGCTTTTTTCACTGCTGAGGCACACTGGGTTGACACCTTCATTGAGTTGTCCACCAGGACACCAAGGTCCCTTTCCTGGTTTGTCGCAGAGAGTTCAGACCCCATCAGTTTATAAATGTAATTGGGGTTCTTTGCCCCAACATGCATCACTCTGCACTTACTAATGTTGAAACTCATTTGCCACTGTTTTGCCCACTCCCCCAGTGTCAAGAGATCCCTCTGGAGCTCCTCACAATCTCTCACAGTTTTCACTACCCTGTATAATTTAGTGTCGTCAGCAAATTTGGCTACCTTGCTTTTTACTCCTACCTCTAGATCATTTATGAAGAGGTTGAAAAGCAGGGGTCCCAGTACTGAACCTTGGGGGACCCCACTCTTTACTTCCCTCCACTTGGAGAAGTGTCCATTTAGTGCTACCCTCTGTTTCCTGTCCCTTAGCCAATAATGCCATCTTATCATTATTTTCTCTGAACAGTAAGTAGTAACTCTGGGACAGTGTAGGCAAACCTATGTCACGCATGCCAGAGGTGACACAAACAGCCTTTAATGTTGGCATGCATGCAGGCCATTGCGAGTAAACCCCGCTCAGCCAGCAAGCCCCGCCCCACCACTTCCCCATCAAGGCGGGTTCGTCCAATCTGGCCCCATGACACAGAAGGCATCACGTGCTGCAGCAAATGGCGGCGTGGCTTGCATTGGGTGTCCGAGGGGTGGGTGTTATGTCTGAGAAGGAAAGAGAGAGAGAGAGAGATGGGAGAGGGGACATTTCCTTGTGGAAGGCGATCACGACAGCCCGTTTGCATTTTATGGTTTGAGAAGAAAATCGGAGCAGGGTGTGGGTGCTTATTTGCGAGTAAACATGGGTTTTGCACTGCCAACCATAATGGGAGGTGGTACGAAGCTTGGTAGTACGCATGCACACCTTGAAGCACACAGTGACGTCACATGGATGCGCACACACCCACGTGACATCATTGGCACACATAATGACTGTACCGCCCATTGGGTACTCTGTCTTTAAAATGTTCGCCATCCCTGCTCTAGGATATCAGGCAGGCATCATTTACATTATTTGCTACTTGGACTTTAAAAAACCCACCATAACTTAAGGATTACAGAGTTGAAACCTACAGCTTTTTATGGGCAAATAAGGAGGCTTCAAGTTCACATCACTATGGTTCAGTGCATGTATTGTTTCATTCTCACTAAAATTTCTGATCCCTTAAACATTTATTTTTTTATATTAAATTTTTTTACATATTAAACAAGGGATTATCAACCTGTGGCGCGGGTGCTGGATGTGGCCCATAGTGCAATTTCATGTGGCCCCCCACTGCCTCCACCACACCCAGAAGTGCCATGTGTTGGAGGAAGAGCAAAATGGCTGTCCGGCCCCCAATGCTGTCTGAGGGAGTATGACCTGGTCCCCGACTTAAAAAGGTTGAGAACTCCTGTATTAAACAGTGTAAGATCAGAGTTGGGGGGGAAAAGGACAGAGGGGAGCAAAAATTTAGGGTGAAAACATTACCTGACAACCCTCCTGTCCTTATCAAAGGACAGGGTTTTGTTTATTTGTTTTTAAATAAGGGTATAGAAATGGAACAGTAGCCAATGGCGGGCGTTAGTATGACACGATAGCAAGAAGTCACCTAGAGCAAAACAGTGAGGCTGAAAAGGTTTGCCACAACAATCACTACTCGCATTTCTGTATGCCTCATCTGCACCTCCTGTCTAGAATGCACTAATGTGTGTGTGTTGCTGTAGCAGTTCATTTGTGCATGCAAAACAAATTCTCATGCATGAGGCAAATCCCTAACTGCATTCCTTGACTCTGACGCAAGGGCAGGTACAATGAACATCATACAAATAGACATACGTACATCTTTATACATGAATGAGATATGCTAATTAAAATGACAGCCAGCACTTTATTAAAAACTTGCTGTACAATCTAAATCTTCAAAACATTTAGCAACAACATAGGCAGCTGTTTGAATGGTAGAATATCAATCAATTTATCTTGAAAAGCTTGTATTTGTAAGTGAGATACATATTCTCTCTCCCCCCCACACACATATCAGACCTCCCTTCCATGTACCGACAGCCTTCTTTAAAATCAAAACAGGCTAAAACACCGAACTAAGGTGTGTGTTTGTGTGTGCGTATAACCATTTCGACGTCTATCCGTTTGTACTTCAACCTTGAGAGAAATAAAACAAGTGTCTCGGCTTTCATTTTATCGGATAGATGGCACTATGTAGCATATTTCCCATGCTAGTTTGAATTACAGCTGTTTATCTTGCAGCTTTCTTTAAGATTAATTAAATGCAAATGTAGCTCGGTGAATCATGGGAGTACCTGCCATACCCCTTATTAATACCTTCGTTTAGAAACCTCTGTGCTACAGAGTCATTAATTTGCAGAAGGAGTTGTTGTTTGGGAGGGGGGGTTAAGAAAGAGGGGGGGGGAAGGGGGAAGAGGCAAAAGTGCAAAAAACAGTATCCTTCACCTCCGAAGAACAATGCCTAGAGTCCTGCCCAACCATTCCTAGGGCTGCTAGTCCTCCTTTCAGACCCTGTGGCCCTCAGAGGACACCATGAGGCACCAATGATAACCTGGCAGCCTAGGTAGAAAGGAAGCCAGCCAAGCAGCAAGCGTTTGAAGCTGCAGTCTTGGCTGCCATCACGTCGGCAAAAAGAAATAATTCAGGCACCGTGTCATCCAGTACAAAGGATAAAAACAGATTCCACCGGAAATTCAATGTGGCACCACATATGGGATACATGAGCACAGTTGTATAACAGGCCACATTTCTTCTTCTTCTTCTTTTGAACGGTCTCCCTACATGTGATACTGAGTACATGTGTAACCATCGTAACGTCTCTCGGAATCTGTATTTAATTTGAGGCGGGGTGGTGGCAGGGATTGGAGATCTGAAGCCGCCACAGGTTTGTGGCAGATGGCTCGGTGTCAGCTATGACAAGCAGCCAGGCTGAGCTTCTTCTGCAGCTTTTCTTTTTCTCTCTGATCAGGTAAATATGGGCACACTCTGGAAAGTTCTACAGATTTCGCCTTAGGCTGCACGTTTGTGAGTTAGCCCCATCTGTCACAAATCTTGCCTTGGTTCTGTTGTGAGCAGAGACCTGAATTTACCATGGAGCGCTGCCCAAGAAAACTGAGACATCTCTCCCTATAAGAAAAGAGGGGGGGGAGAGAGAAGAGAGAGAAAAAGAACATGAACATAACAATCAACACAATGTTTCCCCCTCCTTTTTTAAAAAAATGGGTGCAAGGCATTCTAACTCAAATGTCTAATTAATGTACAGAGGTACAATTCTCTGCTCACCCCGAATCTGTGTGAATAGTATAAGTACCGCCGCAAAAGTAGGGGTCACAAAACCCTGCCCTCTGATGGGATCAAGGTATTAGAGACTCAATCCCAGGTTAGGATGACTTGTGTAAACAAGGGCTTTCTGCCACAAAGAGCTTACCTGACATCAGGCAAGGCTGGGCTGCTGCTCTAAGGAGGCTTCCACCTGAGAGGCCAGGAAAGCTTTTAAGAACATGCCTGATTATTTCGTTACCTTGTCTTCCCTCAACAAAAAAGATTCCCAATCCTTCGGGCTTACAGCCACAGGCAAAAGGGGGGAAAAAAAAGTCCTGCTCAAGTGAACAGCAGGACCTGGGGCAGACATTTCATTGTAAAATGTGACGCTGTCAGGAAGCTTAGCACAACTTCATTTGGACTCCTTTTAAAACAAACAGGCATCATTAAATAATTATGGGGAGGTGGAAAGGGGTGGCGGAGGCTGCAGAGACACAGAAAGACACATTCTACTCCCAAGTGAAGGCTCACATCCCACTCCGGCATTGGATGAGCAAATTGTTACTGATGTTTGTTCAGGGATCTGCAGAGATCAATCCCTTTCCCTTTAAAAAAAAAATCTAAGAAACTTCATTTGTTTTCACAACCTGCCCTGGTTTTCTACTCTGGAAATAGCTTCTCCTTAAGGGTGCAGAGATGCAGCATTTTATCTTCTTAATACAATGGCTCATTACAACATAACATACAACCATCACAAGGTTCTACCTCCCTACTTGAACGCAAGTCCTATCTCCTCCAAACACTCACGGACACCTCGACTATGGCCCTCAGTGTTGCGACACTGCCACGACCTGATATGGGCACTACTGATGTATATAAAAGCTTCTGGTGACCAGGGCCATAGCCAGGATTCTAGATGCGGTTGGGCAAATATTTTTTCAGGATGGGCAACAATGTCACATACTGTATATATGCCACCACCCTGGCCACTGCCCTGCTGGTTACTCATCCACAAAGAGACAAGATTGTGGAATTTAAATTTGTGGAGAAGACCTACAGTTGCTGCTCAATGAGGGATCTCGCTGCACTATGTGGCTCTGTACATGCACTTTGGCGAGTCCAGGAGTCCTCAACCTTTTTAAGCCGTGGGCCAGGTCTCAATCCTTCAGACAGCTTTGTGGGCCGGACAGCCATTTTGCCCTTCCTCCACCACATGACACTTCCTGATGCGGTGGGGGCCACATGAAATGGTGCCACAGGCCACATCTGGCCCATGGGCCACAGGTTGAGAATCCCTAGGCTAGTATTTGGTAAACATGTGAGGTTGTCAAGCCTTGTCCTACAGCTGCCTCTGGGGTTTTATGCCTGTTTATTTCGACCTTTAGGTAGGAGGATCCTCCACGTGGCGAGCTGTTCCCCCTTTTTTTGGGATCTGTATGTGGTTACTTATTAAATCAGTTTTTTAAAGTAAAATTGATTTTATTTTGGTAAGGGCTTATTTTGTAAGAAAAGACACATACCACACTGATATAACTATTGACACATGGCAGGAAGGATATGGCATGGGAAGTCCATTCTGTATGAACTCCAGATATGAGGTTAACCCAAGGAGCAGACATTTTGAAAGCACCATTTAGACCATTCATTGGAAATAACTGATTGTTGCCTAGCTTGTGTGTGTGTGTGTGTGTGTGTGAGTGTGCACGCACGCAAGAGAGAAAGAAAGAGACTCATTTTCAGCAAGCTATAGAAAATGCAAGCTACTTGTCATTTCAGATAATTGTTAACCAATTTGCTTTATTTGTTTGATTAAGGCAAATTGTTTAATAACTCTCTGAAATGACTGCATGACGGATTGAGCACCCATCTCTGTCCCAGCTCTTGGGGACATGAAAGGAGCCTCATTCAGGCATCCCCTGAGTGGAGTTTCTTCCGCAAAAATCCTTTCAATCCAGAATAATTTCTTACATGAAACTATTATTTGTTTGATTAATTCATTGATTGATTGGTATCCCCTCTTTATTCCAATGGTGTCTTGTGCAATATAATGGACAGCAGTGAATTTCTTCTTAAATTATAGTAATGTATGGCTAGTTATGATATTTTGATATTTGCATACATAGTATGCATAGTATGAAAATTTAATGCAAAAGTGTATTTTTGTGTGTGGAGCATGCCCTTCTTGTCCTTTTTTTGTGTGATGGGGCAGCAGCCACCCTACCTCTGAACTTCTGAGGAAAGCCAACCTTCTTTGCCCCTGTCTTTCCAAGCTAAGTACTGAGAGCGTGGAGCCACAGTCTAGTAATGTCTGGAGTATCAGTCTTTGATCACCTCTAACCTAGAGCTTGGATGCATTACCTCAGAATACCCCTAGAAGGCACCAGCCAATATTAGCCATACCAGCTGCGGGATTATGAGACCTGTTGTTCAAAGACAATACAAAGCTTTTCCCATCCCTGCAATCACCTCCGGTTACAATGGGGGAATCATTCCTGCTCGGAGTGATCTCATACAAATGCTTTTCCTCCTCTCAAGCATAGAGCTGCAGAAATAAATGTAGGGGTCCTTATTACAGCATAAAACACTGATCTACCACCTCAGTTTCAAGTACGAGAGGAGAGCTGGGCTTAGACTTGTGATGAGTGTATTTACCAGGCCACACAACTGGTAGGGATGATACACTGTGATTGCCTGTTACTCTGAGGTTAGAAGGAAAGCTAAGGTTTAACGGTGAGCCTCACAAGAGTAACATGTATTTTGGGGGGCCCATATGGTGAATTTCCTCATGTAAGTAGGTTTTGCATTTCTACAACAAGAAAAGCTTGCTGCTAATGGGGAGGAGGTACCTTACATACAATAGTATACAGGGCTCTTGGGCCATTCCTCATCTTTGCATTAGAAATCTATACATAGCTGATGCCAACAAGCCACAATCTGAAGAGCAAGACTTGGCTTTCACTGTTCTATAACGTATATATTCTATAGTTGTGTTACAGCTTCTTCCTATTCTGAATGCAATTGCTTTTCTTCCCATTTATGTGCTCATCCAGTGGGAAAGAGATTATGCTAAAGAGATGGGGGAAAGTTTCTTTTTTGACTACGCCAGGCACCACGAGGCATGCCCATAATCTAGGAGTAGTACTCCAGAAAGGAAACTCCCCTAATCTCTGTTATTATCATTTCACACTTCTGTGGTATCAGTGCCACTGCTTCTTCCCCGCTACATGTTCAGACCTAGGTAAGAAGTACTTCTTGTTTTCTATTTTGAAATCTCTTCTCAGCCTAGGAATGCGGCACTTGAAGGGCCACTTGCCTCCAAATGAACTTGCTCTTTGTGAATGTGATGCAGGTGAGCACCAGATCAAAAGGCTTCTTGGCAATGTCACCCCAGTTGTGGCCTATGATCCCTGGAAAGATTTTTCTTATTGTCCTTCATGTGTTGTCCTTCATGTGTCCTTAAAAAAACCAACTTCCTAAGGTTTTAAGATGCAGTTTTTAAAATTCTGCTCAGTGTTTTATGGATGCTTTTGTAATGTTGTGGCCTTTAACCTGCTCATTAATTCATCTATTTTACTTTTTAAAGAAAAGAAATACTGAAGGTACTACTGTCACCTCATCTTTCTTTTAAAACTGGCTAGTCCATTTCTAAGGCCAGTTCAACAGCTGAAGGCCACTGGAAGTCACCGTCACCTTGAGCGAAAAGTTAAGAGTGTTAGTGTAAGTATACAGGAAGCAGTAATTAGTCAATGACCTACAGTGAAACTTCATAGGGCTTAAACAAAGAAACAACAATGGGAAGTGGAAGAGAATGTTAATAACCTCCCGGGGTTCTTTACAAGAAATAAGAGCATAAGTATGGCCTGCAATGACATTTTGATTCTGTTTTTTTGAAGAAGTTTTACTTGTCTCATCCTCTATCTGCCTGTTCTCTTGCAAAACTGAATACTCCAATTTTGAGAGGAAAAAGCAGGTAACATGGCCATCCTTCTTTGGGGAGGGGGCGAGAGAGAAAAAAGCCATGGTTTTTAGACTGAGCAAATTAAATAGTATGAGAGAGGTCACCAAAGCCTCTTGCAATCTTCTTTTAATGTCCTTTTTGTAAAATTAAATCATCACCCCTTGTTAATATATATATATTATTTCTTTCTCTCCATCTTTCCAGGTTTTACAGGCTCAATCGAGTCAACTCTTACCCTATTCCCCTATGTGCTCAGATGCCCTTTCTCAAACATTTCTAATTCATCAGCCGGCTTTAATTCCTTCCCTAAAGAAAGCTGGAAGCTTGTATTCCCAATGTAGTTTTGTAATGGAAAGTTCGATGCCCTTGCTTTCATACTGAAGGTTCTGCCACTTCAAATATGGCAGCATTCCCCTTCCACTGTGCCTCTGAATGCCCTACCAAATCTTCCCTGTTGCTTAGGGGCCCGGGGACTAAATAAGAATTCCACCGGGGAATTAAAACTGACCTGCTGAAAGGCAAATCCCCAGACTGCACACATAAGTGTGCACCAGCATGCACACACACAGCCAATCTGACACAATGATACATTTCATTTTCCAGATCTCTAGTTAGTTTTATATGGTATGTGACATAGTGTAAACATATCAAGCAGCATTCTGGCATTCCTCTCTTAGGGCCAAAAGTCCTTTGCAGTCCTTTCTCAGGGCCATAAGAAGCCAATGACTGACCTCTGGTCCATTCTTCCTCTTTTACATCTGTATCTCACTCATGATCCTGGTCTCCCTCCTAAAATGCCCTGGAGGATGGACTGCTTCTCTCTTGGCTGTAATGCCTAGATCTGAGATACTGCTGCTGTTTGTAAGGGAGAAGATGGAAGCGCTAGAGAATATCAAAGGGATAAACATTTTCGGTCCATTGATGTGGGTTGCAGGAAGGCACAAAACTATTCACAAAGTTGTAGAGAAAGATGGGATTACATAAGAAAAATCAGTACTCAACCCCTTTTATTCATGTACTGCGCCATAATACAGTAATGCTTATGTACCGTCAAAGCAACATTGGCATATGGCAACCCTTTTTTAATGGTCTTCTAGATAGTACTCAGAAATAGTTTACCATTCCCTTCATTTGAGGGCACCCTGGAAGTGTGCAGTTCACCTAAGGCTACACGGGCTGTCTCTTTTGGGATGTATAGTGAAGAACTGAACTCCCAAGCTCTGACTCCACAGCCAAACACCCAACCTACTGAGCTATCCAGCCAGCTGCACCATAATATATTTCATGAGAAATCAGGAAGCTAGCCAGTTCAGTGGCTTTCAATGTTAGTATAAGAAACTTCTGCATGTCTATTACAGCCTTCTGTGTATAATGCTGTAGATTCCTGAACATATTCAAGGATGCACAGTCTGATTATACTGACCAGAGCCTAAGAAAGTTACCTTGTAGTAACAACCCAGAAAACATTAAAATGTCCCTCTGTATCTGTACATTACACAGGAAAATCAAATAGTGATGTGTTTTTTGCAGGGAAGCTTCTTTGAAAGCTTTCACCTGCTAACTGAAGAACCAACTTTATAAGCTTTTGAAGAACCTCAATCATACGTCAAAACAGAGAATTAACAACTAACATTTGCCTAAGTAAACCATGCTTAGGAAAATGTAGTTTCCTTCTGCATTTGCTTTCCATTCCATTCTTTTTCTTTTTCATTCTGCTCCCTGTGCACTTCTTGATTCACAGATGAAATATGAAGTGTATGACACAAGGTAACAAATAAACAAATGTCATCTTCACGCATAGTGGTGTGTGTGTGTGTGTGTGTGTATATATATATATATATATATATATATATATATATATATATATATATATATATATATATATATATATATATATATATATATATATATATATATATATATATATATATATATATATATATATATATATATATATATATATATATATATATATATATATATATATATATATATATATTTTGCTACTTAGGGGTGATTACCAGATTGATGGGGTACTGCAGTATGGAAGAATGTACTACTACTATTACTAGCAGGTTTCTTGAAACTTCATGGCATATCACTCCTTGACTCATTTTGTTGCAAGGAAGCCAAGTGATGTGGCACTCCATATTATAGCAGTAAGTCAGTGTAGATGGAAATGAACTACATGCTCTTTGGACTGATGTACTATAACACTGCCAGTTGCAAATTCTTGTTTTTTGACATATGTCAAGAGTCTATCAGCCTTAATACTGCATGAGAAAACAAGGAAGGTCATCAGTAAAGTTTATTGTTAGGGGGGAAATTATAGTTTGATACCATTAAATCTTATTTGACAAATCAAAAGATGATGACTGGCTAAGAAGGGTATACAGGATTTATGCAAGATATACTGTATGAGGGCAACACACCAACAAACAGATAGAGCAGAACCAGAATCATCTGAATTTGCATTAATTCTCTCTGACCTTTTCATTAGAGTAAGTGCACTTTTGACTGGGAAGTCTCTATGCCAATTGACACTGAAATGGAAAATGTAAAGCAAGGGGAAAAGTCTTCGAGTCAGTGATAGGAAACACGTGGCAGCCCTCTCAGCCCTCACCAGAAAAGCAAACAGAGAAGACCAATGAGAGAAACACAATTTATCAAGTGTCTAGATCAGGGGTTCCCAACCTTCAGTCCACGGGCCGGCCCCGGCCCCCAACACCATTCCATCTGGCCCATCACTGTTTCCACTATACCCGGAAGAGGAAGAGGGCATTTACATAATCTGTAAAATGCACCCACACATGCACAAATGCACCCGCGACTGTTGCAAATGCAGAAGTGGGCGCATTTATGTCAGCTGTAAATGTTCCCACTTCCGCTTCCAGGGGCATGGTCCAGCTTGCTCAGCTGTCCAGGGGGCATGGTCAGGCCCACGCTGAAAAAAGGTTGGCCATAATAAAATAAGCTATTTTAAAAAATAAAAATAAAATAAAAACAACTAACAGCAAACTTCTGACAGTAATGCATTTGGTAGGATGTGGTGATGGGACCAAATTCACATCATGTATCCTGAGTGACCTTATCAAGTCCCAGAAGAAATCCCATGTAAATATGTTGATCACAGCCAAGAAACATCCTGCAAAAGTAGTACTGTAATTGAAATTTGCACAATTAGAAGGGTGCACTTAACCAAAAGGGATAGTTAAGAAAACATGAGATAAATAGATTCATTTGAACAAATAAACACATTTATTCAATTTGCATAATTTATTCCTCTAGAAATGAACTTGAAGACCTTATATGGCCTTATATAACCAAGAATCTGTTATATAGAAAACATGTTTCCTTGGCCTGCTTAGAAAGTATAGTTTGCCATATGTTAGAAAAGTACCAAAAAGCTGAAATCCTCTTCTTAGTGTAGTAAGTCACAACTAGTGTAGGCCCATTTGAATCAATGGAACTTGCAAAGGAGTTGATTCACAAAATCACCACTAATTCAATGTTAATAATGGGTTGAGTTTGCTCTAGTGAGATTTACTATACTCAACAACCAGATTTGTGCATGCTAATTTCTGCATTGCTTCCCTTTGATGATATAGCAACTTAGAGATTTTGTTTTACACTGCTGAATGTAGATCTCCAATGAAACCATTTAATTCTATCAATTTCTGTGTAATCCTGTTGAAATTATTATTATTATTATTAAGTTTAATTTCTATCCCGCTTTCCTGACACAAGTGCCACTCAAAGCGGCTTACAACATATACAAATACAATAAACAGAGCAGGGTATACAATAAGCTACAGAAGGCAATACACAATTAATACAATCAAAACATCAGAATATGCAAAAATACAATACAAAATATAAATAATTAAGCAATATCACAATGAGAATTACACAAAGAGTCAACCTCATAAGATACAAATTTACACAATAATACCATAACAACTTGAGCACAATTCCATAGTACATTTCATACATACACAATTAAGTGGATGTGGACGACTTCCAAGCCTCCAGCCCAACTAGGGCGGAGGAACACAACAGCCTTAACAGCTGTGCCTCTCTCCTCACCAGCTGGTGAAAAAAGTCAGGGGGGGGAGAGGTGGCAAAGTCTTGATGGCAAAGTCCATGGCCAAACCAAACCTCCCCGGGCGGTGGAGTGGCTCTGGGGCGGGGGCGGGAGTCCTCCGGTGCGGCGGCGGCGGCTTTTTCAGCCTTCCGAGCAGGTGGGTCTCGGAGGGCGAGGCAGCGAGCAGGCACACCTGGCCCCAACCCGGGCGGTGGAGTGGCTCTGGGGCGGGCACGGGAGTCCTCTGGTGCGGCGGCGGCGGCTTTTTCAGCCTTCCGAGCAGGTGGGTCTCGGAGGGCGAGGCAGCGAGCAGGCACACCTGGCCCCAACCCGGGCGGTGGAGTGGCTCTGGGGCGGGCGCGGGAGTCCTCTGGTGCGGCGGCGTCATCAGCTTTTTCAGCCTTCCGAGCAGATGGGTCTCGGAGGGCGAGGCAGCGAGCAGGCACACCTGGCCCCAACCCGGGCGGTGGAGTGGCTCTGGGGCGGGCGCGGGAGTCCTCCGATGCAGCGGCATCATCAGCTTTTTCAGCCTTCCGAGCAGGTGGGTCTCGGAGGGCGAGGCAGCGAGCAGGCACACCTGGCCCCAACCCGGGCGGTGGAGTGGCTCTGGGGCGGGCGCGGGAGTCCTCTGGTGCGGCGTCGGCTTTTTCAGCCTTCCGAGCAGGTGGGTCTCGGAGGGCGAGGCAGCGAGCAGGCACACCTGGCCCCAACCCGGGCGGTGGAGTGGCTCTGGGGCGGGCGCGGGAGTCCTCCGATGCAGCGGCATCATCAGCTTTTTCAGCCTTCCGAGCAGGTGGGTCTCGGAGGGCGAGGCAGCGAGCAGGCACACCTGGCCCCAACCCGGGCGGTGGAGTGGCTCTGGGGCGGGCACGGGAGTCCTCTGTTTTAAGTTCTCTTCCCCTCTCCCAATATATCTCACAAAACAACAGTCTTGCAGGAAAGGAAATAGTAAAAATGAGAGGAGTAAAGAGCTAACTTTTTATTCTCTTGGTCTGTGGGGCAGCAACAATCTCATTGCACACAGAAGTGTTTGCAGGAGGAAGTTTGTGTGATGTTTTGCCAACAGGAGTGATTCTAATGAAAAGTATTTTACCTATTGGGTTGTTTTTCACAAACAGTGGTTATTAACACGTGTGCTTTTAGGGGGAAAGGTGTTGCATTTGGATTTTATTGCCGACTAAGCCATGTACTGTGCTTGAAGCTCTGTGTTCTGATAGACATCAACATTTAGTAATACTTGGCTTCACTTTGTAGCGAACAAGGCACCTAAGGCTTACCCATAACACACACACTTGTGCCTTATTGCTTAAGTTGATTGCCTTTTTGTAGCAAGCATAATTCTGTCTCCCTTTTGCCTCCAACTTTATAACTTGGCACAGGCACTGCATATAATTGACAAACTAAAACAGCAATGCATTTGGCTGTTTTTGATTATATTAATAAGCTTACAGCAAAAGCATAGAATAGAGGGAACAAAAAGTCATATTTTATGCAACCTGTTTTTGCCGTTTTGCTTTTCAACAGCAGAAAGGAAAGACATTAATTTTTCTGATGACCAAAACATATAAAGAAATATTCCTGCTTGCTTTTAAGTTATATGTTTGGCTTACCAGAACATTAAGCCATTTTGTGAGGGTACCTCATTGACTGAGCAACCGAGAGGGAGGCATCTATGAACTCCAAATAACTAATCACAATAGTGAAGATTTCAAAGGAATCAGGAGAAACAAATGGTACTTCAACTGCAGGATGGAGTTGATGCTGAGAGATAAATTCCAACATAGTTGAACCCAACAACTCAGATCGTACTTGCTTTCCCCTTATAATTCAAGGTACAGTGTGGAATGTTTATTTATTTATTTATTTACTGCCTTCCTCGCCCTGGGGCGACACAAGGTGGTTTACATTTCATAAGATATACACAGGGTCCCAACAGCTCCTCTTCTGCCAACCCAGGCCTTGGGTAGGCGAGAGTCCCGGGGTGGGGGCGGCGCAGATGGGAAAGCCGCCTCTTTCCCCCCAACGGCTCCTCTTCTGCCCACCCAGGCCATTGGGTGGGTGAGATTCCCGGGGGTGAGGGGGGGGGGAAGTGTGGATGGAAAAGCTGCTGTTTTCCCCCTGATGGAATAAAAACATTTTGGAATAAAAACCCAAATGTCTGAAGACAATGATGAGCCTAACAAAGAGCAAACCTGCAGGCTGTGACAATATGTTTATTGTGAGGAGAAAAGTGGTAACAAATATGTATGCATGAGCTAACTGGAGATAATATGAGATGTAATTTTTTAAAAAGTAAGTAAAACAAATAAAAGACACCAGACCTGTAGAGAGAAAAAGAGAATAGAACTATCCAGAGTCTACAGTCTGATCTTGCGTTTGCTGCAGCCTTCCCTTCTAAAATCTCCAAAATTGACCCCCTTTGACAGTACTCATTGCCCCCGTCCAATGCCATTCATCACCACCATTATACTAAGGGCAATTAAAATTTACATTCAGCAGGAGTTTGCAAGATGCTGCCCAAAGTGATGTGATGAACTACTCTATGTCTGTGATGGCAACCCTACTAAAAACAGATCAGCCAGGAGTATGTTTGCCAAATGAGAGACACTTTTAAACAAATGAAGCATTTTTTCAAGGGTATTTGTACAGTGCATGTCTTATCTTCCTGCATTTTGGAAGTCCTGTGCTTATATACTACCACTTGACCTGCCTATGATTAATTTCTAATCGGTCCCAGCACTTCTTACATGCAAAACTCATGCACCCACAGCAGTGAAAATGGCAAGCTGTATAAAACAATACTGTCTGATTCAGGGATTCTCAACCTGCGGCCCACGGGCCGGATGTGCCCTGTGGCACCATTTCATGTGCCCCTCTCCTCCACCACACCAGGAAGTGTCATGTGGTGGAGGAAGAGCAAAATGGCTATCGGCCCCGGAAGCTATCTGGGGAAGCCTGACCCGGTCCCCGGCTTTAAAAGGTTGAGAACTGCTGGTCTAATTGCACTTGAAGAAAGAGTGAATGTCAAGGTAAAAATCTGGATTGTTTCCCCCTTTGAAGCCTCCATATATAGCTATGGAATAGTATTGACTGAAGAAGTAATGTTGAACACTGGAAGTGTTCAGTCAGCATTTTAAACTATTATGAGCTACCTTCTGAACCATTGCCAAGTTAATAGACAATGAAAGATAATGAGCTTGAAATTGGGTGTTAAATTGCATTTTTGGTTCTCTCCTTTTTTCTTGCTGCTTAACCATTTCCTGCAGAAACAACATTCTCTTTTGGTCTGCCCTTACATAATGTCCACTTTTTGGCCACAAGGTAAATCTGCTTGGAAACAGAACAACATTATTCTCTCATTCCTTTACACGTTCATTCTGGACTGGGAAAGCAAGACCAGAAAATACTGTATTATCTCAGGGAGGAGCAAGAAACACCCGAGGGAGGAAGTAGGTTTCATATCACTCCTATAACTTTGACACCATTACTTGGGAAAGTGTTCCAAGATGTATTGTCAGGAGAACATTTGCTGCCAAATGTATTACTAGCTCAGTTACTGAACATTTGTATTGCACAATGAAGATACACCAAGTTTCTTCAGGATATAATTTACCATGATGCTCTGCTGTGCAGGCCTCACAGACGAGCAAGAGAAAACAGAAACCACAGGGAAGCTTGAGCAAACAACAGGCAGAGTTCCCATTCTGTAGCAGCAAAGCATATAAGAACATAAGAACAGCCTTGCTGGAAGAGGCCACAGGAGCCCATCCAGTCCAGCATTCTGTCTCACACAGTGGCTCACCATTTGCTTCAGGGTATTATTCCCAAGCAGATGCCTTCACCTGCTTAGGATTCCCTGGAAATTGCATTGAGAGATATCCTGCCTATCTCTCCAACCCCAAGGTTGTTCTTAGGTATCCATAATTATAGCCATTGATCCCCTTGTCCTCCATGAACTTGTCCAATCCTTTCTTGAAGCTGTCAAGACTGACAGCTGTCACCACTTCTTCTGGCAGGGAATTCTATAGACCATTGCAAGGGAACCTCCCCATAGACCACTGATGGCAGACCTTGGCACTCCACTGTTCTTGAACTTCAATTCCCAGAAGCCCTAATCAGCAAGAGTGCTGACTTGGGTTTTTGGTAACTGAAGTCCAAGAATACCTGGACTGCCAAGGTTCACCATCACTTTCATAGACTATAGCAGTTTCCATTTTTTCCATTTAAAAGCATGAACTGATACAGAATACTGAACTGGTGACATGGAAGATGTTAGCAAAAATGTTTTCCATGAGTGCCACCTTTCCAAAATGACATAATCAAACAGGTGGCATTCCCCACACAACTCTGTAAGCATTGGGTTCAACAAGCTTATGGAGGAAGGAAATCCCTTTTATGTGAAGCAGGCCTCAGAAATGCTTTTTTTACACACCCATGCTATTTCAAGATGGTATAACAATCACCATGATTAAGCAAAGGCCTAGTGGGGATTAGAACTGAATCTATGTGAGAAACAATCTCTGCAAGTATACCCGGGGCCTTCCCTACAACTGAACCAGGAATTCAGGCACAGACTATCACTCCAAATTATGGCCAATGATTGTCAAAAGCCAACACAGATACATTCTTGGGAGGTAGCTGCTACTTAATGTACCTCCTGCTATCTCACTATAGTCTTTAGAGCTAACCAAGACAAAACTTGAGTAGTGGAATTTCAGGCTTGTGAAATGCATTAATAGGAGATGAAAATAGAAATGCGTTCATTCATAAGGAAAGGCTGTTATGTTTCCCATTCAGATAGACATTCATAAAAGCTCTTCCTTGATGCACATCAGTGAGGGAGCCCTTCCAGATGTTGGACTACTACTTTCAATTTTACCATCTGGCTGGTTATAATAACCCATAGTTGGTTTGTTGGGGAAGCGGTAGGAAGCAAATTGCCAGATTCAAAGGCTGATTGTTGTTGTTTTGTGTGTGTGTGTGGGACAATCAGTTAGCCTACAACGGAGACATCCATAAAATGATTGTAGGTGCTGACCAAATTAACAGCCCTATTTTTAATTCCTTGACCAACTCCCCAGATCTAGTATTGTATAATAGATATTCTGATATCCAAGAATGGTATATTACCCTGCCACTGTTTCAACTCATTTGGAGGTTAGAAAACTGAACACGACATTAGAAAACCATATGGTGGATGTTATATTACTAACTACTTTGGGGAAGAGAAACGGAGGAGACGTCACATCCTGGTGTTTGGGGCAGCAGCCATGTTAGGTGACTGTCTGCTTATTCTGGCCTCTAATGGATCTTCAGAGTCAGCCACCAAACCTGATAGACTCACAGAGAATGTTTTGGTAGCCTGATGTTGTAATGGGTAAAAACACCATCTCAACTTTTCAAAACAATATAAAACAGAAGGAGGAGTGGTCCTCACTTGGCCAGTCACCTCAACATGTTGACCAACTAAGAATTAATTAATACAGAAATATAGGTTTGTCCTCATTAGTATAACCATAGCATCTCTTTATTTCCCCCTTTCATTTTTAACTAATGAATTAAATTAATCCAGGTTCATTTTTATAAGCCTCTTGGGTCCAAAAGTGGAGGACAGTCATTTTAGAAAACAATAAATTAAAAAAGAAGCATGTAGCAGGCATTAAGTGCACGTATTTCATAAGACCCTGGGTTAATACAACTGGCATCTAGTGTAATTAATCCTTGTTAGTGTAACAACAAATATCCCACTCTAGCATGTTTCCTTTAAACATTAGGATGTTAATTAAATGTTTCCAGGTTTTCTGTCGTTTTAAAGAGAGGTAGGGGGTATCAGGGGCTTTTTTTCTGTTTGCATTCTTCAATATGGCAGAATACCATGTAATACTTATTTTGAGAAAAATACCTTATAGAGATGTTTCCTTACAGTATCTGGCCTCTTGCAGAAATTCTGAAGCCTTTTAAAAAGCTGCTCAGGTGTAGAATACAGATATTCAGCTGCAGGAAAAACAGATACATTTTTAATGAAACAAAAACCTCAAAGCACACACTCAATATTAGTCACTTTACTAATTAAAAATGCATATTGCTCTGTGCCGCCTCGTGTTTTACATTATTTAAGCATGATTTTATAAGGTTACCTCAGCTCACAAGGATGTTTAATGCTAAATAAGGCTGTGTAGTTGTGCTGTTTAGACATCTCCTTTGGGTGATTAAAATACATTATTCTAATGTAACACAATGCATATGCGAGACATTTAGTGATGAGATTTTTCAAAGAATCAGTACTACGTTAGTGTGTATCCTGTAGCAGGGTCGCATTTTTATTAAGTATTAAATTGTTTAAATAATTTGGCATGATTTTTTTCAGGCCTAAATATTTCTCTCTGAATATCATTAAGAAAAATCTGCAAGCTATTGTAGCCAAAGCAACCTTTTTAATAAAATCTATCATTATAGACTGTGTACAGTAAGAATGAAGAATGCTATTTCAAAACTTGCTTTTGTGTTATCTTGAAAGAACAGATGGTAAATATAAACTTCGTCTAATGTATTAAAACACATTTTGAAAATTCCTTAGCGCTAACATGGTAGCTTGCCAAATAAACAATTGCTCTTGCTTAAGTTTATTCTCAAACTTTGTATTTTATAATATAAATCCCAACCTGAACAGCGGAAAAAAGACACAGGCAAGCAACTACCTGGAAAAATTTCTGGGTAGACCAAAGCTTTGGGACAGAGTGGATAACAGCCACAGTACACCGCTTCTATCCTAAAAGAGAAAGGCAGATTATGCGTTATTATGAAATTATTGAGCCCCAAAGCGTATTTTGGGCCAACAGCACAGAAGTTGGCTGCAAACATCATATTCCCTGTACATCCGTGTAATCTCCCTAAATGCCAAAGT
Organism: Bradypodion pumilum; assembly: GCA_035047305.1. NCBI lineage: Eukaryota > Metazoa > Chordata > Lepidosauria > Squamata > Chamaeleonidae > Bradypodion > Bradypodion pumilum. Next base: position 335,810,586 of record JAWDJD010000001.1, on the reverse strand, counting down.
TGCTCTTTTTTTAAAGATAATTTTATTGATCACATGAATTACGCAGAACAGAACAGCAAGCATATGTTTTGTTCACTGAATAAATCAAAACACAGCTCTATGTGTTTTTTTCCCTTCTTTTCAAAACTGCTCAACACATTTTCATAATCAGCAGACAGGCACACAGAAAGTATGGGAAGCTTTCGTTTGTAGCAACTGGGGAAAAGCAGGGAACAATTCCCCCTTCTCCTTCAAAATGCTGTCACACACAAGTAGCATAACAGAGCCAACTGTAACTCAGCAGCCAGTTTGGAGTTGTCCAAGTGTGTTTAAGGTCAGTGAGACATCCTCTTTATACCATTGTGTGTTGAAATGTCGCCATTGATTGTGGCCCAGCGAAATAAAGATCCGCACCCACTAGAGCAACTGAGGAGGAAGGAAAGTTGGTCAAGCTTAAGAGCTGCTGTCCTAGACTTAAACACAGATAAAATCTTCAAACTTAAAATGTGATGACTAGAAAGCCCCGGTGCCTGTATTGATAAGGAACAGACAGACACTTCTCAAGGGTAGCATTTTTATGTATAGAAATTCAGTGACTCTTTGCAAAAAAATACTGCAGAACAGTTTGATAATGCATAATAGATTGAATCCATTTAGTCATATGTGTATGCAAATCTATTTTTAATTACAAATTATAACATAACCTTTACTTACTAACGAAATATTATTCATGATAAACAGTCAGATGTCTTACAATTGAAAGAAATGTGACATGAAATAAAAGCCAGGAAACACTAGCTAACATGTGTGTGTGTGTGTGTGTGTGTGTGTATAGATCTCTCTCTCTCTCTCTCTCTCTATCTATCTATTTTTGCATACAATCAAACTGAATTACATGGATTATTTTTACTCTGCCTTTTTGCCCTACTGTACAAGGAATGTTTATCTGACATACAATAAATTGCAAAGATAAAACAATAAATTCTGCTGGCTAGAAATTATGCTGTGAAGCTAAAACCATATAAAGATATATGTTTATTTTAAAAGATTCTCTGAATAGCAACCAACATGTTAGAAGATTTTTTTTGGTTAAATTTCAGGGTCCATGTCCTCTTCATGAATAATAAAGGCACTGGCAGTATTTCCCTTGTTAACTGACAGTAACACAGTCTTCCTTTAAATTCTTAAAATCCGTATTTGTTGTTGACTAATATTTAGCTCTTTACAATAAACATGTGTGTCACAGTTGAATTGTAGATGCAAACAGCTTCCAAGATTAAATATTGTAGCTCATTATTGTCATTCCATTGTGAGAACATTTTTTGGATCCAGTGAACGATTCCATCAGCTGAATATGGAGTGAAGGAAGTTTTAATGGTTTGACAACCCCCTCCCCCGCAGTCCCTTCCCCAAATCACTTTTGGAGGACTGGGGAAGCCTACAGAGCAGCACAGAAGGTAATTCAGAAAGGAAGTAAATTTGGATCCCCCAAAGTAGTCTCTTTCCATTTGCCAATGGGAGCCTTAGTTGGAATAAACAATGTTCCATAAGCAAAAGGACATCAAATAGCTATAAGCTTGTATCACCAAATGCAATGAACAAAAATCATTTTTCTGCATAATGGGTAACTTGCATTAAGTGAATGAGATCAATTTAGTTTTTTGGACAATAACAATTTCATTTCATTTCTTATATTTGTATGCCACCCAATCTTTTGTGAGACTCAGGGGGGCTTACATACATCACAAAAACATTCAGCGATACAATGAAAAATATAACAGTGTACAAAAACAGACAATAGCAAGCAATACAGTCAATAGCATACAATATGATCAAAAATGCAGAATATAAAGGACCCCTGGCAGCCACAGCTGCATCCCATCCCTTGCTGATGGTGAAGGGGGGGGGAAGCGATGAGGTCCTCAGCCCGGTGGCCACAGCATCTTTTCAACCCTCTGGGGCCGGGAGGGCAAGGACGGCGGCTACAGCTGCATCCCATCCTCTGCCAATGGTGAGGGCGGAGGGGGGGGGAATCGATACTTTAAAAAAATGGCCTCCAGTTGCAGAGTCCTTTCCTATAGGCTATGCTGGCTGGGACTGTCTGGGAGCTACTGGTGGGGATTCATGTTGGAGAACCACTGATACTATTTGACAAATCTCAATCATCATTACAGTTTAAAGACATCTTCTGTAGCTCCTTGAAAAAGGGGAATGGACAAACTTTAGTAATATTTCCAGCCACAAAATTATGTAAAAAACAAGTAATTCCCCCTTATTTCTCTTCCCTGAAATAGAACAACAGGTCAAGCTGCAGCTGGAGTCATCTTAGAAATACTGCAACACTTTTATTTGAAGGATTCTGTTCATCTGATAAGTTTGTAAAACCGATGTCCAGTATTTACATATTTTGACATATAAAAGGTAGGATTTGGATTCAATTCTTTTATTTACAAATGACCTTAGTATGCTAATGCAAAGATAACTAACAAACTGAAATATATTCCCAAAAGAGTTATGAAAAATGGGAAGCATACAATAACATGAAGCTTTCATCACAATAAACAACAACAATCTGTTTTAAAATACACTGGTTCAATCCAATGTGGCCCAGTGAAATAAAGATCCGCGCCCACTAGAGCAACTGAGGAGGAAGGAAAGTTGATGTCAATGAAGAGCGATCTGCAATTGCTTATAGAGACAGATACCCGTAAATTGTGTTTACCCTCAGGTAGTTATTTGGTGTACTCTTGCAGAGGGGGACCCATGCATGCAGAAGTACAGTACATCTGTAGTTGTAAAAAGAGAAAAATGTCCAGGATGGTGTTCTTTTTCTGATGACAACTGAGAAAGAAAGCAATATCCATTGGTATAGATCTCAGTGGGCTGGAGCACATGAGTTTGAATTCTTACTTTGCCTCCCAAGCTGAGATCTTCAGGGTTGCTCATGCAGCTGACAGGGTTATGTGTCTGTCTAACACAAACTACACAGCTTCAGAGCAACACCAGAAGAGGGTCTGGTAAACCATATCTGAGTATGTTATACCAGTGAGACCCATGAGGGTCACAATACATTGGCAATGAATTGATGCCACATCGTTATTACTAATCTATAACTATAAGAAAGTAGATGGGTGGTGAGTGTGCAGCATTAGCGGCCACACCTGGCCCAACCATCCTGTACCAAGCCGCCCACACTTACCTTTTGACCTAACTAACATTGCCACAAGGGTCCGGAAACAGAGAGTGGGGCAAATGCCCCACAAACATGAACAACAAAAAGAACTACAGTTCCCAGTGTCCTCCGCATCATGCAACCCCTCAGCCAATCAAGCTGAAGAGCGTGAGCGCGGAGGAAGCGAGGCAGCCAGCAGGTGGGTAAAAAAAAAACCACCAAGGGAAGCCATCCCCTGCTGATGGGATTCCAGGGAGAAGGGGGAGCCCCTCTTCTTCCCGTTACCCCAGCGACAAAGGCCGGCGCCGGCCTCACTGCAGCTTCGGCGGGGTAGCAGGAAGAAGAGGGGGAGCCCATCTTCTCCCTGCACGCCTGCTGCTTTCCTCAGGGAGACAAAGGCCGAGTACGGTGCTCCATTCTCTGCCTTCGCATCCTGGAGGGAAGCGAGTCCCTTCCATGGGGGGCAAGGGGCAAAGGCACTGGTGCCTTCATCCCCCACCCACCGAGGTAAGCGAGCCACTTCCCCGGGAAGCAAAGGCAGAGAACGGCACTCCGTTCTCTGCCTTCGCCTCCCGGAGGGAAGTGAGCCCCTTCCACATTCAGCCATTGCCTGTCAGAGAAGGGGCTTGCTTTCTCTGACAGACAAGGGCCAAATTCGGATCACCACACCCCTCCTCTCTCTCTCTCACGCACACACACTGGGCACCCTTGCCTTGTGTGCACATCCCCCAAAACCACCCCAACCACCAACACATAGATAATAACTGCCAGGCAAGGCCGGGCAAAAATGCTAGTTAAATATAGGAAGTTGTGCTTACCCACAGCCACTTACTTGGCTTGTACATGCAAATCAACTTCGTAAATCCAAATGTACACCTATGTTGCAGATAACAATAATAATAATTTTGTGTCAGAAATTATTCTGGGTTGAAAGAATTTTTGCGGGAAAAACTCCGCTCAGGGAATGCCCAAATTAAGCTCCTTTCATGTCCCCAAGAGTTGGGACAGAGACAGACGTTCAATACATCATGACTGCATGACTGGGTTTCAAACTGCCAACTTGCTGGCCTTCCAGATAAGAAGCATACACATAAATGTTTAAGAGTATCAGGTTTTAAAATCACCAGAGAAGGATTTTTCCCCACTCCTGCCACATTCACAGTGGCATTTGGTGAAGACACAGGTGGCAGCCTTTTCTGTTGCAGTTCTCCAACTATGGAATTCCCTCCTGAGGAAGACGAGGCTAACCAGTGATAGGATTCTACCGGTTCGCACAAACTGGTAGTAGAATTAGCTGGCCATGCCCATTTTATTTTATTTAAATGTATTTTTTAAAAAATTAAAATCCAACGGAGCCTCCCCTGGCAGGCAGAGGATGCACCTGGGGAATAGGAGGTGCTGCAAAAGACCACCGGCCTTGGTCACCCACCCACCCCCTCGTTGGTTGGCTCACTCACTCAGACCGCCAGCACTGCCATTTTGGCTTCTTCTGCGGCCGCTCTATCCCTTACCATAGAGAGGTGCAACCCTGGAGGGTCCAACCATTTCTCTATGGTAGGCAGCAAGGGATAGAGCGGCAGCAGAGGAAGCCAACATGGCACAGGTAGACACAGACACACACCCACCCTCCTTGGACTCGGGCGGGAAAGGAAAATGAGAATGTAATGCAGTGGCCTTTCTTCTGCCTTCCACATCGCAGCATGACACCCATATCAATGATCTAGTCTGTGAGTCACTTTCTGGTCCTAAGCCCTTTTGGCAAGCAAAAGTCCTCCTTAAAACATTAAAGTGCATTCTTTTGGGCTTTAAAATGCCCACCTCACATGGCCATGCCCACCCAGTCACATGCCCACCTGGCCACACCCACCTAGTCACATGACCATGACCCCCCAGTCACATGGACACACCCACAGAGGAGGTGGTAAAAAATTGAATCTCACCACTGACTCGAGGCTAACCCTCTCTTTAATATCCTTCTGCAAGCAGGCAAAAACTTTTCCTGCACATGGTTGTTTTAAAAACAGGGTTTGTGTGTTTTTATTGGTTTTTCTTCTTCTTCTGTCATATCCAAATCTGAATATTGGCGATCCTCATGGCAATTAGCCATTAAGACTGTCCTGAGAATATAACGCAGTGACCTTTCATCTGCCTTCTGCATCGCAGCATGACTCCCATACCAATGATCCAGTTCCGTGAGTCACTTTCTGGTCCTGAGCCCTTTTGGCATGCAAAGTCTTTATCAGCTCCAGGCCAGTTTTGATGAAGCTGCTGCTCTCCATCAAGATGGATTCAAGTGGGGTTTAATCCATTTGGGGACCATCACCTCCCCTATGGACTTTGCCAACCAAGGCTGATAGTCCTTAGGGTGGTCAGGTTAGGTAACTGCCGCCTGACACTCAGCGTTGAGACGCTGGCAGTATGGTTTTTAGGACTGTTTCTATCTACAAGTTTTAATGTAATATTGTACTAAGCACAGCTATATTACAGAGTAAAGAAAACAAAAGAAAAAGACAAAAATGCTGAGGCACCTTAAAGGCTTAATGCTGTATTTTAATGTTAGCTTTCGTGGGTCAAGTCCACTTCGTTAGACATAAGACTAAGACTCCGTGGCATCAATTTGGCACCATGAAGTCTTCCTCTACGTCTGACGAACTGTACTTGATCCACAAAAGCCAACATTAAAATACAGTAGTCTTTAAGGTGCCAGAATGTTTTTGTCTTTGTCTTTTCCTTTGTTTACTCTCTGATATGCTTGCACAGACTAACATGGCTATTACTTCAAACATGTAAGCATAACTAATTATTTTTAATACTAAAATAGCTTATTGTTTAAAAACTTTTAATGCTGCTTGTTTTAATATTGGGTCTTCTTGAGGAGAAAAGCAAGCAAGCAGATAGAGAAAAGCAAGATAGCAGATAGACAGATAATGCTCAGCATATTGCCTTTTTGGTGGGCAAGTAAAATGGTCTAACCTTTCTTTATATACCTACCATTCAAATAATAGGTTCACTCACTGCAATCATAGTTATTCCTCATTTTGATCCCCAGTCAAACAACAGAGTCCCTGTGACTGCATTGTAAAAATGACCTTTATATTCCAATTAACAAATCATCTGCTAAATCTATGAATCTTAATATTCAGATCTATTCCCTTCAATTCATACAATTTATCTGCAAACAGTTGTTGGGCGTCTGATTCTAAATATAATTAGCTGATAATTTTGCTTGGCTGAATTACTTTTCTGGAGGGCTTGCTAAATCTCTCAGTTGCATTATCTAGCAATAATGAATCTGATAGGTGAATTTTTTTTTACTGTAATGAGGATGAGACACAGTTGTGACACCTGAGTCTAGTAATAACAGAAGACTGCTAATTATCGACAGCACTTTTTTGTGTGATGCACATAGGGAAAAAAACCCTCATTATTAAAAAAAATAAAAAAGTTACAATTATA